>SJYX01000274.1:120966-179345 GCA_006410675.1 Oreotragus oreotragus | reverse complement strand
CGGGAGATGGTGATGGACAGGGAGGCCTGGCGTGCTGCGATTCATGGAGTCGCAAAGAGTCGGACACGACTGAGCGACTGAACTGGACTGAACAGCTTTTCATTTTCTGATCATTCTTACATTGTGCCATTCTGTTTGCATTGTATGAATGAGATATCTATTTGATCTTATTCTGAGGATAACATTTCAAGTGTTGTGATGCCCTCACAGTCTCAGAATAACGTTTTCCTCATCTATTTTTGTGTTTTTCATTTTGATTAGCTTTTGAGTTTGTTTTTTGTTTTGTTTTTTTCTCTTATATTTCACCAGCTCTGTGTTAAAATGTGAAATGTATTAGTTGTCTGTGTTTTGGTTTATTATTAGGGAGAAGGCAAAATGCTGGGAAATCCTGTTTCTTGAAGGGTCCATGTTTTTATTTTGGGACTACACAGCAGTTGTCTGTTAACACATTTTCCTCTTATGTTCAATGTCTTGCAACTAAACACATTTCTTCTGTATATATGGAGTACTATTTTTTCCTCATATTTAAGGATTAGTTTTATAGCCCTGTAGTAGTATTATTTTATATCTAGGCCTGGTGTTGGCTAAGGGTAGGGTGTTCCATTTCCTTTCAGTCCACACTCCTGTTGATTAGGTAGTAATAGTTTTCTCAGAATTCAGATGGGGGAAGGGTGATGTGAATATTTCCCACTCAAGATTCTGGTATTATGCAGTATTTGTGGGTAATTTGGAAAGCAGTTCTTTCAGGTTGCACATTTCCTCCAGATCATGCTATCTAGTGTTCTGACATGAGAAACACAGATTACTCCTGGACTAAACATTCCCATAGTTCATTTTCGACTGATGGCATCGTCATATTCAGGATATAATTTCCATTGTCTTTCACCTTCCACTCTTGGATATGTTTTATTTATCAGTTCATATAAAATGTTTACTGAATTTTAAAGCAATTATCATAAGCTTATGGCACAGAATAAGTAAAAATACATGAAACACAGAAATATGCTTATTAAATAAATTATGTAGTTCAGCATCTCTGAAAGTTTGTGAAAAATTGAGTATCCTGTTTTTTAAATCATCATTCAAAAGTCATTAACTATTGATAGGTAATCAATAGATTTTCTTTAGAAAACCATTTTGTATTTTCAGTAGAAAACCATTAGCTATTGATAGGCAATCAATAGATTTTCATTAGAAAAGAATTTTGTATGTTCAGTAGAAAGTCATTAACTATTGATACCTAATCAATAGATTTTCAGTAGAAAACCACTTTGTATTTTCAATAGAAAACCATCAACTACTGATAGATAACCTATGATAGGTCACTTCTCTTATAACAATTATGTCACTGAGGTATTACTCTGTATGTTTTAGATTCCCCATCTCAAAAGAAATTTTCTTGCAAAAACAGATTTATAATCTGATGCACTGATATACTTAGAAAATATATTCAAAAAATCGAACAGTAAGAGTTTTTGTCTTGGGACAATATAGATAATACAAGCTTTTCTGCTTGTATATTTTGTAGAATACAGGATTGACCACATACTTAACACCGTGTCTTGTAAACATGTGAACCTAGAGATAGGAAACCATTAAAGGCCACCTTGGCCTTCAGAGAATGTCTGGGAATTGCTACACGACTGCAGTTGTGTATGCCTTGAGGCCACTAAAATATTATCAGCTCTTCACTTAGGGAGGCATATATGAGAGTTCAAAGGTCATCTCCAAGGCAATCAATAATTTATATTGTTGTTGTTGTTGTTGTTCAGTCTCTCAGTCTTGTCTGACTCTTTGCAGCCTTGTGGACTGCAGCACGCCAGGCTGGCCTGTCCATCACCGTCTCCCGGAGCTTGCTCAAATTCATGTCCATTGAGCCAGTGATGCCATCCAACCATCTCATCCTCTGTCATCCCCTTCCCCTCCTGCCTTTAATCTTTCCCAGCATCAGAGTATTTTCCAATGAGTCAGTTCTTTGCATCAGGTGGCCAAAGTATTGGGGCTTCAGTTTCAGCATCTTTCCTTTCAGTGAATATTCAGGATTGATTTCCTTTAGGATTGACTGGTTCGATCTCCTTGTAGTCCAAGAGACTCTCAAGAATCTTCTACAACACTGCAGTTCAGAAGCCTCAGTTCTTCAGTGCTCAGCCTTCTTTATGGCTTTATATTCTATATGCAGATAATATCATATGGACACATAGACACATACAAATACATAAACACTTCTAGAACATTTATTTTTCATAAAAGCATGAATATATATGAATATACATGTATGCATATTTAGTATATAATTGGAATTTTTGATCAGTATATAGATAGAAAATGGACACATTTTTCAAGCCACTTGGTAGGAACATGGATCCATATTATATTCTGAGTAAAGCTACTATACTCCTTACACAATAGAAATTTTATTTTCAACTTTGATTATTTTTTTCTTATAAAAATGATCTTTGATAGTTTGTTATGGACTATTAATATTGTAATTGGCATTTTTCCTTCATAGAAAGTACACTGTGGGGTATTCACTTAGCCTGTGCCTCTTTTATAAAATATACTTCCAGTCCACCATCTCTTCTAAAGAGGTGGAGGCTAGCCAGGGAGGAATGCACTATTTTACCTTACCTCCCTGTCTTCAACTGCTTGGACCTGTAATGAATTCTTGTCTTGAAGTAAACTAATATATGTGGTAGGCCGTTCAGATTTTCTCTCTGGAGATTTTGAGCCAAAGGACTCAGAGAAAGTCATCAGACAATGGTGAGTGTGAGACTCACAGAGAGTTGACACTGAACAATTCAAAGCTACATGCAAATAAAAATTATAGAGCAGAAGGAAAAGTGAAAGTGTTAGTCACTCAGTGGTGTCCTTCTCTTTACGACCCCATTGACTATAGGCCGCTGGGCTCCTTTCTCAATGGAATCCTCCAGGCAAGGATATTGGAGTGGGTAGCCATTCCTTTCTCCAAGGCATCTTTCCAGCCTGGGGATCAAGCTCAGGTCTCCTACATTGCAGGTGGATTCTCTAGCATCTGAGCTAGGGGGAAACCATTAGAAACAGGACACGTCACTGAGCAGAAGAAAGACAGGAGTGAAAAGGGCTAGTTACGCGGTTCTGGGTAGGGTGATGAGATTGCACCTTGCTTGCCCCAGAGCTCCAAGGGAGTCCCCTTTCTCTTGAGACAGGTTGACTGCTCTGTTCTTCTTTGTTTCTAAATGTTCCTGTTCAGAGTTTCTATCTTGTTTAGGGCTAGGATTTCTCTCATTACATATATTTTCCCAAATTTCCTCCTTTTCTAACTGTGCAATTTGTTCATGTTAATATATTTTATAAAGTATTAAGTAAAACAATCAAACAAATTAGAAGGTAAATGAGGAAGTATGAAAAGTACACACTTGGAAAAACAAAATGTATTTCTGTATAGAATGTATTTGATTATGTAGCAAAAGCTTGCTATTTTTTTGTTAATATGTATATTGTTTCATATATATATATATATAGTTAATATACTGCCATGGAGTTTTACTATTTGTGGGATAATTTTGGCAGATACTGTAAAAATTGCTGGTTTATTAGATACGTGATTTAATGAAATTTAATATTTAAAAGTTTTGAAACTTAAATTTTTTTATTCACAAGTTCTTTAACAAAGATTGATGCTATCATTGCTGTTGCTTAGCTGCTAAGTCGTGTCCCACTCTTTGTGACCCTGTGGACTGCAGCATGCCAGGCTCTTCTGTCCTTCAGTACCTCACTAGAGCAAGCATAAAAATCCCTACATATGAAAAATAATTGTAGTGAGCTGACAACAATTCATCTCAATGTTATTGGACTCTAAATGACACTTTCATAGTTTGAGGCCAAGGTCAGTTTATTGAATATAATTATTCATTGACTTTGAACATACCTGATGGAAAATTCTAATTTGTCTCATGAACTGAGTTTAATACTATTATTTGCTACATTAAGGGACAACTAACACCAAATAGCCAAATAGCATCCATAGCCAAATCTTATACCAGACCTTTTCTCAATGTAGTTTTTTTTATGGACATGATTTTATCTCTAATAGTTTCTTTTTTTAAAAAAAAGACTCTGAATGTTCTTTTATGATAATAGTGCTGAAGTAATAGAAACTTGAATGTTGTTAGATCATGCAGTAAAAAACACAGCTTCAACAATCTTTCTGGGAAAATATAAACTGCATTCAGTTTATGATTGAAGGCAATTTGTGGGATAATAAACATGGAGGAAACACCATGTAAAAACCTTCTTGCTGTTAATATTAGTGTATGTTAGCTCTGCATGCTGCTCCAGCTGTGTTTGCAGCTGTTTATGCCAAATCTGAGAGCCCAGAAACCATCACAAATGAACATTACTTGTCAGAAAGGAAAATGATGATACCAGTGAGTTCTGAAAGAGAAGAATAAAGAAGTCAAAGAGAACTGGTAGAATCAGGACATGTAAGTGTGAAAACTGGGGATTACTTAAAATGCTCATTTGGAAATATGAAAATATGGTCATATTCCCCATTGCTATTATTTTAAAGAAAAATATTGAGAAACACAGTTCTTTTTCCTCACTATTAAAATTAATTGACAAATGCCACAGCTGATTTCAGAAACAGTTAACACTCAGGGAAATGAAAAGTAAATCCTTTACATTTTTTTTAATCCCATGGTTTTTAGTGACACAAATCAAAAGATCCCATAAATTAATCTTTTCCCTGCAATTTTTCACAATTTGGTCCTCTCAGAAGTCAAAGTAACTGCAATGAGAAAATGAGCTTTAAATATCAAATTTTTCTAGCGATGCTACTATGTAAGTATTTACATTGTCCTAAAAAAATGAATATTTCAGGTGTTGAAATAGTTAATAGTAGGAAACAATGTCATTTGTGCTGGAGTCACTGTAACCACATATGAATAATTAGTTTAAATTTTCCAATAAATGTTCAACTATGGCTCACTTGTGTTTTATGAGGCACAGGATATTTTTAAGAATATTCAGGCCTGAAATAGTGAAACCCATGACAGAAGTAAATATTGTGATTACTGTTGCACATAAACATAATATTAGGTTTTTCAGGGTCTTGTGGTCCTGTAGTTAATATCTATTGATACAAAGGATTACAAATACGGATTGTCAGAAGGCAATAGATAGGCTTATTTCTCTTATTAAGCATTGAATTTATAAACATGAAAATGTTAAAGCAATCTTTAACAGCAGCATGAAGAGTAAATATATATGTTTACATAATAGGATTTATTTAGTCTCCAAACTGGGACTTGGAGTAAGCTAATTAAAATATAATAGCTAAACTCAATAACTTTTCTTTTTCGCTCAGATGATTTATTTGTTTTACTTTTTCAGTGTGGAAATCTCATTTTAACATGATATACTTTAGGAATATCAAATGTATTCCTGTGATCATAAATTCAAAGAGACTGGTAGAGTATAAAATCACTCTATTATTGTAACTACATTTTAGGATGTTGCAGGCTTAAGAACACATGATGGATTTGCTGTCTGTGCTCTGATATAATGGTATTTAGGGTGTACAGGCTTTAATGTTCTATTAAAGGCAGTAATTGGTGCCCTGTCACTTTAACTCTTCCCCTGTAGCATGTTGGACTTCCGTGGTCGCTCACGTGGTAAAGAATCACCTGCAATGCAGGAGACCCCATTCGATACAAGGGTTGGGAAGACCCCTGCAGAAGGAAATGGCAACCCACTCAAGTGTTCTTATCTGCATCATATTAGAATCATCTTACTTAGTATTTATCTTATTATAATAACGTTCATACACTTATTAAGAAAATTGAAAATTAGGTTGTGATTAATTGTGTTCACCCTTGGTTGAAATCAAAGGTCTTCCTGACAAAGCTTTATGTCTGTGCTGACAATTTGTCCCTTTTCCAAAGATGATATGCTGGTTAGACTGCAAAGGGAAGGATAGACAGAAGTTATATTAAAAATATTTTGACAACTATCAGATAGATGTGATCATCTTTTAAACTCTAGGACTAGGAACAATAAAATACCTTTTCCAGTATTGAATAGATTTATTTTGGATAAATTATTTTTCCTGCATTAAGGAATGAGTTTAATCATATAGGAAACAATTGATTATGAACTAACATATAAGGAAATTAAGAAAAAAATGGGCCAAATTAAAGAAGACTATGTAAAGTTTTTATGTTAAAAATGACACATTTGCTTAGAAGAAAAAGATGAGGGAGTAGATTGAAACTTACTCTTCAAAATAGTAGGCGTTAGATTCTTGAAATTAANTAAGAGACAGATTATGAACTAACATATAAGGAAATTAAGAAAAAAATGGGTCAAATTAAAGAAGACTATGTAAAGTTTTTATGTTAAAAATGACACATTTGCTTAGAAGAAAAAGATGAGGGAGTAGATTGAAACTTACTCTTCAAAATAGTAGGCGTTAGATTCTTGAAATTAAAAAGAGAAGTATTAAGCGATGAATTTAAAAATCCCTTTTATTGTTTCTTAAAACATGCAAAGAAGAGGATGAATAGAATCAGTGTTTCTTACTACTGAAGGGCTGACAATGCTATGCAACACAGAACATGTATTTTTCTTCCAAGTTTATGTTTTCTATGTTTTGTAAGCAGACTTCATTCACTGGGATAATAAAGGCTTCCAGTCTTGCTAGAATTGTAAGATGATTTGTCTTCATGAAAATTTCTTTGTTTTGTCTTTTTTTACATTTTTAAATGAAAAAATCTCTGGTAGTGGTTATATCTCACACCAGTCAAAAGTAGAGAACACGATAAAAGTTTCATGTGTTCATTAAAGTTTTACAGGCACTGCAGTGCCTGGAAAAATAGTTGTGGCTATAATCCCCTGCAGTAGTTCTGGTTGGGCGGTATCTTATTCATTACTGGATGAAGGATTGGGGAGGAGGATTGAAAAGGGACAAAGAAGATTCCACAGCCAACCACTGATAGGTTATTTGGACTGAATTCAAGGTTCTCGTAGCTTCCTGTGCTGCCATGTGTAACTTGACAAATACTATCTGGGAGCAAATAGGGTTGTGGGAACTTAAGCCACAGCTTAAAGATCATAGGGGGTTATTCAGTGGAAACTCTATAAGAGGATGCAGTATTTTGCCAATTTCAAGATCAAGGTTTAACATTCATAAAAACTATCCTTCCTAATTTAACTTTTAAAAATAATTTCTCTTGGGTTAAATTTATTTAATTCTTTGTGATTTGTGAATGTCCCTTAGTATATACTATATCTGGTAACTTCCACCAAGATTTTCTGTTCAGTTCAGTCGCTCAGTTGTGTCCGACTCTTTGGGACCCCATGGACTGCACCTGTCCATCCCTGTCCATCACCAACTCCCAGAGCTTACTCAAGCTTATGTCCTTTGAGTCAGTGATGCTTTTGGTGTCGCTTATTTTTAATAGTGTATGTGCATGAGCTCAGTCGTGTCTGACTCTTTGCAATCCCATGGACTGTAGCCCACCAGGCTCCTCTGCCCATGGAATTTTCCCAGCAGGGATACTGGAGTGGGTTGCCATTTCCTTCTCCATTTAATAGCATAGACATAAGCATAAATTGTATAGAAAAAAGTTTGTATTTAACTAATTTTAAAGGCTTACCACTGAATACATATGTTTGAATGGCAGTAGTAAATCGTTAAGGAAAGAAAGGAATGAATGACTAATGAAATCACATATTACTGTAGAAAGCTGAGAAATGTTCAGGTAACTCAATAATGCTAGTATTAATAAGAAATTAAGAGACTTTTAGAAAACATTTGCTACTTAAGAATAATGAAAGATCAGCAGTAAATATAATACCTAAACAATATAAGAAGTTAATAATATGATCAGATGCTAAATATTTTGCATTCTATTTCACAACTGGATAGAGCCTACCTTAGACTATTTAATTGTTTTGGAATATTCTTTTCCTACTTTCAGCTTTTAGAGAGAAGTGGTAAATGAGATGGTATATTGCATAGCTGCTTACTAGGTCTGCTAATGTCTTAATTGGCTCTCTTAAATTTCTCAGGTCTAATTTATTTCTCCAGTCTTGTGGTGTACCTAACTCCTGCAGAATTATCAACTCTTCCCATGAAGTTTCTTTTGAATGACTTTGAACTCTTTCTTATGCTAAAGTGTACCCCCAACACACCCCCACTACCAGGCTCCGTTATTACTCAGGCTTGTGAAGTTTCCATGCAGGTGGCAAAAACAGTGTTGAAGGCCTTGTCAATTCCTGGTTCCTTTAGATCTTGCAGGCATCAGTTCATGTCCTCAGATAGTTTCTCTAACTACTCTGTGATCATACCTTTTCATCCATCGTCTTTATGGAACATAACTTCTTATTTCAAAGCAAGAATTCTTTCAGACTATCCGAATGTAGAAAATAAATTGAGAAATAGATTTTCCCACTATTCCATTCCTCTTGTCACAGTGAAGTGGTTAACAATTATACATTATTTTTATCCATACATCATTGGATTTTTTCCATTCAAAACCATTTATTGAACAGCTATATTCCAGGTACTGTATTCATGTCTTGGGCTATAAAATCTAGTAATACATAGTCTATACTGTCCAGAGGATTACAATGTAATATTAAGGATAAATATGAAAAAATGCAATAAATATAGTAGATAAAAAAATGAAGCAAGCCTAATATTGATAGGCCTCAAGACTAGAATGTGTAATTGTCTTTATATGTGTACATATTTGATTTTTTAAACTTAATGTAGTCTCTATTTTGATTATCCCTTTTCATCTAATGACAGAAACCACAGTCTCCATGTTTCCACATTTTTAGTAATTTTAGATGTAATACTTTCTCAATTCCCACTTAAATATCAGTGCTTGAATTTTCTCTTCATTATTATGATTGCCTCTGTAAGCCCTGAAGTCAAGGGCATCTCCTTTAATTGTGTGATACTTAACCGCTGTCTGTTAAAAAATGGAGATGTCTGACCAAAGCAGCAGGGGGTGGAGGGGAGGGCACAGGCATACTGCTAGCAAAGGAAGACCACACTCTGCAGAAATCAGACAATAGTTAATAGGGTTCCCCCACCACAAGGAGATTTGGCACTGTTTTGACAGTGGGGGATGCTAAAGACACTGGTTTATTTTCACAAGTTTGCTGAGTTTCCACAAGGAGACAAAACACAAGTCACCTACTGTACAATATCCTGATGCAAACTCCACTCCATCTTTCTCTCCTAGAGAGAGCAGGTGTGTGCATGTCCTCCAAGCTCACACCCAGGCCTGTTTCACTGCCTTTGTTCTGATGTGGGAAATCCTGTAGATTTCTCAAGAACAAAGTTATTGTTATTTAGTCAGTCAGTCATGTCTGACTCTTTGCAACCCCATAAACAGCAGCATACCAGGCTTCCCTGTCCTTCTGCTAAGTCAGTTCAGTTGTGTCAGATTCTGTGCGACCCCATAGACGGCAGCCCACTAGGATTCTCCAGGCAAGAATACTGGAGTGGGTTGCCATTTCCTTCTCCAATGCAAGAAAGTGAAAAGTGAAAGTGAAGTCGCTCAGTCGTGCCCAACTCTTAGCAACCCCATGGACTGCAGCCTTCCAGGCTCCTCCGTCCATGGGGTTTTCCAGGCAAGAGTACTGGAGTGGGGTGCCATTGCCTGTCCTTCAGTATCTCCCAAAGTTTGCTCAAACTCATGTTCATTGAGTTGGTGATGCCATCCAACCATTTCATCCTCTGTTGCCACCTTCTCCTCATGTAATGAAGCCTGTTTCTTCTGTGCTCTTTCCAATTCCATATAGTGCAGCATTCATTGATATCGTTGTAGTTTCCTGACTATCAAAAATATTTTGAAAAAACACACAGGCAACCAGCATAAAACAAATTTTAACTTTTAAAGTTATGCAGTTCCAAGTCTCATCAAAAAAATTACTTTGGATGTCTAGGAGAAAGATCACACATAATTAGAGGACCTAAAGACATAAAGAATAACATTGGAATACATCATGTCATTGAACTAATAGGCGCTCCATCATGTCTGGGTCCCCCCCCCCATTCTCCATGATTTCCATGTTATCTATAATCTTGGGGTCTCCTTAAGGTCATTGCATCTTTAGATAATGTCTTGTTTCTGGTCATCATCAGTGACTCTGGATGGCTTTTACTGAGCTATAACTAGTTCTATCTGGTTCTGATCCCATTTGCTTCTCAAATATCCATAATCATCTTTATTGACTTCTACTGAATTTCCCATTTTTACTTTATCTCTGACATGTGGTATTATCTCTGACATGTGGTATATAAAGTTTTCCACGACAGTGTCCCTGGTTACATTTATCAGATTTCTGCACAGTTTCCAACCTTTTTCTGTCAGTAAATTTTTGACACTCCTATAGTGTAGATAGCTTCATGTACTTTCTTTTACTTTTTTTCAGCCACAGGAAACCCAGTGGACCTGCTTCATAGTTAGGATCTGACAACCTACTTATCTCCTTTCATTTATTGCTCCTATAAAAATCAGCTGACAGAGAAATGAGTCACTCTCATTTTTTTCTGGAATCTCCATATTCAACTAGAAATGTTGAGTTAATGTTAATCTTATAATCTCTCCATTTCTTTTTATTTCCAAAGACAATACCTTAGAAGATCACAGGTTGTTATTCCTTCTTGAGAGAGTTAGAGCAATAACAAAATCTCTGGATCTCCTTTTCATTTCCCCAACTTGTCCATCTAAAAAGAGTTGGGAAATCTTCTCTGTGAAGATGTGTGTGCTAAGTTGCTTATGTACTAGCCCACCAGGCTACTCTGTCCATGGGATTCTCCAGACAAGAATACTGGATTGGGTTGCCATGCCCTCCTCCAGGGAATCTTCCTGACCCAGGGATTGAACCCACTCTCTTAAGTCTCCTGCATTGGCAGGCTAGTTCTTTACCACTAATGGCACCTGGGAAGCCCCTATGGAGATGAAGGATAAGAATAATCTAGGCAAGAATATTGGGATTGGGATCAAGCACCTAAGCATGGGAGTTCATCCATGGTTAAAGGATTAAAGGGAGATAGAGAACGTTGCTAAGGACTTGGGGGAGTTGATGATGGGAAAATGTGAATGCTATTGATTAATTTTCTTTTCTAATTGAAATAATAATAATAAATATTATCAGCTAAGGATGCAAAGAGGGAGCAGATATTTAGAAGTTTGAAGACAGAAGAAAGTCAGAACTGAATGTCTTAGAAAGAGGGATGACCAGGGGGCTATGCAAATGTGCTGTGATTACCATGAAGTATTGAGGACTCACTTGAGGTTTATGTTTGTGAACTTAAATATAAGACTAATCAGCATGGTCTTTTTTTTTGTTTCCAAAGCTGTGTTCATTTCCTTCAGGTTATATAGAATTATGAATGGAGTAGATCGGGTGAGGTTTTTGCCAGACAAGTATATGTAAGGAAGAGAAGGTTAAGACAGTTGAAGGTAGAGACAAATAAGTGATTATAATTATGGATTATGGAATCTAAATTAAGTGCATGGTAGAAGTTGAAAAGGTCATGAAGTAAAAATTTTGGAAATCTAAAGGAGGGACTGGATATCAGATTTTTTGTGGGGGAGATTGAATATCCAAGAGATAATTATATCTCCAAAAGAGAGTTGGTATAAAGTTACAGAGGAAGTTATGACAAGATTCAGTGTTACTATTGTATAAATATGGTGGAGATGTAGGGAAATGGACATCGAAGACATTTATGGATTTCTGGAATATATGGACATTTTTGTGCTTCTGGATCATGCTTCTAGTCTATCATGTTTAAACATGTAAAGTAATTTATACAACTTAAATCAGAGTGCCAGTTATCTTTAGGATGCTTTATGTGGTTTATTTTTGTATAACTGCTACTCTGAAACAGTCTAGCCAAAAAGAATGTCATCAGTTACTTTAAACTGAAAGAGGAAGGGGAGAAAAGAAGATAATATATTGCAGACTTATTGTGCCAAGATATATTCTAGAATAATATTCAAACATCCAATTTGATCCACACAATAACTTTTCATTATAGACTGATACAGACATACCATAAGCAGTTGTTTCAAAATAAGTCTTAATATGATAATGTTCAAGATGAAAAGTGTGAAGACTAGAATCAACCTAGCAAAGATTCCTTTTATACTATTTTTCAAAGATAAATTTGTGTCATTGTAAAGCCTGGCATGTTGCAGTCCATGGGGTCGCAAAGAGTTGGGCACAACTGAATGACTGGACAATTAACAACTAAAATACTTATGCACTTACAATTGAAATCCCTGAACATAATGCATCACAAACAATTTTTATCCATAATCTGCAGGGCATAAAGATGATCTGCCCTTTATGAAGAATGTATATGATGAAGTCAAAAATAAAGGAAGTGTAATTTGAGTTAAAGTAATAAAAATTATTCTCTTTAACTGTGGAAAATTCTGAAAGAGATGGGAATACCAGACCACCTGACCTGCCTCTTGAGAAATCTGTATGCAGGTCAGGAAGCAACAGATAGAACTGGACATGGAACAACAGACTGGTTCCAAATAGGAAAAGGAGTACGTCAAGGCTATATATTGTCACCCTGCTTATTTAACTCATATGCAGAGTACATCATGAGAAACGCTGGGCTAGAGGAAGCACAAGCTGGCATCCAGATTGCCTGGAGAACTATCAATAACCTCAGATATGCAGATGACACCACCCTTATGGCAGAAAGTGAAGAAGAACTAAAGAGCCTCTTGATGAAAATGAAAGAGGAGAGTGAAAAAGTTGGCTTAAAACTCAACATTCAGGAAACTAAGATCATGACATCTGGTCCCATCACTTCATGGCAAGTAGATGAGGGATCAGTAGAAACAGTGGCTGACTTTATTTTTCTGGGCTCCAAAATCACTGCAGATGGTGACTGCAGCCATGAAATTAAAAGACGCTTACTCCTTGGAAGGAAAGTTATGACCAACCTAGACAGCATATTAAAAAGCAGAGACATTACTTTGCCAACAAAGGTCCATCTAGTCAAGGCTATGGTTTTTCAAGTAGTCATGTGTGGATGTGAGAGTTGGACTATAAATAAAGCTGAGCACAGAAGAATTGATGCTTTTGAACTGTGGTGTTGGAGAAGACTCTTGAGAGTCCCTTGGACTGCAAGGAGATCCAGCCAGTCCATCCTAAAGGAGATCAGTCCTGGTGTTCATTGGAAGGACTGATGAAGCTGCAACTCCAGTACTTTGGCCACCTGATGCGAAGAGCTGACTCATTTGAAAAGACCCTGTTGCTGGAAAAGATTGAGGGCAGGAGGAGAAGGGGACAGGAGAGGATGAGTGGTTGGATGGCATCACCGACTCAATGGACATCAGTTTGGGTGGACTCTGGGAGTTGCTGATGGACAGGGAGGCCTGGTGTGCTGTGGTTCATGGGGGCACAAAGAGATGGACATGCCTGAGCGACTGAACTGAATATTTCCTACTTGAATCCACACTGTACATTCATAATAATCAACACACCCCAAATCCAATTCGTATCTAGTATCTACCAGCCAAATGACCACCAGGAACATACGTGTAGTTAAACAGTTGGGTTTACTCCTCATTATAGCAAGAGGGGCCCCCAGCTTTGGGTGTCTTAGAAGGTGTTAGGATCTTTTATAGAAACTGAGCATTAGTTTGGTGATATGGAGATAGGGAGCAGGGGATGTTTGCCCTAAATAAGGGCTTTCAGAAAACAGGGCCATTTCTATAATTGGTCATCTAAATAAATCTTACCCATAAGGAGGAATGACTACAGTGAGGCTAAACATATATTTGGTTTAGTAGCATGCACTCGTATGAGTTGATAGAGGAAGAGGCTTAATGTTTTGTGGGTGCCACAGTGACTTTGTTTTTGTCTGTTCTTAAAAGAACAGACAATTCTGAAGTGGTTTTACTTAGTCTTATTTTTCATATTTTCAGAGTAACCTTGTCTGAACTTATTATTCTGTGACACTTTTTAATGGACTTTAATAATGGCAAATATAAATAGAGATGTAGGACTCTAGTTCTAGATATAAAAGTAGTATTTATTAATAATACAGTTAGATAATGAAGCAAAGGCCTGAGTGCATCTGTTATCAAGAAATCTCAAAGAACATTTTTATCTTATTTTTAAAAGAAATGTCTTTTTTTCCCGCTCTTTCTTTCCTCTCATGGAAACTGCTCAGTAGATTAGTACTTAGGAGTTATTGATATTAATTACCTCCTAGTTTACTGTTTACTGGGCTATCCAGGTGGCTCGCTGGTAAGAATCCCCCAAGAGATGAGGGTTTGATCCCTGAGTTGGGAAGATCCCCTATGAAATGTCTTTTTTTCCCGCTCTTTCTTTCCTCTCATGGAAACTGCTCAGTAGATTAGTACTTAGGAGTTATTGATATTAATTACCTCCTAGTTTACTGTTTACTGGGCTATCCAGGTGGCTCGCTGGTAAGAATCCCCCAAGAGATGAGGGTTTGATCCCTGAGTTGGGAAGATCCCCTAGAGGAGGGCACAGCAACCCACTCCAGTATTCTTGCCTGGAGAATTCCATGGACAGAGGAGCCTGGTGGGCTACAGTCCATGGAATCACAAAAAGTCGGACATGATTGAGTGACTGAGCACATAAAGGGTTCTAGATTTAGATAATTCTAGATACAGAGATATTTAAAAATTCTAAGTCTACCCTCCCTAAACATTTGGCCTAAGCCAACCTTCTTAATCTTTCCAAGCCCCAGTTTTTCTTTGCATCTTTACAATATAGATATTGAAGTATGGGATCTTGTGAAGATATACTAGGTAACTTAGTGAGGAGACTTAATGTAGGATATGTAACATAAACTAAATATTCAGCATATTTTATCTAAGAATATTACTACATATTACTACTCTTCCAATGGAGAAGGAAATGGCAATCCACTCCAGGACTATTGCCTGGAAAATCCCATGGACAGAAGAGCCTATAAAAAAAAAAAATTACACATTTTAATTCAACTTCGGACATACAAGTATACATTAATGTGTCCAACTCTGGTATATAACCAAACAGCCACTGCCTGCATTTCCTCAAAGTTCTTTTCATATAAACTACTCTCAAAATGCCTCCTTTCCAACTGGTAGTTTTGGTGTCTTCAATATCAAACGTTAAGACACTTGAAAAGAAATCTGACTACATAGCCTTCTTGATTTTTACAACACTTTAATCATACTCCATTCTTTCCAAAACATATATTTATTTTTCAGAGACAATTCTCATAATCTATCCATAACATACATAATAATACTGCATAATTAAAAGCATAATAGACAGTAATGGATTTGGTAAGCATATAGCTCAACTCTTGAGATCAAAAGGACTTGAGCAAACTATAGACGAACCTACTAATCAGAAGTGTCCAGTCAAGCATCCTGTACAAAGGGCACAGAGAATTTGGGTTCATCTGTAAGCCAGTTTCTAAAGTTCCTACTGTATTTATATCAAGGATGCCTTCAGAAGCCTCATGCTAACTGCTGCTAAGTCACTTCAGTCATGTCCGACTCTGTGCAACCCCATAGACGGCAGCCTACCAGGCTCCTCCATCCCTGGGATTCTCCAGGCAAGAACACTGGAGTGGGTTGCCATTTCCTTCTAGCACTATTGATTGCTAATCCCTTCTCAACTCTCAATCGACTGGACTTTGGTAAGACCATCTGAATTAGTTTCCTAGGGCTACCATAACAAATTATCACAAACTGGGCTACTTAAGCCAATGGAAATTTATTCCCTCACAGTTCTGGAGGCCTGAATTCCAAAATCAAGGTGTTAAGGGGGCCATGATCTCTCTGAAGGCTCTAGAAAAGGATCCTTCCTTGCCTCTTCTAATTGCTGGTCTCCCAGTAACCCCTGGGGTTCCTTAGCTTATGGCACCATAATTCCAATCTCTGCCTCTGTCTTCACGTGGCTATCTTCCCTCCAAGCTTGTCTTCACATGGCCTTCTTATAAGAACAACAGTCACTGAATTTAGGGCCTGCTCTAAGACCATGTGCTTCATTTTAACTTAACTGATTACATCTGCAAAGAAAAGCCAACATTCTGAGAGTCCCAGTGGACATGAACTTTTCATGGACACAATTCCATGTACTACACCACACTATGTCAAGTTCACTCTAGGCTTCTAGGCCACAAGCATGCTGCTTTCTCTTCTAGAAATTCCCTTCTCCCATCCTTTAACATAGTATAAATTCTCTGTCTTCAAAACTCAGCCCAGTTGTCATTGCCTCCTCACCGCCTTCCCCAGCTGGATTAGGTGCCTTCCTGTCTGCTCCATCGGAGACCAGTCACTGCCTCCCTAACATCACTCGTTTCACTGTACCAGCATGGCCATTTCTCTTTTCTGTCTCCACCATTACACACACTTATTCAACACCTATTTCCTGAACACTTCCTAAGTGCCTGCACTATGCTAGGGGTTGGGGAAATAACAAAGGCTAAGACAGAAGTCCCTGCTTTTAGAAGAGTAGAATGTTTTGAGTTTTTCAAGGTAAGGAACATACATACATTTGATTTTTAATATCCAGAGCCCAGCACACTATCAGATGTACTCAGTAAACAAATCATCTGTTGAATGAATTAATGATTAAAAATTTTAGAGGGCAAAGCAAATACTAATGGGAAGGATGGAATGATTGGAAGATACAAATTTTGTCCGGAATAAACATTTTCAGGTAACTCAAGATACAATAAAGAAATGCAGTGCCTCCTTTCTACTTAAAACATTCAAGCAAAATTCCATTCATAGGAGGTTGGTCTACATGGTTACTAAGGTACCTTCCAACTCTAAGATTTCTTTCATTTTCTGGTAGATTAAATGATGGGAAGATGATTTATTTCTTAATTTTTTTCTTTTCTCAAAAACCTAAATGCTTATAATGTACTAGACATGACATTAAGCACTTTAACTCTATTAAGCACTAATTAAATCCTAACAACAATTAATTCAAAGCAAGTAAAATAGCAGAAGAGATGACTATCTTTTTATCCAAGATCTGCTTCTGTTTTTCTTGGACATATAGCTAGATTACATTTCTTAGTGTCCCTGTGATTAGGAGTGACCATGTGATTGAGTTCTAGCCAATGGAATAAAAATGGAAGTGATGTGTGAAATTTCCAGGCCTGATCCATAAACCTCTCCCAGATATGCTCTTGCATTCTCCTTTCCCTTCTAGCACACTAAAATGAAGGTACTTCTAACACAAGCGTTCTCAGTGAGGGTAATATTGCTCCCAACAAGTGGAAATATTTGTTTGAGAGCGCAAAAACGATCTTAGATACTACAGTAGCTTGTGGCTCTTCAAAACTCAACTCTGCCTGATAATATCTTATTTCTTAATATTTAATTTCTCTCATTAGAGAGATTTTAAATTTGATTTAGTTACTTAATTTTAATTAATTGGGTTTAATTGATTTAATTTTTCTCCTTAAGGGGGAAAATGAAAAAAAAATTTTTTTATAAATATTTGCTCTAAAGTAACCTTGGAAGCTGCATGCTGGAGATAGTAGAACTTCTGTCAGCCTGGATCTCTGAATGACTAACTGGAAGAGAGGCTCCTAGGTCACTACCCAATACCATTAGTGAACAGAAATCAGATTTTTATTGTATTTGAGACATTATCAATTTGGGCTTTTATCAAGCTAACTGACATAGCAGTTAGCTTACCCTAAACATTATAACTACTATCTTACCCATTTTACACATGAGGAAAACTGAGCTCAAAGAGCACAGGCTTAAGGTCAGGACTACTAGCAAATGTTAGAGGAGAGATTTGAAACAAGTCTGATTCCAAAGTCTGAGCCATTGATCCTTAGGCTCTGTTGCTTCCCCAGCTGTCAAAAGCTACATATTTCTACTGAATGAGATGCTCTCCAGTCTGAGCTGAATGCATTTGAGGCTTAAACTTATATTGCTTTTAGTTTATACTTAGTTTGGTTTTTATACACCCAAAGTTTATAAACACTTCAGAAATCCTCACTTTCACTCAGGGTGATGAAGCTGTCCTGGAGCAAGTCCCTTGAAATCAAATATGCACAGTAATAAGACATGAAAAGTAGCATGTGGAAATAAATTAATATCTCTTTTGAAAGACACAAAAACAGGTTGCATCAGTTCTGGGTGAAACCCATAAAAAACTCAAGTACAGATGAGCAGCTGTCAAAGGGCTGTAGAATTTGGTTTCACATGCATTAGAAAAAATCAGAGTGTTCCCAACTGAAAATGAAAAGTTCAGGGTGAAGATTTCACAACAAATCTCATCAGAAATTATTTCAGAGATTTTGCTTTTCTAAGCCTCTTAAAATAGAAGATCATATTTCAGACAGTGACGGGCTTTGAGGTAAATTTGTGACTCTATGGTTTTCCCAGAGAAATTACATATGATGTGTCCATGTGGAAACTATTTAATTTGCATTGTCTGCAAAAAAGTATTATCAGTTCATAGAGAGGGCCTAAGGAGAGTTTCATTATCTTTGTAAGTTCAGGCATCTTTAATGCAGTGTAAGTCTTAGAACTGCTGATTTTTTTCAAAAAGACAGTAAGAAAAAAAATGTTGGCTAACAAAGTCTACTGTGGTGATGAATGGGTAGAACATTGCTCAAACCTTCTAAATTCCTTATATGACTTTTATTGTGTGCCTGTTTCTGATGGTCTTTAGATACACAATTGAACAGTGCTCTTCAGAGAATTTTCCTCTTTTTTGCTTCATTTTACTCCATTGCTTCTTAAATAAGTTAATTTACTGCTCTGAGACTTATATGCATCGCATTCCAACCTGAAATGCCGTAATTTTTTTTTTTAATGGAACTATTGAATAGTAGATGAAGATTACAGGCTCTTTTAGAAGAAGGTTGGAGAAGGAATTGTCTTTTATTCTTATATTTTTAAAAGGGTGCTACAGCTTTGGAACACATTTCCAGATGCAAAATTAACATCATAGAGAAACGCCAGGTTCACACTTTTTATATTTAATGTCAGCTCTTCTGTATGCTCTGAGTAGCCCTACCTTTTAGCATTTAAGAGATAAAACTCTGCTTTAAATTTTCCAATTATTACCTGTCTGGTACAGTTGCAACAGGACCATATCAAGTATTTGAGTTTTACTAGGGAAACGTAATTACAGTTTGAAAAATAGTAGAAAATGCATTCCTATCACATCCTTAGTGGCAGTTTATATGCTAAAAAGAACAACGCTTAGGGCCTAATTCATAAGAGCTTTATGCTTCATTTACATTTTTCTGTGCAGTTTACTTGGAAAAGAGCATAATGCATGTTTTTCAAGTAAAATATGCCATTTTGGGATTCATTCAACTTGCTTTCCATTGTCCTCACTGAGGGCCAACTGTTCTTTTTTACAGTCCTAAAGGGCACCAGTAAATGGAGTGGGTGGAAAGCCCTCAATATTAACTAGAAGAAATGCCTAAAACCGTTGTACAGATTATTTAGAAAATTTATAGCAGTCTCCAGCAGTCAAATCTTGGAAAGCCTATTGTGCTTTTACTATGCAGACTGTTTTCCAAGCCCTTTGTATAGGATATTGAACAAGTTACATGACAATACAGATATTTTTGAGGGCTGCTTAGAATTCACAAAAAGACTGACCATTTCCTGGCTAATCTAGGTTCTTTTACTTAGTTCAGTGTTCCTCAAAATATGGCCTGTAGGCTAGCAAGTACGCAAATCAACTGAGAGTCTTTTGTTAAAAATATGATTTCTTAGTGATCCTAAATTTTTAAGGTGGAGACCTGGAATTTGAATTTTACAGGTTATTCAGATGATTCAGAGTTTCCTTTTAGGTAGGACCACACACTCTCATTTAGTGATCAACAATTTACTAAACCAAATTTATTAGCAAGTGTAAGATCACTGAACATGCAGGAGGCTAAAATCACATATGAAAAAGACAGCAATTTGGTACCAAGCAGAAAATTATGACTCATGAGAGTCTAACCTATGAACCTCAGTCTTTCCTACATCAACTGTCTTCTAAGCTCTCCAAAACTGTACAAAGAAAAGTCCAGGCAAAAAGCATTTCTCACATTGTTCACTGACGCACTATAAAATGAATGTTGCAGACAACCAACTGGTTACTTATTCTATACATTATCAAAACCGCTGGGCCAACTTTCTTCCCTCACTGAATTCACTGAATTCACTAGGTGGTTTTGGCATCATGTTGCAACCACCATAGCCTGATATCAGAGAAAATTTGAGATCCAGCACAGCTGTTCTAAAAATGAGTAGTCTCTGCCATTTTAGAGTAACAGTTTTAACATATTTAGTGGAAGAAAGCCACAGATCTTGACAGATTTAGCTAAGTCTACTCCAAGCCAAAGCTGAACACTTACTTCACGCTTTCTCACTGACTGATAAAAGAGAAACCTTACGCAGTAGGAATTCCTAAGTACTACCACAACTTCCTTCCTGGTACGTAGGAAGATGATGCCTCCCTGCCCAAGTAAGCAGAAATGACGTGTCACTTCCTGAACAAAACATTTAATTGCCAGTATGAACCTCCCAACACAGTCCCTCCCTGCTACAGCAACCACGTAAGGACATGTTCCCAAGGCTGCAGTCACAGGGTGATGGGCATTCAAAATCCTGGACCACCGAGTTACCTCAGAGAGTCACCTGGATTTGCCATCATCATTGTAAGAAAGAAGCAAACTTTTCTTCTGGTGAGCCACTGGGATATGTGGTTGTTTGCCACCACTGCATAACTTATCCTACCCTGGTTAAAATAACACAGTGAGACATATTAAGCTACATGGTAATAACAGCTACATGTTAGCATTAGCAAAAAGAACACTCTAGGCTGATACCTGGCAGAGATGTTATGGTGAGCAAACAGCTCTTTCTCAAAGAACATTTCATGTTCACCAGAATAGGTGCAGTCTCTGGGTGGCAATGAAATGCTCTGAAACATTTTCTAGCTCTGAGAAGGCTTTGGGGATTCAACTCAGAAGAGATTGTTTTGAGGACCAAATGAGGTAATGTATGCCGAAGTGCTCTGTTTACTTCACAGAGCTATACCAATAGGAATCGGCTTGACAAAGAGCCCATTTAGATTGTACTTAAGTTCACACATTCTAAAGTGAGTATTCCATCATTTTGCTTTCCATTGGAGAGTTTTTTGTTCTGATATTTAAAAGAGAATAAAATTTGTTGGATAAAAGGAGATTCACACGTGATGAATCCGAGCTACATTTTCTGTTTTGCCACTATTATCTACATGATAGTCATACCTTTTTAAAAAGATATGCCTATTAAGCACTTGCTGGGAGCACAATGGAAAATGCTGTGAGAAGTAGAAAAGTGGAGGGAGTATCCTTTAAGAGCCCCCAGTTTCATCATCAGTGTAATACAATTAACAGCTTCTAATCTCCCTCATGTTTCCACCCTAATACTCTAAGTAAAAGTGCTCTCATTTCTAGCAAGTGCTGTCTTTAGAAATCAGTCTCATAACAATGGGGTTTGGTCAGTATCTTTAAAATCCAACTTTTATCCATGGACATTTCTTTTGAATGATGTTTTTTTCTTTTGAAAGCTGGTTAGGATTAATTAAGCATAGATACCTGGATAAGAGCTGAGGGAGTTGGTAACGGACAGAGAAGCCCAGCGTGCTGCAGTCCATGGGGTCACAAAGAGTCAGACATGACTGAGAGACAGAACTGGACTGAACGTGGATAAGAAAAGGTTAACAGAAATATGAAAATCCTTAATTCACTACTACAGCTCTCAAAAGAAAAAAAGAGAAAAGACTTTTTTTAGGCTATTCTAAGAGAGACAGTCCATTATACCATTTTCTTCTATGTCAGTTTGCCCTAAAGGGATGCTGTTTCCTGAGTTTAATAAGGACCCTATTTCTTCTGAGCCCTTACAGTCTATTAATTACTATGGTGGGTGCTTTGAGACATCGCAGCAATCATTTGTAAGATGATAAGAGCTCTCCTCATTCTGAGATTTTAGCTATCTAAAATTACCCAGATGAAACAGATGTTGCAAATATGAGTCCTTGTTAGAATGTTTTCTTCTCATTACCCAGCAGAAAGCCATGTTTCTCACAATCCAGCCACACAGAGAGGGGCTGCCACAAAAGCTTCGACTGGGCCTGCTGTCTGTGACTCCTGCTACAGGACCTCTGCACACCCAAAGACATCTGGTTTGCATCAGATATTGCATCTGACACAATACAAAAAGCCAAACCGGAAGAAGACAATGGAGACCCAAGAACAGTGTCACCCAGGTCCACTTCAAACCCAGTCCCCATTCCCACAACGTTATGCAAAGTAAATCTGCAACCTTTGCAATCAGGAGGCTAGTGACACACAGAGCTGTTTAATGAAGAATTCGGGGAAACTGAAAAGGAGTACAAGGCTGTATATTGTCACCCTGCTTATTTCACTTATATGCAGAGTACATCATGAGAAATGCCGGACTGGAAGAAACACAAGCTGGAATCAAGATTGCTGGGAGAAATATCAATAACCTCAGATATGCAGATGACACCACACTTTACAGCAGAAAATGAAGAGGAACTAAAAAGCCTCTTGATGAAAGTGAAAGAGGAGAGTGAAAAAGTTGGCTTAAAGTTCAACATTCAGAAAACAAAGATCATGGCATCTGGTCCCATCACTTCATGAGAAATAGATGGGGAAACAGTGGAAACAATGTTAGGCTTTATTTTGGGGGGCTCCAAAATCACTGCAGATGGTGATTGCAGCCATGAAATTAAAAGATGCTTACTCCTTGGAAGGAAAGTTATGGCCAACCTAGATAGCATATTCAAAAGCAGAGACATTACTTTGCCAACAAAGGTTCATCTAGTCAAGACTATGGTTTTTCCAGTGGTCATGTATGGATGTGAAAGTTGGACTGTGAAGAAAGTCTCCGTCCACGGGATTTTCCAGGCAAGAGTACTGGAGTGGATTGCCATTTATTGAAAATTATTTCATAACTGTCACAAAGTATTTTCTAATAAATATATTTTGAAAGCATTTGCCTTTAAAATATTTGCATGTTTAGGTGATGTTACATGTATTATATTTCAAACACATGTCAGCAATATCATATAGCAAGAACGCTTCCTATTCAAATATATTCCTTGTGTTTTACTATTTTTCCAATATATCATGTCAGAATTTCTGTGATTAGCACTATTACAAATACATATATCTACAACAAATGTCCGTCTAGTCAAGTAGTCAAGTCTTTTCCAGTAGTCATGTATGGATGTGAGTTGGACTGTGAAGAAAGCTGAGTGCCAAAGAATTGATGCTTTTGAACTGTGGTGTTGGAGAAGACTCTTGAGAGTCCCTTGGACTGCAAGGAGATCCAACCAGTCCATTCTAAAGGAGATCAGTCCTGGGTGTTCATTGGAAGAACTGATGCTGAAGGTGAAACTCCAACACTTTGGCCACCTCATGCAAAGAGTTGACTCACTGGAAAAGACCCTGATGCTGGGAGGGATTGAAGGCAGGAGGAGAAGGGGACGACAGAGGATGAGATGGCTGGATGACATCACTGACTCGATGGACATGAGTTTGGGTGAACTCCAGGAGTTGGTGATGGACAGGGAGGCCTGGCATGCTACAATTCATAGGTTCACAAGAGTCAGACATGACTGAACCGAACTGAATAACACACTTATTCATTATTGTGATGTATCTTAATGTATAAAATACATATCTGATTGATTTATATTGACTTCTGAAAATAAATCTGAATATCCTAGAACATATAACCCTATTTTATACTGGTTTCAGATCAAAATTATATTGCAAAAAAGTATAGCATTTCAATAATGTAATTTCAAACAAAACAAAAATTCTAACTGGGAATGTTGGAAAGGAAGATGAAAGATGGAATAAGTATATCATACTAGTATATAAGCTCACAAATTCATGAATTTTTTGTTTACTTTACTCCTAGTATTTTGCAGACCCTACTAGATTTTTGCCTGATACAAAGTAAATGCTGAAAATATGTATATGTATATTGTTGACTAAATAGGTGAAACATTAAGAGTGTTTTGTAAATGCAAATTTACCTAATATAAAAGACATATGTGCTTATGGTAAAAAACTTAGTTCACATTTTATATACTTTAATTATCTGCTATATAAAGTATCATCCTATATTTACAATTATTATATTAGCAATTAAACACTCAGAAGAAATTAAAGACCCAAGGGAAATAACCTCAAAGCCACACAATAGATTTAAATATTTGGAATAGCTATTTTAAACAAAATATTATGAAACAATTATTCTTCTAATAAAGAGGGGAAAATGGTTTTCCATTTTAGTAACAACATTATAATTAGTCAAATAGTTTTTCCGTGGGATGTTTCAATGTAATTTCCATACTGCAGACAATTAAAATAAGTCATATATCTCACAGAAGTTCCTTGCTTTCCTTAACATTTTCTCTTAGTGTTGACTTCTCAGTGAATACCATATAGTATAATTCTTTATTTTAAATACTTAAAGTGTACTAAAATTAACTTACTGTAATAAAATTATTTAAAGGAATTTTGAAAGTACTTTATTGACATATAAAATGCATGGTATAAAATTCACTCTTTTAAGTGTACAATTCAATGATTTTTAGTAAATTTAAACAGTTATGCAACCATTAATATAGTCCTATGTTAGAACATTTCCACTACTCCAAAGAGATTCTTCTTGACCATGTAACTAAGGTACCATAACCTACCCCACCTACAAACCCACGTAAACTCCAGTTAAATGGAATCACACGTTGTCTTTTGCATGTGACTCATTTAGCATAATGTTTTTGAGATTTCTCTATATTGTAGCATGCATGAATTCTTTTAAATTGCCAAATAGTACTTAATTGTATGACTGCACATGTTTTGCTTATCTGTTCATTAGTCAGTGGACACGTGAATTGTTTCCAATTTTGGACTATAAAAAACAATAATAGTATGAACATTTAAATGTGTGTCTTTGTGTGGGTGATGGACAGGGAGGCCTGGCATGCTGCAGTTCATGGGGTTGCAAAGAGTCAGACACTACTGAGCGACTGAACTGAACTGTGTGAGCATGTTTTCATTTCTCTCAGGTAGATTACTAAGAATGGAATTGCTGGGTCCATTTATGGTAAATGGATGAATGGTAATGGTGAATGGTCAGTTTATGTTTAATTATCTTATGGCACTCTCTGCCCGTTTTCAAAAAGGCTGCACCATTTCACAGCCTATTGTAATAATGTATGGCGATTCCTATGTCTTCATATTCTCACTAACACTTGCTGCTGCTGCTGCTGCTGCTAAGTCACTTCAGTCGTGTGTGACCCCATACACGGCAGCCCACCAGGCTCCCCCATCCCTGGGATTCTCCAGGCAAGAATACTGGAGTGGGTTGCCATTTCCTTCTCCAATGCATGAAAGAGAAAAGTGAAAGTGAAGTCGCTCAGTCTGTTCGACTGTTAGCGACCCCATGGACTGCAGCCCACCAGGCTACTCCGTCCATTGGATTTTCCAGGCAAGAGTACTGGGGTGGGGTGCCATTGCCTGCCCCGAACACTTGCTATTGTATATCATTTTTACTTTAACCAACTAGTGCATGTAAAAAAAGTATGTCATTTGGCTTTAATTTCCTATTTCCTTATAAGTAATTATATTGAGCATCTTTTCATGTATTTGCTAGGCATTTTTTCTCTTGTCAGTCATGGTTTTGGTTTCATATATAAGAAGTCTTACCCTCACCACAGGTTTAAAGTTTTATACCTATGTGTTCTTCTAAATCTTATAGTTTTAGTACTTATATTTAGATCTATGATCCATTGTTAGTTAGTTTGAATAAAGTTCTATAAATTCATATTTTTCATGCGAATGCCCAGTTGTCTCAGCATTATTTGTTAAAACGATTATCTTTTCCCCATTGAAACTCAATGGGGAAATGTTACAATTTGGCTCTATTGTAACAAATTTGCTATAAATTTAAAGCTTTATTTCTAGACTTTGAACTTATGTCCAATTATCTATAGTTCTATATCTAAGCCAATATCTTATGTCCTGATTGAATTTCTATATAAATTTTAGAAACTGCAAAAAATTGATCAATTTCTACAAAAATCAACCAACCAACCTAACAACAAAAAGCAATGATAGCTCAAACCGATGACAAGCTTAAAGCTCCTAAAGAGACTTTAATAAGGAATTGTGTTGAACCTTAGATTAATTTGGGAAGAAATCCATGTTACCAATATTGACTATTTCTCTCCATAAGTGGTCTGTCTCTATTTTTTAAGATGTTGTTTAATTTCTTCCTGCAGTGATTTGTAGTTTTCAGTATGTAAATCTTACACTACTTAAAAAAAAAATCATCCCAAAGTATTTTATTTTTTTATGTCATTAGGAATGGATTTATTTCTTAGTTTTATTTTTGGATTATTCATTGATAATATTTAAATACTTGTCAACATTGGTATATGGATCTTATGTCTTTTAATGTGCTGAACTTGTTTGTTACTTCCTAGAAGTGTTCCTGTTCATTTCTCAGAATTTTTTAAACCTAAAGGATACAAATAAAGACAATTTTATGTCTTTCCTCATAATATTGATGCCTTTATTTCCTTCTGTTGATTCATTACATGTTGAACTTTCAGTACAAGATTCAGTAAGAGTCACTATCCTTGCATTATCTCCAATTTTGTAAAGAAAGCATTCATTTTTAAAAAAAAATTATGAAGTGTGATGTTAACTGTAGGTTTTTCATGTTTGCCCTTATCATATTGGGGAGTTTTTTGTCAAGTGTTTTCTTTCATTTTGATGTAATTGGTTTCTTTATTAAATACTGGACTCATAGGATCAGCTGATAATTGTTCCCTCCATTTCCACTTTTATGGGAAATTTGAGAAGGGTATTTCTTTCTTAAATATTTGAATGAATACATCCATGAAGACAACAGGGTCATCTGAGTTTACTTTGAGGGAAAATTTTTAGTTATTACCCTAATTACTTTACATTTTACTGTTTTATTCAGATTTTCTATTTCTTCTTCAGTTGATCAGAGAAACTGGTAGTTTTGAGGAAAATCTTTTATTTTATCTATGCTGTCTAATTTGTTAATATAAAGTTTTCCATATTATCTTGTAATAATTTTAATTTGTGTTATGTCAGAAATGACACCCATTCTTTCATTCTTGATTTTGTTAATTTAGGTCATCTCTTTTTTAAAATGTCAGTCTACCAAAATATTATTGATTTTTTTTAAACAACCAACTTTTGGTTCATTGATTTTTCTATTCGTTTTTTGTTTTTCCTACAAATCTTTACTGTTTCTCTATCCTTACTTGACATTTAGTTTACTCTTCTTTCTTGAACTCTTAAGGAAGGTAGAAAGTTAGGTTGTTCAAATGGATTCAGCTTACTGTCTGCTGTCTTTTCATTTTAGCTTGAATATTTCACTTAGTGCTTTCTTTAAAGGCTGGTTTGCAGCAGTGAATGAGCTCTTTCTTGATTTGTTGTAAATGCTGTATTTTTGAAGAATAATCATTTGAAGCAATTACATTTTGGATACTTTTTAAGCAGCCATTTTAATTTCAGTTGAAGCATATGTGCATTTTCTAATGCGTATTACTCTTTTGTATCTACACAGCTTTGCTGAAGAATAAGTCAAATGAGAAGTAAACCTCTTGATAACTTTCATGTGAATACTTAAGGTAACACAGCTTGTTGCTAAAAGGCTATTGGCAACTAGTTCTTAGAAGGAGAGAATATGAGGCCTTGGTGTCCAGTGGGACTTCCCTCGGGGGAGCCTGGTGGGCCGCCTTCGCTGGGGCCGCACAGAGTCGGACACGACTGAAGTGACTTAGCAGCAGCAGCAGGGCTTCCCTGGTGGCTCAGTGGTCAAGAATCCACCTGCAATACAGGAGACTCAAGTTCGATCCCTGGATGGGGAAGATCCACTAGAGGAGGAAAGGGCAACCCACTCCAGTATTCTTGCCTGGAAAATCCCCTGGACAGAGGAACCTGGCGGGCTACAGTCCATGGGGTCACAAAGAGTTGGGCACTACTGAGTGACTAACAGATTCACTTTATTTATTTATTATTTATTGGGTCTATCTGCCTTTTCATGATCTCAAGGAGTGGTCTACAAATGTTTTACACATGTTTATCAGGAGGAGTGGAAATCAATGTGAACTGTTAAAAGTCTCAAAGGGATGCCTGTGTCTGAAGCAATCAAAGCCAAAATATATGCTTCTACTATGTCATCTCTGATAGGTTAATGTCTCTAAAAATATACCACTCATTTCTTTTTAGCATTTGCTGTTCTTTACCATGTGAACCATGAGGAAAGCCCCATGAATCTCTGTTAAAGTAATTACTTAAATTTCAGCTGTCCTCCTTTTGGGTGGAGTAATTTAGCAATGAATTTAAAATCAGTTATTTTAAATTTTAAAAAAATCAATTGTCCTGCATTCATTCCCTATTCCTCTAAAGATTAGGAGGTTCACTACTATGAGAAACCTTTTTTTTTTTTTTTTTTTTCAGATAAAAGTCCTTTTTAGCTGTGTATCTGTCCTGGTATATTCTAAACAAAGAAAGCTAGCAACACAAAGAACAGAGAACATTTTGCCCTTTCAAATATCTTGTCCCTTCAAATATTTTGTCCCAGAATTCAAAGGTAGAATTTTCCTGAAGCAATTTGGCTGGAATGTGACGTGTTGTACTAGCCAGTCATTACCTTTTGTTTCTAGTGACCCTAATACTCTAAATGGACTTAGCAGCATT
Source organism: Oreotragus oreotragus (assembly GCA_006410675.1). Lineage (NCBI taxonomy): Eukaryota > Metazoa > Chordata > Mammalia > Artiodactyla > Bovidae > Oreotragus > Oreotragus oreotragus. Next base: position 150,538 of record SJYX01000274.1, on the reverse strand, counting down.
ACATATTCACAAACCAAGTGACTGCCCACAGGGCTATTCAGAGATTGCTGTTCATCCACAGAGGACCATCTCCCTGAACGCACACACATACACATACAATATCCAACTTTGTGGATACGGCTGCTCCCTAAACTGAAGGAGAAGATGGGATGAGGGAGAAGGGAACCAAAGCTTGCATCCCACTTCATATGCAGGTCATTAGCTTGAGTATCTGGAACTCTCCGGAGCTCTAGCAATTCCTGTCCCACCATTCCTGTGACCTCACAAAATCATACTCGTAATTATGGGTTGATTTTTGCCAACTGTGTGATTAGAAGTGAAATCATGTTCCTGTGCCAATTTAGAAGTCTCTAGAGTGACTGTAGACTCAACTATTTTTTCTTATCTTGTTCAGTCTCTAAGTCATGTCGAACTGTTTGCAACCTCATGGACTTCAGCATGCCAAGGTTCCTTTTCCTTCACCATCTCCTGGAGTTTGCCCAAACTCATGTTCATTAAGCAAAGATGCCATCCAACCATTTTATCTCCTGTCTCCCCCTTCTTCTCCTGCCTTCAGTCTTTTCCAGCATCAGGATCTTTTCTAGTGAGTCAGCTCTTCGCATCAGGTGGCCAAAGTATTGGGTTCAGCTTCAGCATCAGTCCTTCCAATGAATATTCAAAAGTGATTTCCTTTAGGATGAACTGGTTGGATCTCCTTGCAGTCCAAGAGACTCTCAAGAGTCTTTAGCACCACAGTTAAAAGCATCAGTTCTTTTGCCTGCAGCCTTCTTTGGGCTTCCCAGGTGGTACTAGTAAAGAATCCACCTGCCAGTGCAGGAAACACAAGAGGTGTGGTTCGATCCCTGGATTTGGAAGATCCCTTGGAGTAGGAAATGGCAACCCTCTCCAGTGCATTCCATGGACAGAGGAGCTTGGCAGGCTACAGTCCATTGGGTTGCAAAGAGTCGAACACAAGTGAGCACACACACACAACCTTCTTTATGATCCAACTCTCACATACATACATGACTAGTGGAGAAAAACATAGCCTTGACTATATGGACCTTTGTCAGCAAAGCGATGGCTCTGCTTTTTAATATGCTGTCTAGGTTTGTCATAGCTTTTCTTCCAAGGAGCAAGCGTCTTTTAATTTCATGGCTGCAGTCACTGTCCACAGTGATTTTGGAGACCAAGAAAATAAAGTCTGTCACTGTTTCCATTTTTTCCCCATCTCTTTGCCATGAATTGATGGGCCCAAATGCCATGATCTTCATTTTGGAATGTTGAATTTTAAGCCAGCTTTCTACACACCTCTTTCATCTTTAACAAGAGGTTCTTTAGTGTCTCTTTGCTTTCTGTCTTTAGGGTGATATCATCTGCACATCTGAGGCTGTTGGCTTTTCTCCTGGAAATCTTGATTCCAGCTTGTGATCACCCAGTCTGGCATTTCACATGTTGTACTGTGTGACACCTAGCTTCCCACAGCCAGTCCCTTCCTGTCTTGATAAACCGTCAACTTCATCTCTGCGGTTGACTGAGGGATCTTGTCATGGGCAGGTTGTCTGTTGGCTGAGAAAGGTGTCTTTTAATTTCATGGCTGCAGTCACTGTCCACAGTGATTTTGGAGACCAAGAAAATAAAGTCTGTCACTGTTTCCATTTTTTCCCCATCTCTTTGCCATGAATTGATGGGCCCAAATGCCATGATCTTCATTTTGGAATGTTGAATTTTAAGCCAGCTTTCTACACACCTCTTTCATCTTTAACAAGAGGTTCTTTAGTGTCTCTTTGCTTTCTGTCTTTAGGGTGATATCATCTGCACATCTGAGGCTGTTGGCTTTTCTCCTGGAAATCTTGATTCCAGCTTGTGATCACCCAGTCTGGCATTTCACATGTTGTACTGTGTGACACCTAGCTTCCCACAGCTAGTCCCTTCCTGTCTTGATAAACCGTCAACTTCATCTCTGCGGTTGACTGAGGGATCTTGTCATGGGCAGGTTGTCTGTTGGCTGAGAAAGGGCTTCCAAGTGTCTGATTCTGTTGTGGGTCCATTGCTACCTAAAGTCTATTTCTTTTTCTAACTCTGGGCTTACCTCACTGTACCCCACTTTAATACACCTTCAGCTAGCAGAAGTTCCACTTTAATTTTACTCTAATTTTTAATATCCTTTGGTTCTCTTATTTTCTCTATCATATACTGTTTGGTGGCAAATATCTGATTACTTCAGCATCTGCTAAGACATTTTACATATAAAGCCATAATGTAGCTAAAATTTTTTTAAGATTGAAGAGTTATTCTGAGAAAATAGTAGCCCTCCCTGAATTTTTGTGTCTTAGCTTTCAAACCATACCTAACATGTCAATTATTTTCTCACTTTAAGTTTCTTGTTCAGTTCAGTTCAGTCGCTCAATCAGCTCCGACTCTTTGCAACCCCATGAACCACAGCACGCAAGTCATCTTTGTCTATCAGCAACTCCAGGAATCCACCCAAACCCATGTCCATTGAGTCGGTGATGCCATCCAACCAGCTCATTCTCTGTCATCCCCTTCTCCTACTGCCTTCATCATGTTCCCAAGGCTGCAGTCACAGGGTGATGGGCATTCAAAATCCTGGACCACCGAGTTACCTCAGAGAGTCACCTGGATTTGCCATCATCATTGTAAGAAAGAAGCAAACTTTTCTTCTGGTGAGCCACTGGGATATGTGGTTGTTTGCCACCACTGCATAACTTATCCTACCCTGGTTAAAATAACACAGTGAGACATATTAAGCTACATGGTAATAACAGCTACATGTTAGCATTAGCAAAAAGAACACTCTAGGCTGATACCTGGCAGAGATGTTATGGTGAGCAAACAGCTCTTTCTCAAAGAACATTTCATGTTCACCGGAATTGGTGCAGTCTCTGGGTGGCAATGAAATGCTCTGAAACATTTTCTAGCTCTGAGAAGGCTTTGGGGATTCAACTCAGAAGAGATTGTTTTGAGGACCAAATGAGGTAATGTATGCCGAAGTGCTCTGTTTACTTCACAGAGCTATACCAATAGGAATCGGCTTGACAAAGAGCCCATTTAGATTGTACTTAAGTTCACACATTCTAAAGTGAGTATTCCATCATTTTGCTTTCCATTGGAGAGTTTTTTGTTCTGATATTTAAAAGAGAATAAAATTTGTTGGATAAAAGGAGATTCACACGTGATGAATCCGAGCTACATTTTCTGTTTTGCCACTATTATCTACATGATAGTCATACCTTTTTAAAAAGATATGCCTATTAAGCACTTGCTGGGAGCACAATGGAAAATGCTGTGAGAAGTAGAAAAGTGGAGGGAGTATCCTTTAAGAGCCCCCAGTTTCATCATCAGTGTAATACAATTAACAGCTTCTAATCTCCCTCATGTTTCCACCCTAATACTCTAAGTAAAAGTGCTCTCATTTCTAGCAAGTGCTGTCTTTAGAAATCAGTCTCATAACAATGGGGTTTGGTCAGTATCTTTAAAATCCAACTTTTATCCATGGACATTTCTTTTGAATGATGTTTTTTTCTTTTGAAAGCTGGTTAGGATTAATTAAGCATAGATACCTGGATAAGAGCTGAGGGAGTTGGTAACGGACAGAGAAGCCCAGCGTGCTGCAGTCCATGGGGTCACAAAGAGTCAGACATGACTGAGAGACAGAACTGGACTGAACGTGGATAAGAAAAGGTTAACAGAAATATGAAAATCCTTAATTCACTACTACAGCTCTCAAAAGAAAAAAAGAGAAAAGACTTTTTTTAGGCTATTCTAAGAGAGACAGTCCATTATACCATTTTCTTCTATGTCAGTTTGCCCTAAAGGGATGCTGTTTCCTGAGTTTAATAAGGACCCTATTTCTTCTGAGCCCTTACAGTCTATTAATTACTATGGTGGGTGCTTTGAGACATCGCAGCAATCATTTGTAAGATGATAAGAGCTCTCCTTATTCTGAGATTTTAGCTATCTAAAATTACCNAGGAGATCAGTCCTGGGTGTTCATTGGAAGAACTGATGCTGAAGCTGAAACTCCAGTACTTTGGCCACCTCATGTGAAGAGGTGACTCATTGGGAAAGACCCTGATGCTGGGAGGAATTGGAGGCAGGAGGAGAAGGGGACGACAGAGGATGAGATGGCTGGATGGCCTCACGGACTCGATGGACATGAGTTTGAGTGAACTCCGGGAGATGGTGATGGACAGGGAGGCGTGGCGTGCTGTGATTCATGGGGTTGCAAAGAGTCGGACACGACTGAGCAACTGAACTGAACCTGACCCATGAAGCATGCTGTTAGCACTGTATGATTGATGTCATATAATGGAACTTTCTTCTGTCTGCGGTGAGTGTCTGTCTGTGGTAATGTTTTTATAATACAAAAAATGAGGAAAATAAAAGGGAAAAAAAGCTATCTGGAGACATATCCCAAGAAATAATCCATAATATTTAACTTCCTCCTTTCTCTATCCCTCTGGCATGTCCACTGTCCACCAAAAGTTCAACAAAGACATCAGTTCTTGAGCCAGAACTGACCAACAGAGGAGTCTTGTGTCTACCAAGGTGAGATCTGTTTTAGTGTCCCTGGCAAACTCTGGTGGGGAGCAGTGTGTAGCAACCATTGACTCACTGCCAAGGCACGACAGATTCCAGAGCTCAGCAGCTGGGGTCCTCAGTCAAGAACACCCCCTTTGGCAGGACTTCTGCTGGCATGTTCTCAAGGCCACCAAAAAGGTTAATGGAGAAACTGAGAGGGTCAAGGAAGAACTCAATTTTTAGGATGGCAGATGATCCAGTAGAAATCATGGCATCTGTTCCCAACAGAAGCAGAAGAGAGAAGAGCAAATGGGAGAAGCAGATCATGGAAAAGAGGCCAGGGAGGTGGAGTCAGCTGCCTGAATGGGAGTATGAGATGAGCTGGAGCTGTGCCTCAAGAAGGGGAACAGTACCCAGTAGAGATTCAGCAGTTTGGTAAAGTGCTCGGTGAGAGAATGGGTGTGTCCTTTCCTGATTCTTAACACTTTCTTGGGAAAGTAGGAAGCAAGGCCATCATCCAAGAGTGCGGAGTAGAGAGGGAGTAATAAAAGCAAGAGGATAAAGGAAACATCTTGGAGTCCTCATCAGGAGCTGCGGGTGACTCAACTAGGAGAATGGGGTAGAATCACATGCTTCACTGCCTGTACATGAATAGGAAATCACAAAAGTGTTTATTGCAGTATAAAAAAAGATGTTACCAAACAATAAAATGATTGTAGACTTACGAGTTACAATAGTTAGTGAACCACAGAACCACTGTAGCAAGAGCTTTTTGACTAATATGCATAGGTTCTGCAGCAGGACTGTTCAGGCTTGATTTTTCACACACATGGCATATAAAATCATCCACAGTTTCCTGCACATCACAGTTCATGACATAAGCATGCTCACCTGGCTGGTGGAGCAGTGGCAGGTAGGGGCAATTGCGTGAAAGACTTCTCTCAATACCTCTACCCAACCCCCAGGCCCACAAGCCCTGTGCCTGCCCAGCTCCAAGACCAAAGGGAGCCCAGAGTCAGCAACAGAGACTCAGCTTAATACATGAGGGGCTTAGAAATCTGAAGCAAGGTCTTGGATCAACACCCCACCCGTGCGGTAGACTGCAGGCAAGGTCTGGCAGCAATCTTCAGTCCCAGGGGCAGAGGGAGGCCACCAGTTATTGGAGGGATTACATTAGTTGATTCATCAGTTACCAGCAGAGGGGACCACCCCTCACTGTCCCCTGGATAATAACAATCATTAGCTGGGGCATGGGGCCAGTATGTAGGAAAGTGAGTCCTGTGAGTAGTTTGTAGGTAAAGCAGACACTGGTCAGCAGAGGATATACACAGAGCAAGAAAATAGCTGCCTTGAGTGGCCTGAATATACAGCCACTTGACCCAAGGGAGTGAGCTGCCCCCACTCACTCTTCCAAGCTCACTTTGAGAGAATCAGCAGGCACCTTCATGTTGCCCTTGAAAGGCAATGTTGCCTACATGTATCCGGAAAGGACTGGGTAAAGAGTAAAATGTCACTGGTGATCATTGTTCAAAATTAAAGTGAGAATTTGGTGCACAGAATGCATCAGTATTTTTTTTAACTCTCCAGTGAGAATCAGGAGAGTCAAGATGTATAATCAGGATCAAGAACCAGTGTGCTAAAAGAGTGAGGCAAAGAAACAATTCATTCCAAGTACAGAAGTGAGTCACATTTTTTGTGGTACACTTGAGTTGGTTCCTAAAATGGGATTTCAGCCTAGAACATGGAGCAAAAATAAGTGCTAAGGCTGAAGTGAAAACATGAAGATTTAAAAACAAAAAGAAAAAAAAAATCACTCCAAGAGAGGGACAATGCTGAGTGTTCCTTGAGATTATGATGCCAAGCACAGGAAGAAATCTGCAGCAACATGGGCGCCGACCTAGAGATTATCATCCTAAGTGGAGTATGTCAGACAAAAACAAATATCATGATATCACTTATACGTGGAATCTTAAAAAATGATACAAATGAACTTATTTATAGAACAGACTCAAAACAGACTTCAAAAACAAACTTATGGTTACTAAAGGGAAAAAGTTGAGGTGAGAGAAAACAGGAGTTTGGAATTAACATATACATACTACTATATAAAAAAAAAGATATTCAACAGGAAACTCAATATACTGTAATAACCCAGAAAAACAATGGATTTATGTATGTGTATAACTGAATCACTTTGCTGTATACCTAAAACACAATACTGCAAATCAACTATATTCCAATATAAAATAAAAATTAATTTTTATAAAAGGAGTATAATGATAGGTAAGAGCAGAGAAATGTCAGATTACCAGTGAGAGGTCCCACCTATTTCAGGCAACAGGGAGCCACTGCAAGAACTTGAGGATAGGGATGACAGTTATAAGGCCATGTGATCTTTTATAAAGTCATAACACTAAACACCAACTAGAATTCTGATCCTATAAAATCATGGGAAGTCTTCTCTAGATAATTCTTCATCTAATAAAAGCACATCTTGTCTCCCTGTCCCACTAATTCAGCACGTGAAGAGATTTCTTAATAGCTCTTCAGTTTGAATCATTTTCCTAAATATTCCTCATTGAAGTGAACTGGAGTAACACACTGGGAGTAAATGGGGCCAATCATCCTGCAGGGAAAGTGTCTGTAGGTACAAGAGGCCTAATTACCTACTGTTAAAAGGCATGTATCTGTATCTGGCCTAGCTTCACTGACTCTCTTCAGGTCATCAAGGAAAAAACATGAAACAATCAATTTTAAACTATACACAGTTCTGTGTCCTCATATGCTTTACAGATCCAACAAAGAGTAAATCATGTTCAGGTAATACCAACCTTGGAAAATCTGTAATTTCTATACCTACTTTTGGAATGATTTTCAGTGTTCACATAGAATTTAGCTTCTTGCTTATCACTTTTTCTTCAATTACTATTAAAGGCAGTTTGCACTTTCCTTGAATATACATCATAAGCGGTGTGGAGAATGGAGCCTGGTGATACCCCTAGAGCAAATGGAGGGCAGCTTTGCTATTCTCACTTCCCGGTGAATCTGCAAAGTGAGTATTTCACAGGTGGATAACATAGGAGCTGATCATATGTGATGACCTGAGGATTGTGTTCTGTCTTCATGATCCAGGATGAGAAGAAAAAGAAAGGGTTCAGATTTCTTTGCAAAAGATGTAGATTCAAGAGAATCAATAGAACTTCTTTTAACAGTTTAATATGCAGTACTGACTAGGGAAGGTACTTTACATCTCCACAATAGAGCTCTGGGTAGAATGAAAAAGAGTTTCACTTTGAGTTCAGTTATTTGTGGATATTTTGAATGTAGGAGCTCAACTAATGAAGCCTACCTACTGTTAATATCCTGCTTTCATGATGTGTCTAAAAGCGCTGTTATTGTTTTTAATATTACTCATTAACCAAGAGCACATGAGGAGTAATGTAAGGACCTGTCTTGGAAATGGACTTGCTGTCTGGGAGGGAATGGAAATGCACTCAGAACAGATGCTGTTAGCCCAGGATTTGGTGGGAAGTAATAATGCCTGAAGAAAGAAAATCAGCTCCAGCTTTCAGGCTTTATTTTTGTCAAACAAGTTTTCAGGTTGATGCTCCTAGACACTGGAGGACCCTTCCTTCCTGCTGCTTCCCACCTCCAGCCCCAAGTACATTCTGCCTCCTTCCCCCGGGTCTGAATCTGGCCTACCTAGCTGAGACCAGTGCCACTGGACAGGGAATGAACTAATTCTGCCTCAGTGTGCACCCAGAACAGTATTAACAACTCCACATGGGACAAAGCAGCAGGAGTCCCAGAGAAGGAAAGCTGAGGGAGAGCAGACCTATGCAAGCAGCTCTGAGAAAACCATTTCTTTCTCTTTCCTGAAACTTTACACAATAGAAGCCCTTTATTCTGCAATATTTGGAGCCATGTCTTATCTTTTCTGTTGCTTGTGTTTCTCAAAAGGTGAATTTAGTCCTTTGTCTCTAGTTCCTTTCTACTCTTCTCTCCCAGATAAGATGAAGATCAAAGATCTTCCTTTCTCTCTTTCTTTCTTTTTTAAACACCGAAGGATGAATCCATCAGGGCTTAGAGGTCCGTTATAAACCCTAGTAGCTCACTGAGTTAATTAACATACAAAGCAACTTTAATATATGTATGGCCCAAGATGTTTCATTGAGAAAACAATGTGTGTTTTCAAAATAAGCACATTTACAAAAATATATACTGACTGGTATACCTTAACCATCTTCATTGAGGTCTGTAATCAACACACATGCCAAAAGAGGCAGACAGTTTGAAAAGGCCAGCCAGTTGGGAAGAGCTGCCTTGCAGCCTGGAATAGATGAAGGATATAGCAACCAAACATTATAACTTAGGCTTTACCACCATTCCCTAGATTAGAACATTTTCATACTCAGATAAACAAATGTTTGTCTCATACAAAACTTTTTATTAACTTGAAACCATGTTTCAAAAGCTTTGACTCCTGTAAATTTCTCTTAGAAATTATCAGCCTTTCATTAACCCTGATCAAACTGTTTTTGTATGTATTAGGCTATACAAGATGGCTTATTAGTTGTTCTAGGTCTCTTGGAACAAAAGAGGGTAGAAAATGACAGGGACACTGTTGGGGGGGGGGTGGTGCATGCATAAAGTCCACTGGAGCATCAGCTCACAGCACCCAAAAGACCTTAATGAGTACACCTTCCTACCGGAGAGCCTACTGAATAACTCCCGAAGAGTTGCTCACATGCCCCAGGATTTTTTGAGACGATCCTACAGCCAAATTCCTTTTCTCACAGACTCCTATGAATCCATGGATATGTTTTGGGGAAATCTTCATGTATTATGATTATGAAGTACATGTTTTCATTTCAGTGATCTTTCAAAAACAGTGTAAGCGCATTGTGGATTATCTGGGTACCCCCTTACATTGAGTATTTCCAAGTGGGGATAACCAAAAGTGGCAGCAGTTAACTTTTAATACAGGGCTTCTCGAACCTGAGGTCCATGTGTGGATGGAACAAAGCGAGCTCAGGTATGGGTGCTACTGCTGTGGTCAAAATCTAAGGACTGAATGACAGGTTTTATCTTCTTATTCTTCACTTTTGGCATGCTCCATACTAACGGGGCTCCTCTTTAAAACATTCTTTCAAGGCCTGTGGGAATATTTCTTATTTTCTATAGTCAAAAATCAAGGGAAATGTTCCTTAATGAATCTGCTTCCATATTTCACATTAAGCTCAGAGCAAGATCCCTTGGCATTTCACTCCTGGTTTTTTATTTTATCCCCTGTTTCAGGCATCTCTATCACCTGTACTGACTAGATCAGAGCTCCCAAACTGATGTAACCATATCCTGTGGTTCAGGAGGTATTGAGAAATCCAGGCTAGCCCCTACAACAAACTCAGAAGAGCCTCAGGCTCTCAGATAACATCCCAGTAACACTCACCGGTTATCAGCATTCAGAGACTGTGGAATGAAATTTCAGGCAGAAAAAATTCATCCTGTCTTATGAATTTTCTGGAGTTTATTATGATGAACCAGACTTAGAAGATGTGATTGAAAAAAAGCTCCTAATATCCCCCCCACCAGAATAAAATGTGTAAGCCAGCTGAAAACAGGGAGTTGATTTCCCAGACGATTCCTTGGATTGATTTAGATGCAGCCATCTCAGATCTCATACAGTTCTGATTAATACCCACTTTATCCCCCTCTGCTGCTCACTTTCTTATAGATGAATTAAATAATGCCTACCTGTGCCACCCAAGTCCTGCAGGAGCACAACCTGATTGCTCGGAAGTGGTCTATTATAGTGAGCATGAAAAGCAATCATAATAAATTACTACTTTTAACTCTCTCTCTCTCTCTCTCTCTCTCTCTCTCTCACACACACACACACACACACACACGCACACACACACACACCCCACACACATCCTCCCCCTACCACTGCTGCCTTACAGCAGCCCTCATGCTTCAATAGGCCAATTAAGTAACGTGAAATAAACATGCAGGTTGAAAATGAGCCATCTCTCTTCAGAGTCACCTGCAAATCGAACAGAGCTTCATTTCATTTGGTGTCAGGGGCAATTAACCCAGGTACTGTTGATATCTGACACTCCTTGTGACCTTCAAACACTGCAGGTAAAGCTGCTCTTTCCTGACCCTTCTTGTTCCCTATCTCCCCTCTACCACCTCTCTGTCTTAGCTGTTGCACATTCCCGCTAAGTATTTCTCTTCAACCAAATCAGCTCTTTGACACATGTCTCTCTCTGCTTTCTCTGTTTCTGACTTTCACGAAACATTCAGAAGAAGAAGAGCTGAGGCAATGCTGTTTCTAAGCAAGGAAGAAAGAGAGAGAAAAGAAGGTGCTGCATTGTCTTCTAATCACCAGCTCAATCAGAAATTTGGCAGCCTGGAAATGTCATTCATAATATATGGAGCAAGTGCTTTTAAAACTGGATTATGGGACTTTTTTCCTGATATAAAGCCATGCAATTTTCTGCTGATGCAGCTAAATAAAATAATCCTTTCTTTGGTCCTTCCCTGAGGGACATTTTCATATCATTTTATGTTATGTGTCTTCTTTATCTTCTTTGTGACTTTCTTTTCCCCATATTTATTAAAAATTATAAAGTCTTCAAAACTTTTCTTGTAATTTTTGGTACATTTTCCACCATGTTCATGAAAACACTGAAAACTCTTTCATTTTCTTCCACTGGCTTCTGTTTTGGTAGACTAATAATGTTGCTATTAAAAAAACACTCTGGATCAAAGAAGATATACTGAGCCTTAGATGTCAAAAGAATAAAGTTTAACTGCAACTGATAAAATAGTTGAATGTTGTCTCAGGGAGCACGGAGTAAAATCACTGTTCTAAAGAAATAGACCTTAGATACCACTTAGTCCAACCCATGCCTTTGCACACAAATCTGCTAAGTTGTAAGGTCTCTGTATAATAGTCTAATATTCACCACATAGAAAATCTATCAACAAGGTTCCTCATGCTACCTTCAAAATATAACCCAAATCCAAATAAATTCTGACCACCTCCCTCGCTCCCACCCTACACAAGCCATCATGCAATACCTTCATAATTAGTTTCCCTGCCTCCACATTTGCTCCCAAGTAAATATTCTATTACTGCAGCCATGTGAGGGCAGTAGGGGAGTGGGGGCACAGGGGGCTTTAAAACATGAGTCAGATTGTGTTATTCTCCTACTCGAAACCCTCCAAAGTCTTCCCATCTCAAAATCCAAAGTCTTTCCATGAACCAAAAGACCCTACATGGCCTGGCCCTAGGTGCCTCTCAGGTTCCATCACCTTCCTCTCTGCACCTTTCTAACTTCCTTCCGATCAGGCTGTTCCTTACACACTCAGCGAACACTCCCGATTTGGCCTTTGATTCAGAGTTTTCACGTAGAATGTTCTTTCTACAGACAGTCTCATGTCTCATTCACTTATTTCATTCAAATCTCTGCTCAAATGTCACCTGCTCAGGAGAGGTCTTTTCTGATTCTCTTACATTAAGAGCCACCTCGCCAACATCTTCCATCTCTCTTCCTTTTCCCAGCTCAGTTGTTGTCATAGAACTTGTATCTCTAACCCACATTCAACTAAATATCAGCACATTTACTTACTTATGTATTGGGTGCACCCCTCACTCTAAAGCAGATGGGCAGAGTCTTTGCCTCTTCCACACAGTGCTATATTTCCAGAAGAGCTGAATCAGGCAGGAAGTCCCAGTCCTCAGACCTGTGGTCCGGTTACAGTTCTCTCTATATAAGGATCTAGGAAAGAAAAGCAAAGATTGCCTGTTCTTCCTTCTGTGGTTTATGAAATAACCAATTGGGAATGTTTGAGATTTGATATGAGACAACCAAGGATCTAGTTTTGGCCCATCTGAAATATTAAAGGGCAAAACAATATGTGGGAATAAGGTCAAATATTCTTAGCAGCAAACCCTCTCTTTGTAAGATCTCCCTAGCATGATATGTTGGTTGTGGGAAGAGGGTGGGTATTTGTGATTTTGAAAATTATATAAGCTTCGGTAAAGTCTGAAAGGGGCATTACTTGACTTTCCTTTTGAATAGGTGACAGTAAGGCATTCTAAGACCTTAGAGAGAGATAAGTAAAGGCTAAAAGTATGTGCCTTGGAGCCAAGCTGCCGGACCCAAATCCTGGCTCAGTCACTTATATGATACGATGGTTAATTTTATGTGTCAACCTGACTGGGCCATGGGATACCCAGATATTTGGTCAAATATTATACCGGGTGTGTCTGTGAAGGGGTATTTACATAAAATTGCCATTAGAATTAGTAGACCAAGTAAAGCACATTGCTCTCCTTACTGTGGTGGGCCTCATTCAATCAGTAGACCTGAATAGAACAAAAAGACTGGCTCTCCCAAGAGTAAGAGAATTTCTCCAACCTGGTGTTCTTCAAACTGGGATATTGAACTTGATGATACCACTCTAGTGACAGAAAGTAAAGAGGAACTAAAGAGCCTCTTGATAAAGGTGAAAGAAGAGAGTGAAAAAGCTGGCTTGAAACTCAACATTCAAAAAACTAAGATCATGTCATCCAGTCCCATCACTTCACGGCAAATAGAAGGGAAAAAGTAGAATCAGTGACAGATTTTATTGTATTGGGCTCCAAAATCACTGCAGACAATGACTGCAACCATGAAATTAAAAGATGCTTGCTCCTTGGAAGAAAAGCTATAACAAACCTAGACAGCATATTAAAAAGCAGAGACATCACTTTTACCAACAAAGGTCCATACAGTCAAAGCTATGGTTTTTCCACTGGTCTTGTACAGAATTGTTGTGAGGCATGAATGAGTTGCTCTATGTCAATTGTTTAAGCAGTCTCTAGCACATAGTAAGCATTAATTATGATGTCAGTGTTAGCCATTACAAGGGCACCTAAGGTAGCACCAGTGGTAAAGATCCTGCCTCCCAATGCAGAAGACGTAAGAGATGTGGATTCAGTCCCTGGGTCAGGAAAATCTCCCAGAGGAGGGTATGGCAACCCACTCCGGTATCCTTGCCTGAAGAATCCCATGGACAAGAGAAGCCTGGAATTCTACAGTCTATAGGGTCGCACAGAGTCGGACACAACTGCAGCCACTTAGCACACAAGTATGCACAAGCATTACAATTATTCTGGCAGCTGGGATCTTTTTCTAACAATAGCAATTGTGTATGAGCAGTGTGCTGTAAGTAGAGTTTATGGAAGGGATATAGTAACTTCTGTTTTAATGCAGTTTACTCCAAGCTCCCAGAAGTTATGATGAAAATATGGAATACTCATTAACAAAATAATCCCTTTCACTTTTTATTTATTTGTTTTTGGCTGTGCTGGGTCTTCATGGCTGCATGGCTTTTCTCTAGTCGTGGCAAGTAGGGGCTGCCCACTAACTGTAGTGCACAGGTTTCTCTTCTCAGTGGCTTCTCTTGTTCTGGAGCACAGGGCCTCGGGCATGCAGGCTTCAGTAGTTGAAGCACATGGGCTTAGTACTTGTGGCTACTGGGCTCTAGAGCACAGGCTCAGTAGCTGTGGTGCATGGGCTTAGTTGCTCTGTGGCATGTGGGGTCTTCCCAGATCAGGGATCAAATCCATGTCTCCTATACTGGCAGGAAGATTCTTTATCACTAAGCCACCAGGGAAGCCCCTCCCATTCACCTTTATCTAATATTCCACAACACAAATGTCCCCAGCATAGTTATTTAGACTTTGTAAACCAAAGAGAAAAATATATATATATTAGGTATGAACACTTAACAAGTTGTTTTCTAAGCAGCAACAGTGTTTAAGGTTGGTATTCCAAGTCCACTCTACAGATAAGGAAGCAGGAGAGGAGGACACTGCCAATGGCAAGGTCATACAAAAGGGAGGGCTGCGAACTCTCCAGCCCACTGTTGAACTCACTAAATCCATGCAACCAGTGACAAGCCAAATCTCCCTGTTAAAGCACTTGGTCTCTGACACTTTGAAGCCACTGGAATCCCATGTTCACTCCGAACAAATATTCATCTTGTGCTACTTCAGCCTCCCCAGGCCAGTCTGGGACTTAAGGTTTAATTAAATCCTGTGGAGCTGTATTTTTGAAGGAGCTATTATCTTTAAGTGATTCTGCTTTATGAGTGTCTAAGAAAAGAGGAAGGGAGAGAAAGAAGAAGGCAGAGAGCAAGAGGTGACAGAGATGAGAAAGAAACAGTACAAATCAAATATCTGGGATCTAAGTTGATTAGTTATGCATTTTTGCCAGCGGTAATTGAAAGACACAAGGAGAATGCGAATTACCCACGGAAAGCAATAGTGTGTGGTAGATAGCCTGTCTCCATTACCTATGTCAATAAAGTGCTGACACTGCATCATGGTTTTCAAAAGGCAGTTTTGGACATCACATAAAACAGTTCTTCACTCTCACAATTTACATTTAGATGCTGCAGAAATAAGTTATGGAAGCAACTCTAAGTAGAGTTTACAGTTTCAATCAAAATTTCTCTTTTCTTGTGATGTTTATTATTCATCGTATACAATGCCATTACACAGTGAAGAGATTTTTCAAGAATAGTGTTTTTGCATTTTGAATCATTTTCCTAAATATTCCTCATTGAAGTGAACTGGAGTAACACACTGGGAGTAAATGGGGCCAATCATCCTGCAGGGAAAGTGTCTGTAGGTACAAGAGGCCTAATTACCTACTGTTAAAAGGCATGTATCTGTATCTGGCCTAGCTTCACTGACTCTCTTCAGGTCATCAAGGAAAAAACATGAAACAATCAATTTTAAACTATACACAGTTCTGTGTCCTTATATGCTTTACAGATCCAACAAAGAGTAAATCATGTTCAGGTAATACCAACCTTGGAAAATCTGTAATTTCTATACCTACTTTTGGAATGATTTTCAGTGTTCACATAGAATTTAGCTTCTTGCTTATCACTTTTTCTTCAATTACTATTAAAGGCAGTTTGCACTTTCCTTGAATATACATCATAAGCGGTGTGGAGAATGGAGCCTGGTGATACCCCTAGAGCAAATGGAGGGCAGCTTTGCTATTCTCACTTCCCGGTGAATCTGCAAAGTGAGTATTTCACAGGTGGATAACATAGGAGCTGATCATATGTGATGACCTGAGGATTGTGTTCTGTCTTCATGATCCAGGATGAGAAGAAAAAGAAAGGGTTCAGATTTCTTTGCAAAAGATGTAGATTCAAGAGAATCAATAGAACTTCTTTTAACAG
Organism: Oreotragus oreotragus; assembly: GCA_006410675.1. Taxonomy (NCBI): domain Eukaryota; kingdom Metazoa; phylum Chordata; class Mammalia; order Artiodactyla; family Bovidae; genus Oreotragus; species Oreotragus oreotragus. Next base: position 134,758 of record SJYX01000274.1, on the reverse strand, counting down.
TTTAATATGCAGTACTGACTAGGGAAGGTACTTTACATCTCCACAATAGAGCTCTGGGTAGAATGAAAAAGAGTTTCACTTTGAGTTCAGTTATTTGTGGATATTTTGAATGTAGGAGCTCAACTAATGAAGCCTACCTACTGTTAATATCCTGCTTTCATGATGTGTCTAAAAGCTCTGTTATTGTTTTTAATATTACTCATTAACCAAGAGCACATGAGGAGTAATGTAAGGACCTGTCTTGGAAATGGACTTGCTGTCTGGGAGGGAATGGAAATGCACTCAGAACAGATGCTGTTAGCCCAGGATTTGGTGGGAAGTAATAATGCCTGAAGAAAGAAAATCAGCTCCAGCTTTCAGGCTTTATTTTTGTCAAACAAGTTTTCAGGTTGATGCTCCTAGACACTGGAGGACCCTTCCTTCCTGCTGCTTCCCACCTCCAGCCCCAAGTACATTCTGCCTCCTTCCCCCGGGTCTGAATCTGGCCTACCTAGCTGAGACCAGTGCCACTGGACAGGGAATGAACTAATTCTGCCTCAGTGTGCACCCAGAACAGTATTAACAACTCCACATGGGACAAAGCAGCAGGAGTCCCAGAGAAGGAAAGCTGAGGGAGAGCAGACCTATGCAAGCAGCTCTGAGAAAACCATTTCTTTCTCTTTCCTGAAACTTTACACAATAGAAGCCCTTTATTCTGCAATATTTGGAGCCATGTCTTATCTTTTCTGTTGCTTGTGTTTCTCAAAAGGTGAATTTAGTCCTTTGTCTCTAGTTCCTTTCTACTCTTCTCTCCCAGATAAGATGAAGATCAAAGATCTTCCTTTCTCTCTTTCTTTCTTTTTTAAACACCGAAGGATGAATCCATCAGGGCTTAGAGGTCCGTTATAAACCCTAGTAGCTCACTGAGTTAATTAACATACAAAGCAACTTTAATATATGTATGGCCCAAGATGTTTCATTGAGAAAACAATGTGTGTTTTCAAAATAAGCACATTTACAAAAATATATACTGACTGGTATACCTTAACCATCTTCATTGAGGTCTGTAATCAACACACATGCCAAAAGAGGCAGACAGTTTGAAAAGGCCAGCCAGTTGGGAAGAGCTGCCTTGCAGCCTGGAATAGATGAAGGATATAGCAACCAAACATTATAACTTAGGCTTTACCACCATTCCCTAGATTAGAACATTTTCATACTCAGATAAACAAATGTTTGTCTCATACAAAACTTTTTATTAACTTGAAACCATGTTTCAAAAGCTTTGACTCCTGTAAATTTCTCTTAGAAATTATCAGCCTTTCATTAACCCTGATCAAACTGTTTTTGTATGTATTAGGCTATACAAGATGGCTTATTAGTTGTTCTAGGTCTCTTGGAACAAAAGAGGGTAGAAAATGACAGGGACACTGTTGGGGGGGGGGTGGTGCATGCATAAAGTCCACTGGAGCATCAGCTCACAGCACCCAAAAGACCTTAATGAGTACACCTTCCTACCGGAGAGCCTACTGAATAACTCCCGAAGAGTTGCTCACATGCCCCAGGATTTTTTGAGACGATCCTACAGCCAAATTCCTTTTCTCACAGACTCCTATGAATCCATGGATATGTTTTGGGGAAATCTTCATGTATTATGATTATGAAGTACATGTTTTCATTTCAGTGATCTTTCAAAAACAGTGTAAGCGCATTGTGGATTATCTGGGTACCCCCTTACATTGAGTATTTCCAAGTGGGGATAACCAAAAGTGGCAGCAGTTAACTTTTAATACAGGGCTTCTCGAACCTGAGGTCCATGTGTGGATGGAACAAAGCGAGCTCAGGTATGGGTGCTACTGCTGTGGTCAAAATCTAAGGACTGAATGACAGGTTTTATCTTCTTATTCTTCACTTTTGGCATGCTCCATACTAACGGGGCTCCTCTTTAAAACATTCTTTCAAGGCCTGTGGGAATATTTCTTATTTTCTATAGTCAAAAATCAAGGGAAATGTTCCTTAATGAATCTGCTTCCATATTTCACATTAAGCTCAGAGCAAGATCCCTTGGCATTTCACTCCTGGTTTTTTATTTTATCCCCTGTTTCAGGCATCTCTATCACCTGTACTGACTAGATCAGAGCTCCCAAACTAATGTAACCATATCCTGTGGTTCAGGAGGTATTGAGAAATCCAGGCTAGCCCCTACAACAAACTCAGAAGAGCCTCAGGCTCTCAGATAACATCCCAGTAACACTCACCGGTTATCAGCATTCAGAGACTGTGGAATGAAATTCCAGGCAGAAAAAATTCATCCTGTCTTATGAATTTTCTGGAGTTTATTATGATGAACCAGACTTAGAAGATGTGATTGAAAAAAAGCTCCTAATATCCCCCCCACCAGAATAAAATGTGTAAGCCAGCTGAAAACAGGGAGTTGATTTCCCAGACGATTCCTTGGATTGATTTAGATGCAGCCATCTCAGATCTCATACAGTTCTGATTAATACCCACTTTATCCCCCTCTGCTGCTCACTTTCTTATAGATGAATTAAATAATGCCTACCTGTGCCACCCAAGTCCTGCAGGAGCACAACCTGATTGCTCGGAAGTGGTCTATTATAGTGAGCATGAAAAGCAATCATAATAAATTACTACTTTTAACTCACTCTCTCTCTCTCTCTCTCTCTCTCTCACACACACACACACACACACCCCACACACATCCTCCCCCTACCACTGCTGCCTCACAGCAGCCCTCATGCTTCAATAGGCCAATTAAGTAACGTGAAATAAACATGCAGGTTGAAAATGAGCCATCTCTCTTCAGAGTCACCCGCAAATCGAACAGAGCTTCATTTCATTTGGTGTCAGGGGCAATTAACCCAGGTACTGTTGATATCTGACACTCCTTGTGACCTTCAAACACTGCAGGTAAAGCTGCTCTTTCCTGACCCTTCTTGTTCCCTATCTCCCCTCTACCACCTCTCTGTCTTAGCTGTTGCACATTCCCGCTAAGTATTTCTCTTCAACCAAATCAGCTCTTTGACACATGTCTCTCTCTGCTTTCTCTGTTTCTGACTTTCACGAAACATTCAGAAGAAGAAGAGCTGAGGCAATGCTGTTTCTAAGAAAGGAAGAAAGAGAGAGAAAAGAAGGTGCTGCATTGTCTTCTAATCACCAGCTCAATCAGAAATTTGGCAGCCTGGAAATGTCATTCATAATATATGGAGCAAGTGCTTTTAAAACTGGATTATGGGACTTTTTTCCTGATATAAAGCCATGCAATTTTCTGCTGATGCAGCTAAATAAAATAATCCTTTCTTTGGTCCTTCCCTGAGGGACATTTTCATATCATTTTATGTTATGTGTCTTCTTTATCTTCTTTGTGACTTTCTTTTCCCCATATTTATTAAAAATTATAAAGTCTTCAAAACTTTTCTTGTAATTTTTGGTACATTTTCCACCATGTTCATGAAAACACTGAAAACTCTTTCATTTTCTTCCACTGGCTTCTGTTTTGGTAGACTAATAATGTTGCTATTAAAAAAACACTCTGGATCAAAGAAGATATACTGAGCCTTAGATGTCAAAAGAATAAAGTTTAACTGCAACTGATAAAATAGTTGAATGTTGTCTCAGGGAGCACGGAGTAAAATCACTGTTCTAAAGAAATAGACCTTAGATACCACTTAGTCCAACCCATGCCTTTGCACACAAATCTGCTAAGTTGTAAGGTCTCTGTATAATAGTCTAATATTCACCACATAGAAAATCTATCAACAAGGTTCCTCATGCTACCTTCAAAATATAACCCAAATCCAAATAAATTCTGACCACCTCCCTCGCTCCCACCCTACACAAGCCATCATGCAATACCTTCATAATTAGTTTCCCTGCCTCCACATTTGCTCCCAAGTAAATATTCTATTACTGCAGCCATGTGAGGGCAGTAGGGGAGTGGGGGCACAGGGGGCTTTAAAACATGAGTCAGATTGTGTTATTCTCCTACTCGAAACCCTCCAAAGTCTTCCCATCTCAAAATCCAAAGTCTTTCCATGAACCAAAAGACCCTACATGGCCTGGCCCTAGGTGCCTCTCAGGTTCCATCACCTTCCTCTCTGCACCTTTCTAACTTCCTTCCGATCAGGCTGTTCCTTACACACTCAGCGAACACTCCCGATTTGGCCTTTGATTCAGAGTTTTCACGTAGAATGTTCTTTCCACAGACAGTCTCATGTCTCATTCACTTATTTCATTCAAATCTCTGCTCAAATGTCACCTGCTCAGGAGAGGTCTTTTCTGATTCTCTTACATTAAGAGCCACCTCGCCAACATCTTCCATCTCTCTTCCTTTTCCCAGCTCAGTTGTTGTCATAGAACTTGTATCTCTAACCCACATTCAACTAAATATCAGCACATTTACTTACTTATGTATTGGGTGCACCCCTCACTCTAAAGCAGATGGGCAGAGTCTTTGCCTCTTCCACACAGTGCTATATTTCCAGAAGAGCTGAATCAGGCAGGAAGTCCCAGTCCTCAGACCTGTGGTCCGGTTACAGTTCTCTCTATATAAGGATCTAGGAAAGAAAAGCAAAGATTGCCTGTTCTTCCTTCTGTGGTTTATGAAATAACCAATTGGGAATGTTTGAGATTTGATATGAGACAACCAAGGATCTAGTTTTGGCCCATCTGAAATATTAAAGGGCAAAACAATATGTGGGAATAAGGTCAAATATTCTTAGCAGCAAACCCTCTCTTTGTAAGATCTCCCTAGCATGATATGTTGGTTGTGGGAAGAGGGTGGGTATTTGTGATTTTGAAAATTATATAAGCTTCGGTAAAGTCTGAAAGGGGCATTACTTGACTTTCCTTTTGAATAGGTGACAGTAAGGCATTCTAAGACCTTAGAGAGAGATAAGTAAAGGCTAAAAGTATGTGCCTTGGAGCCAAGCTGCCGGACCCAAATCCTGGCTCAGTCACTTATATGATACGATGGTTAATTTTATGTGTCAACCTGACTGGGCCATGGGATACCCAGATATTTGGTCAAATATTATACCGGGTGTGTCTGTGAAGGGGTATTTACATAAAATTGCCATTAGAATTAGTAGACCAAGTAAAGCACATTGCTCTCCTTACTGTGGTGGGCCTCATTCAATCAGTAGACCTGAACAGAACAAAAAGACTGGCTCTCCCAAGAGTAAGAGAATTTCTCCAACCTGGTGTTCTTCAAACTGGGATATTGAACTTGATGATACCACTCTAGTGACAGAAAGTAAAGAGGAACTAAAGAGCCTCTTGATAAAGGTGAAAGAAGAGAGTGAAAAAGCTGGCTTGAAACTCAACATTCAAAAAACTAAGATCATGTCATCCAGTCCCATCACTTCACGGCAAATAGAAGGGAACAAGTAGAATCAGTGACAGATTTTATTGTATTGGGCTCCAAAATCACTGCGGACAATGACTGCAACCATGAAATTAAAAGATGCTTGCTCCTTGGAAGAAAAGCTATAACAAACCTAGACAGCATATTAAAAAGCAGAGACATCACTTTTACCAACAAAGGTCCATACAGTCAAAGCTGTGGTTTTTCCACTGGTCTTGTACAGAATTGTTGTGAGGCATGAATGAGTTGCTCTATGTCAATTGTTTAAGCAGTCTCTAGCACATAGTAAGCATTAATTATGATGTCAGTGTTAGCCATTACAAGGGCACCTAAGGTAGCTCCAGTGGTAAAGATCCTGCCTCCCAATGCAGAAGACGTAAGAGATGTGGATTCAGTCCCTGGGTCAGGAAAATCTCCCAGAGGAGGGTATGGCAACCCACTCCGGTATCCTTGCCTGAAGAATCCCATGGACAAGAGAAGCCTGGAATTCTACAGTCTATAGGGTCGCACAGAGTCAGACACAACTGAAGCCACTTAGCACACAAGTATGCACAAGCATTACAATTATTCTGGCAGCTGGGATCTTTTTCTAACAATAGCAATTGTGTATGAGCAGTGTGCTGTAAGTAGAGTTTATGGAAGGGATATAGTAACTTCTGTTTTAATGCAGTTTACTCCAAGCTCCCAGAAGTTATGATGAAAATATGGAATACTCATTAACAAAATAATCCCTTTCACTTTTTATTTATTTGTTTTTGGCTGTGCTGGGTCTTCATGGCTGCATGGCTTTTCTCTAGTCGTGGCAAGTAGGGGCTGCCCACTAACTGTAGTGCACAGGTTTCTCTTCTCAGTGGCTTCTCTTGTTCTGGAGCACAGGGCCTCGGGCATGCAGGCTTCAGTAGTTGAAGCACATGGGCTTAGTACTTGTGGCTACTGGGCTCTAGAGCACAGGCTCAGTAGCTGTGGTGCATGGGCTTAGTTGCTCTGTGGCATGTGGGGTCTTCCCAGATCAGGGATCAAATCCATGTCTCCTATACTGGCAGGAAGATTCTTTATCACTAAGCCACCAGGGAAGCCCCTCCCATTCACCTTTATCTAATATTCCACAACAACACAAATGTCCCCAGCATAGTTATTTAGACTTTGTAAACCAAAGAGAAAAAAAAAAAATATATTAGGTATGAACACTTAACAAGTTGTTTTCTAAGCAGCAACAGTGTTTAAGGTTGGTATTCCAAGTCCACTCTACAGATAAGGAAGCAGGAGAGGAGGACACTGCCAATGGCAAGGTCATACAAAAGGGAGGACTGCGAACTCTCCAGCCCACTGTTGAACTCACTAAATCCATGCAACCAGTGACAAGCCAAATCTCCCTGTTAAAGCACTTGGTCTCTGACACTTTGAAGCCACTGGAATCCCATGTTCACTCCGAACAAATATTCATCTTGTGCTACTTCAGCCTCCCCAGGCCAGTCTGGGACTTAAGGTTTAATTAAATCCTGTGGAGCTGTATTTTTGAAGGAGCTATTATCTTTAAGTGATTCTGCTTTATGAGTGTCTAAGAAAAGAGGAAGGGAGAGAAAGAAGAAGGCAGAGAGCAAGAGGTGACAGAGATGAGAAAGAAACAGTACAAATCAAATATCTGGGATCTAAGTTGATTAGTTATGCATTTTTGCCAGCGGTAATTGAAAGACACAAGGAGAATGCGAATTACCCACGGAAAGCAATAGTGTGTGGTAGATAGCCTGTCTCCATTACCTATGTCAATAAAGTGCTGACACTGCATCATGGTTTTCAAAAGGCAGTTTTGGACATCACATAAAACAGTTCTTCACTCTCACAATTTACATTTAGATGCTGCAGAAATAAGTTATGGAAGCAACTCTAAGTAGAGTTTACAGTTTCAATCAAAATTTCTCTTTTCTTGTGATGTTTATTATTCATCGTATACAATGCCATTACACAGTGAAGAGATTTTTCAAGAATAGTGTTTTTGCAATGCCCGGTTTGCCCTAGGCACGGCTAAAACAGGGGGACAGGTCCTTCTGCAAAGTAAAAATTAACTATTCTTTAGCTTTCCAAGAGTGATTTTGGATGAACAAATATTTAGGGGGTTCAGAAAATGGTCAGAGCTAGCAAGTCTTCTCCTTCCCAGACATTTTTATTTCTGAAGCACAGAAACAAGGAAACAGCACTTTTCCGTGCAAATTGAAAGCCCCCAGGCCTTTCTTTGCAATATTTATGATCAAATTATATTTTTTAATGTCTTTGGAACTCAAGAAACAATTGGAACTACATGATTAGCTGACAGTGCTATGTTTTTAGTACATGCAATAAATCTAGGTGTAAATCTCATTTCAAAATTGTATTCTCTGAGGTTGTTAGCCATTTGATCTTTAAATTTCCACATTTCATGCAATCTAATTCAACAAATGGTAATCGCTTGCTATAGATTGGGTACTGTGTTGGGCACTGTGGTGCTTAAAAATGAGAGCACAGGTTCCTGTGCCTAATGAATTCAACAATTTAGTAAAGAAATGGGGCTTCTAAAAGTGACAGGAAAAAAAAGGCACAGACTAAACCAAAATGTAGACTGACAGCATCATGAAGGTATATTTAAGGTACTATGCAAGGTTCAAATGTTTCTCCCTCAGCGCTACGTATTTCAACTCCTTCAAAGTCATGCTACCAATCTTCTATCATCTTGTTCATCCTACATGTTGTACTTACCTTGAGACTCACAGGTTAATTTCTTCATCTCTTAAAGACACAGCACCTGACTCACAGTGACTCACCTGACTTACAGTGATTCTCCACCTCTGTTCTTGGTGATTTCAGTGATTTCTTGGAATTCCTTCCAGTACCTTGGGTTTTTAATTTCATTGCCTTCTCAGCTACTATGACCTGATCTTTCAGCCCACTTCAGCTTCCTTCTTTTCTATACATAGTCATTACAAATGACTACACTGCTTCCATCGGCTCAGTTTCAAGTATTCCAGTCTCTGAGTTCAATATATTATCCCTCTGGTTTATTCTCTCTGGTACTCCAACTCCAGCAAGCTATTTGAACCCATCTATGTTTTCACTTTCCTGCCCTACTCTGACCTCAATTCCACAATCCATCATTATTATTACTATTTTGTACATGCTCTAACCTCCCTGACCCCAACCCTGATCATTGCAAACCCACTCTGAATCTGCACCTGAATCACAGGCATCAAATTTCTCGGGCAGGTGAACACATACTTATGCAGATTCATCTTGCTTCAAATTCACGATTACAAACTCTACTACTTCTTGACATGCATATTATTATATTTTATCCAATCCATTCTCAGTCTCCCACTCTCCAGAGGACTATTCTATATCTTTCTTTCTCTCTCGAACATCCAACACCCCTTCTGTTATCCATTCTCTGAGCTATGGCCTGACTAGTTATTCACTGAGAAAATGGAGGTAGTCAGAAGACCCACGTCTTCCTACAGGCATAAACCCACCTTAATCTGTACCCATATATTCCCCCAACAGAGGAACCATTGGCATCCCTTTCAAAGGCCAGTCCCTTGGCATGTGCTTGGATTTCTTCTCTTGCCTAATTGAGAATTTTGTACCCCTCTCTCCTATATCATTGAATTTTCCCTCTGGATTAGTCCTATCAGTAAACAAACTTAGCAAATCTCAATTTTTTCAAAAAGTTATTTAAACCTGCAGTGTCACATTCCTCTCTGCCAATGCTCTCTTGACACAGGCTTTGTCTCCATCATCTCATGGTACCTGCTCTCAATAGCCATCCCAACAATGATCATATCTCAACTCCCATCTAACCTCACATAGTGGCAGCATAAGACAAGGCCTATTATTGCTTCTTCATTGAAATACTTTCTTTACCTAGGCTCCAGGATGAGGATCCAACTATAAACTGACAATTTCACAGTCGCTATTTCAGGCCATAACCTCTCCCCAAGTTCTGACTTTGTGTCTTCGACTGCCAAGTAGACACTGCCACTTGGATAGCTAACAGTGTTTGCATGCTAAGTCATTTCAGTTGTGTCCAACTCTTTGGGACCCTAAAGACTGTAGCCCACCAGGTTCCTCTGTCCATGGGATTCTCAAGACAAGAATACTGGAGTGGGTTGCCATGCCCTTCTCCAGGGGATCTTCCTGACGCAGGGATCAAACTTGCGGCTCCTGAGGCTCCTGCGTTGCAGGCAGGTTCTTTACCGCTGAGCCACCTAGAAAGTAGATAGCTAACAGGCATCTCAAATTTAACATATACAGGAGTTACACTACATCTTCCCTCTCTTAACTGTTTTTTCCTACAGTTAAGTCCCTCTCCAAAAAAAGTCCATTCTATAGTCTAGTTGCTCATGCCAAAAACTTTGAAATTATCTTTGACCCTATTGTTCTTTCCTCCTACATCCAAACTGAGAGCAAATTTATTGGTACCACCTTCAAAATATAGCCAAATCCACCACTTCCTATCACCTCCACTGTTACCCTACTCTAAGCCATCACCCAGATTTTTATAATCATCTTCTAATCAGACTGCCTATTTTTTACTCTTAACCCCTACATTTCTCTCCTCACAGATCCACCACAGTGATTTTTTTAATGTTAATCATTTGAAGTCATTACTCAAAATATTCTGAAAGATCAATTTTTCATTCAAAACAAAAACTACAGCTTTTCCAATACCCACCAGACCTACATGAACTGGTCCTCACAGTCTCTCTGAGATTACCTACCTCCTACCACCCTTCCCTGACTCGCTCTTCTCCAGCCAAACTGTCTTCCTTGCTATGCCCCGTGCATCTTGGCAAGCATAAGATTGCTTCAGGGCCTTTGCCCCTGCGGTTTCCTTGGCTGGGAACAGTCTTTCCCCAGGTTCACTCTCTCCCTCACCTGATGTCTCTGCTCAAACAGTTACTGTGTCAGATTTCCTTGATTACCTGTTACCTCTCGTCTTATCCTACTCTGTCACTTGATTGTGTTTCACTTCCCAGGTGAGCATTACCATTACCCAAAATGTTGCCTATGTATTTTTTCTATCTGCAATGATGAGGAGTACCTAGAGATCGTCTCTGCTCAAACAGTTACTGTGTCAGATTTCCTTGAATACCTGTTGTTACCTCTTGTCTTATCCTACTCTGTCACTTGATTGTGTTTCACTTCCCAAGTGAGAATTACCATCACCCAAAATGTTGCCTATGTATTTTTTCTGTCTGCAATGATGAGGAGTACCTAGAGAACAAGGATTTTATTTAGCTCCTTGCTCTATGCCCCATGTCTAGAGGAATGCTTGGTACATTATAGGCACTGAATAAATATGTATAAAGGGAATGAAACTTCTTCATGGGAAATTTCTGCAATACTTCCTTCATAATGTCTCCTGCACTTACCAGCAGCAACAAGAGAAGCGAGAGTGAGAGATAAGCCCTTGCCTATGATTTTCATCAATTCCCTCAACTTTGATTGACATATAAGGTCAATAAAAACACTATTTTCTCTGCATACACAATCAAGGTAAGACTTCCAGGCTCCCTTCCAACCATATGGTGGCCCCTAAGCCTTGCTTCCTAAGGAACTTGCGAACATGCACTACTTGTACTGTCCCTCCCTTTCCTGCTCTCCAAACCCATACCACTGTCTCTAATATTCCTGTTTGTCTTGGGCCACTCATTTTTTATCTTCTTTTGTGGGTTTCTCTTTCTCATCTCTTCCCCTTAAATTTTATTTTTCCTGAGATTTTGTCTTTAGCCTTCATTGCTCACTCATCTGTTTCATCTCATTCATCCCCATTAGCTACTATATATTTGTGAATGGCTTATAATCCATTCCGGCCCTTCACTATACTCCAGCCCTATATATCTTCCTATTGAGCACCTCCACCTGGTGATCCCACAAGCATATTAAACTCAAGATGCTTGTATTAGCCAGAATAAGCTAGTTTATATTGCAGTAAGAAGCCACCCCCAAACCTCAGTGATTTAACATGATGAATTTTACTTTTTGCTCACACAAGATCCCCTCAGACTGAGGTGTCTCTCCAGGGTAACTATTTCTATAGCCAGAGACCCAGCGAGGGTGCTAGAATCTCTTAGTCCAGCCATCTGAACACAAAGCCTGTGGTTCACACAACAAGGTTAAGACTGAGTGAAAGACCTCACAGAAATAACTATGAGCCTTAGCCAAAGGCTGTGTGTCACTTTCACTCACAGCCCATTGGCTAGAACTATTTCATAACTCCATGCAACTGCATGCAAAATTCAATCTTCCAAGTTACTGTAAAGAGAGGTGAACCATCCATAAGCACCACCTTGCTTTCCTATGTGTCCAAGACTAACAAGCCAGCATGGGATCATATAGTATGTAACCAAGGGCCAGGAGGCACGGCTTGGTCAGAGGCAGCTGCTGCCAATACCATCTCCGTCACCACCTCCTTAACTTTCACTGCTCACATCACATCCAATCATTCTTCAAGCCTTACAGGTTCTACCTCCTTAAATGGTGTATTGGGGAATATTGGGCCTCTTTTCCCCATTACTACTACCACTACCTTACTTCAGCCTCTCATTGCCTTTATTTGCAAATCTGTAGTTTTCCCACTGTTAGTCTCCTAATATGAAAGTGAAAAGTGAAGTCACTCAGTCGTGTCTGGCTCTTTGTGACCCCATGGACTGTAGCCTGTCAAACTCCTCCACCCATGGGATTTTCCAGGCAAGAATACTGGAGTGGGTCGCCATTTCCTTCTCCAGGGGATCTTCCTGACCCAGGGATCGAACCCTGATCTCCTGCAATGCAGGCAGACTCTTGACTGTCTGAGCCAGCAGAGAAGCCCTCAGTCTCCTAACATATGTCGCATCTAAAGAGCGCCATCCATCATGATCATCCAGCTTCAAAACTGCCTTTACCCCAGCCACTTTCTACTACCCTCTTCTATGTTTTCTTTTTTCAGATCCCTTGTCACTATCTGAAATTATAAGTGTATCTGTCTACTTTTCCCCACCTCTGCTGCTGCCACCATACACATAAACATGCATTCGAATGTAAGTTCCCTGAGATTAGGAAATTGGCTGCTGCTGCTGCTAAGACACTTCAGTTGTGTCCGACTCTGTGTGACCCCATAGACGGCAGCCCACCAGGCTCCCCCATTCCTGGGATTCTCCAGACAAGAACAAGGAAATTGACTAATCAGAGCTTTATCACAGAGCAGATCTTCAATGTGTATCTGTGGAATGAATAGACTTTCCATCATGAAGCCCAACTGATGTTTATAAAACAACGCTGACCATGTCATTTCTCAACTTAAATGTCCCATGGATTCCTTATTGCATCTCCAGATAAAATTTCTGCTCCTTAGCAAATTTATGAAACCCTTCATGAAATATCTCTGCTTATTTCTCTGGAGTCACAGACTATAATCACCTCCTTCTCAAAGGATTTTTTCTCCCAATGGAGTCTGAAACTCATTTTCCATCTGAGTATAGTACTTTTCAAAGACAATCCCTCCCTTCACTTGGTTAACTCTAATTAGTTCTTCAGGATTCAAGTTGGACAGTGCCTCCTCTAACGGTCGAGCCTCCCCTATATACTGTGATATGCAGAGCACTGTGATAGTCACTAGGTTAGAACTAGAAACTCGGATAGACAACAGGTTGCGATTCATGGGGTCACAAAGAGTCGGACACGACTGAGCAACTGAACTGAACTGAACTGAACTGGGCTAGATACTAGCTTACCACTGTAAACATGACATATCTATGTTGTGGCTGCACAATAGTTGTAAAATCTAACTCTCAAGCCTAGCTTAAAGCATTGTTCATGTAGAATATCATTGTTGCCTTTATTGTTACTCCTATTATACTTTTTTTATCCAATGGCATTACCCATCCAGAGTGACCTGAAACTCAGAAGTAAGCAAGCAAATGTTTTTGAGTAGCCAAATTGATATCACAAAGCTGATAGACTTTATAATCTGGTCCCCAGGTCCTCCCTCAGAACCTCATTATGGGACCGTGTACTCATTTAAAATACATTTCAAACAACCTTCACTATTTGGTTCACCAGACCACAGGATGATCAGCTCAGTTCAGTCGCTCAGTTGTGTCCGACTCTTTGTGACCCCATGAATCGCAGCATGCCAGGCCTCCCTGTTCATCACCATCTCCCGGAGTTCACTCAGACTCATATCCATCGAGTCTGTGATGCCATCCAGCCATCTCATCCTCGGTCATCCCCTTCTCCTCCTGCCCCCAATCCCTCCCAGCATCAGAGTCTTTTCCAATGAGTCAACTCTTCGCATGAGGTGGCCAAAGTACTGGAGTTTCAGCTTTAGCATCATTCCTTCCAAAGAAATCCCAGGGTTGATCTTCAGAATGGACTGGTTGGGTCTCCTTGCAGTCCAAGGGACTCTCAAGAGTCTTCTCC
>SJYX01000274.1:80550-112893 GCA_006410675.1 Oreotragus oreotragus | reverse complement strand
AGATATGGAAACAACCCAAAAGCTCATCAAAGGCTGCTGCTGCTGCTGCTGCTGCTAAGTCACTTTAGTCGTGTCCAACTCTGTGCGACCCCATAAACGGCAGCCCACCAGGCTCCGCCATCCCTGGAATTCTCTCAGCAAGAACACTGGAGCGGGTTGCCATTTCCTTCTCCAAGAAGACAGCATGCTGCTGCTGCTAAGTCATTTCAGTAGTGTCCGATTCTGTGCGACCCCACAGATGGAAGCCCACCAGGCTCCTCCATCCCCGGGATTCTCCAGGCAAGAGCACTGGAGTGGGTTGCCATTTCCTTCTCCAATGCAGGAAAGTGAAAAGTGAAAGTGAAGTCATTCAGTCATGCCCGACTCATAGCGACCCCATGGACCACAGCCCACCAGGCTCCTCTGTCCATGGGATTTTCCAGGCAAGAGTACTGGAATGGGTTGCCATTGCCTTCTAAAGGATGATAATAATAATAATTTAAAAAAGATAGTGGTTTATATACACAATGGAATACTATTCAGCCATGAGAAATGGGGATATCCTTCCATTTGCAACAACATGGATAGACCTTGAGCAGACTATGCTAATCAAGATAGACAAAGACAGTACTATATGTTGAAACTAAAAAAGTTAAAACTATAAAAAACAGAGAGTAAAAATTTATTCAATTTTTTCATAAAGGAAGCAAAAGAAAAAAATTATATCAAACGGTGGATGGGGAACTTAGTGTCTTTAAGGAGATTGGACCTGGCATAACTTTTTGGTTTATAGTTTCCTACTTCTGGCTTCTTTCTTCTCTCTGGAGTAGATTGCCAGAGAGGTAATTACCCTCTGGTTTTCTACAAGCCATTCTTTTGAAGAAAAGCAAATCATCTTTAGCGCTTTAATCCTCACTACAGAACCCAATGAGTCAATGTGAGCCTTAGAGCTACTATCCCTTATATGGTTTCCTATATCCTTACTAAGAGCCTTTCCTCTTCAAAGAGTAGTTAGAACCTCCTGTTCTGAAGTCCTGGGTAGCTGGACTCTTAATCATTTTAGCCAGCACAATAGCTTGTTTGCAGACCTGGAAGGAAATAATAAAAACATTTTGCCCTAAAGACAAACTTAGCATTTAGTCCAACTGCATGCAAATAATTTAATCCTTTCTTTTATTTTTCTTAGCTGCTCAAAAGCAAGCACATTCTCTTTAGAGATTAGCCAGAATATGATGACTTAATTCACGTTTACTACTTACATGCCTGGCTTAACATTCTTGTGAATGTGCTTTGAATATTCTTCCTAAAAGCACAGCTGTCATTTTTGCTGAGAAAAGTACCTGTGTGTCCATTCATTATAGTAAGGGCCCAAAGTCCTGAAAAACGTGCAGATAAGTGGCTGGGTTTCCCAGTTCCAACCAGACTCAGGGAGGCAGCAACAGAGGTCATTATTGTGCCGGCTCTGGTGGTCACCATGAATCATAGTCCAGGGGCTTGTCGGCATTTTTCTGATGGATGGTGATACACTCTAGTTGAGAGTAGAGAAGCAGAACAGGTTCATCAGCTACACTGGGGTCACTGTTTATACGTTTGTGCAGGGAAGTTAGTTCTGCTGCTCCTTCTAGTGATCAAGGCCTGCCCTGAAAACAGAATTCAGTATAGCTTGTATTTCTTTCATCTTTCCTTAATTTTTTCAACTCTTTTGTTGAGCGCTTACTAGGCCCAAGCACTTTGTATATATTAATAATAACATCCAGCATTTGTTGAGTGCTACCATGAGCCAGGCACTATTTTAGATGTTTTGTGTACATTATACTCTTAACAGCCCAGGGCCATAGGGATTGCTATTATCCCCTTTTACAGGTGAAACTTCAGCCCACATGGATTAAGTAACTTGTGTGTAGTCACACAGCTAGGAAGTACAGTCTGTGCAATTGGGGGAAATACTATCTTAGAGTGTCTATGGAACTTGTTTGAACATTAGCTATGAACTGGAGGGACAAGCAAGATCTTCTAGGCCAAAATCCTCCAACAGGTTCTGAGTGAAACAGAGTATAAGCGTCGTCTGAAAGTTAATGGTCGATTAAGAGATACCATTACCAAGGGAAGGGGACAACGCTATCTGGGGACATGTGGGCCTACCAGTGACCCTGCCCTTGAAATCCTGTCTGATAGGTGGTCACGCATTTGGAGGTATAGTTCTTTAGTTTTCAGAAGATCTGAGTTTAGACTCAAAAGACCTGAACTCTATATCCAGTTATTAACCTTGAGTAAGTCGCTTAACATTTTTAACATTCCATTTTCTCTCCAGTTAATGGGGCTATCATCCTAACAACCATCATACCTATATAACTTGAATTGCTTGTCAGGCAGCTTAGAGATTCTATAAGAAAATGTTTCATAAACTGGAGTTATGCTAATGTGTTGTAATTGTGTTGCACTGAAAGTCCTTATTCTATGGGAATATTTTCTATATACCTTCAGGGTTTGCTGCTGTCACTTCCTAAGAGAAGGGAGCTTTAGCTACTTCTGCATGCTGCCCTTGCTACACCCTAAGATGCTGTTTTACCCAGTCCTTGACCAGAAACCTCCAGCAATTCTTATTTCTGATATTCCAAAGGAATCTTCAGTCTGCCTATCTAAGCCAGGACTTGGATAACTCTGTATGGCCAAGATGGTTTGAGAGAGCCCACCTATCTCAGAAAAGTAAACAAGCTTTCAGTGATTGAAGTGACTAACGTAAATAAACCTGGGAAGAAAGAAGAATAACATTTCCTCTAAATTTCATATGATTAAAAAATATATAATGTCCAAATCACAGATAATTAGGAAATGAAATTTGATTTGAGACAAGAGATATTATTGATGGTTTTGTAAATTAAAGACTACCTAACAGGGATTTTACAGAGAGCAAACTAAATCTGAAGTTTCCCTTGGGAATCACTGGAAAGCATAATAACCATAGAGGCCAGCCATGTTTTTTCCTCAGATCAAAATGACTATACATCTATAGACTTAATGCACCAATGTCAAATGTAAAAAGCTTTGACAGTCCATGGAAAATGATAGAAAATGAATTAAGATACTAGCACTTGCTCAACTTTTGGATGATGATTTTAAAACATATCCTCTCTGTCATGTTAAGACTTCAGAGAATTTAAGGAGACAGTAATGGCCCAGAAAGTCTTGCTTATCCTCCCATAGGTCACCTTCAGAGATGAACTATATTCTAGTTTCTCAGAAACCACTTACTAATCTGACTTTCATAAATTTGGCCAACACATTTCAATTCATTTATAATTCCCAATAGGAATGCCCCTTTGTGAAATGAATGCTATAAATATAGAAATCTCTAGAATAGCAGTAATGACAAATATAATCAACCTACTTGACTTTCACTCAATTTTTATATTTTCTGGATATAATTATATAACCCTTATTTCATACTTAACTCATTTATTTTTGTTGTAATCATTATTACTTACTTTTATTGTCTGCACTACCATAAAAATGAAAAAAAAAAAGATTTTAACATACACATGTAAGGAAAATACACAAGAATAGCCAAGGAAAAAAACTGGCAAAGAAGGATGATAGGAGGTAACACTAGCAGATGTTATAAAGCCAGAGGCACAGAAATTTTAAAATCTCCCTGTAAACTCACTTAAGCCTCTCCTGCTCTCAGAGAAAATGAGAACTCAGCAGGTGTCTTGTTAAAAACCCTCAGACAAGTCACTTTGCATAGGAAGTTGTTATTGTTGACCTTCTAAGTCATGTCCCATTCTTTGGGACCTCCACAGACAGCAGCACGCCAGGCTTCTTTGTGCTTCACTACCTCCCAGAGTTTGCTCGAGCCCATGTCCACTGATTTGGTGATACCATTGAAACATCTCATCCTCTGTACCCTCTTCTCCTACCCGCAATCCTTCCCAGCCTCAGGGTCTTTTTCAGTGAATTGGCTCTTCACATCAGGTGGCCAAAGGATTGAAGCTTCAGCTTCAGCATCAGTCCTTCCAATGAACATTCAGGATTGATTTCCTTTAGGACTGACTGGTTGGATCTCCTTGCAGTCTAAAGGACTCTCAAGAGTCTTCTCCTACACCACAGTTCAAAAGCATCAGTTCTTCAGTATTCAGCCTTCTTTATGGTCCAATTGTCACATCTATACATGACCAGTGGAAAAATCATAGCTTTGACTAAATGGACCTTTGTTGGCAAAGTGATGTCTGTTTTTTAATATGCTGTCTAGGTTTGTCATACTTTTTCTTCCAAAAGGCAAGCACCTTTTAATTTAGTGGCTGCAGTCACCACCTTCAGTGATTTTGGATTCCAAGAAAATAAAGTCTATCACTGTTTTCACTTTTTCCTCTACTATTTGCCATGAAATGATGGGACTGGATGCCTTGATCTTAGCTTTGTGAATGTTGAGTTTCAAACCAGCTTTTTCACTCTCCATTTTCACCTTCATCAAGAGACTCTTTAGTTCCTCTAAACTTTCTGCTATTAGAGTGGTATTATCTGCATATCTGAGGTTGTTGATATTTCTCCTGCAATCTTGACTCTAGCTTGTGAGTCATCCAGCCCAGCATTTTGAATGATGTACTCTGTATAGAAGTTAAATAAGCAGGGTGACAAACATACAGCCTTGATGTACTCTTTCCAAATTTTAAATCAGTCCATTTTTCCATGTCCAGTTCTAACAGTTGCTTCTTGACCTACATACAGGTTTCTCAGGAGATAGGTCAGGTGCTGTGATGTTCCCATCTCTTTCAGAATTTTCCACAGTTTCTTGTGATCCACACAATGAAAAAACGCTTCAGCATAGTCAATGAAGCAGATGTAGATATTTTTCTGGAATTCCTTTTTCTGTGATCCAATGTATGTTGGCGATTTAGTCTCTGGTTCCTCTGTCTTTTCTAAATCCAGCTTGTACATCTGGAATTTCTCAGTTCATGTATTGCCAAAGCCAAGTTTGAAGGATTTTGAGCATTACTTTGCTAGCATGTGAAATGAGCGTAATTATATGGTAGTTTGAACATTCTTAGCTTTACCTTCCTTTGGGATTGGAATGAAAACTGATCTTTTCCAGTGGCCACTGATGAGTTTTCCAAATTTGCTGGCATATTTTTGCAGCACTTTAATAGCATCATCTTTTAGAATTTTAAATAGTTCAGTTGGAATTCCATCAGCTCCATTAGCCTTGTTCATAGTAATGCTTCCTAACGCCCACTTGACTTCATGCTCCAGACTGTCTGGATCTAGGTGAGTGGCCACAGCATCATGGTTATGCAAGTCATTAAGGCCTTTTTTGTATACTTCTGTGTATTCTTGCCACCTCTTCTTATTCTATTCTGCCTCTTGTCCTTGCTGTTTCTATCCTTTATTGTGCCCATCCTTGCATGAAAATATTGGAGACATCCTTGATGTCTCCAATTTTCTTGAAAAGATCTCTAATCTTTCCCATTCTGTTGTTTTATTTCTTTGCACTTTTCATTTAAGAAGGCCTTCTTATCATCCCTTGCTATTCTCTGGAACTCTGCATTCAGTTGGGTGTATCTTTCTCTTTCTCCCTTGCCCTTTACTTCTCTTTTCTCAGCTATTTGTAAGGCCTCCTCAGACAACCCATTTCTTGCATTTCTTTTTCATTGTACCACCTTCTGTACAATGTTATGAATCTCCACCATAGTTCTTCAGGCACTCTACCAGATCTAATCCCTTGAGTTCTTTCATCACCTCCACTGTATAATCATAATGTATTTGATTTAGGTCATACTTGAATGCCTTAGTGAATTTCCCTACTTTCTTCAACTTAAGTTTGAATTTTGCAATAAGGTGCTTATGATCTGAGCCACAGTCAGCTTCAGGTCTTGTTTTTGCTGACTGTCTAGAATTTATCCATTTCTGGATGCAAATAAAATGATCAATCCGATTTTGATATTGACCATCTGGTGATGTCCATGTGTAGTCTTCTCTTGTGCGTTGGAAGAGGGTATTTGCTATGACCAGTGTGTTCTCTTGGAAAAACTCTCTTAGCCTTGCCCTGCTTCATTCTGAACTCCAAGGTCATAAGGTGACCTCCATTCACTCCAAGGTAAACTCCAGGCAAATTTGCCTGTCACTCCAGGTATTTCTTGACTACATACTTTTGCATTCCAATCCCCTGTGATTTAAAAAAAAAAAAAAAAAAAAAAAAAAACCTTTTTTTTATTTAAGTTCTAGAAGGACTTGTAGGTCTTCATAGAGCCATTCAACTTCAGCTTCTTTGGCATTAGTGGTTTAGTCATATACTTGAATTATCATGATGTTGCATGGTTTGCCTTGGAAGCCAACTAAAATCATTCTGTCATCTCTGAGACTGCACCCAGATACTGCATTTTGGACTCTTCTGTTGACTATGAGAGCTACTCCAGTTCTTTTAAGGGATTTTAGCCCACAGTAGTAGATATAATGGTCATCTGAATTAAATTCAACCATTCCTGTCCATTTCAGTTCACTGATTCCTAAAATGTTGATGTCTCTTGCCATCTCCTGTTTGACTAATACTAATTTACTTTGATTCATGGATCTAACATTCCAGGTTCCTATGCAATATTGTTCTTTATAGCATCTGACTTTATTTTCACCACCAGACATATCCAGAACTGAGTGTCGTTTCCACTTTGGCCCAGCCTCTTCATTCTTTCTAGAGCTACTAGTAACTGCCCTCTGCCCTTCCCCAGTAGCTTTTTGGACACTCATCAACTTGGGGGGCTAATATTCTGCTGTGTTATCTTTTTGCCTTTCCCTGCTGTTCATGGGATTCTCGAGGATCCTAGAGTGGTTTGCCATTCTCCTCTCAACGTTTTGTCAGAGGAAGATTATTTGCCTTAAAAGATTAAATATAATTGCTGTCCCTTGTAATACAGAGGGAAAGCAAGCAAGAGAAGACACAAAAATCTCTTATAAATTAGTCTCCAAGAAACGTTCTTTATTATTCGATCAAAAATGTCATGCATCTCACGACCAGCACAGATATTTGGATATACGTTCCAATATTGAAATTTAAACCAAATTATTGATCCCTGTCAAATATACTTCCCATTGAATCTCCTTCCACAGAATCAAGAGCATCTGGATATTCCGACAGGAGAGATGTAACTCTTGGAATAATCACTACCTTTATGTGTAGTTTCGGATAATATTTCACATGGTAGATTTGTACTTCCTGAACAGGTGAGGGCCTGTGACTCTCTTTGGACACTCAGTTATAGTGGAAGTTACAAGTGCAAATTCCAGTCTGAACATTTAGTTGCCAGTGTGGTAAGAAATGCTTGGGCACCCTTTTCTCTCAACAGCTTCTGAGGCTGCAGAAGCTCTATCTCTCTGGGTCTTTGTGAGATTCCATAACTCTGATTAGTATAAACTCTCTGTCAACCCACAATGATATGTATCATTTTCTTCTTTGAACTCTAATCTCCCCTAATAGCCCCTAAGCTCTTTGAGATTAAGATATAGCTCCTATAGACAGCAGAAGCTCAAGGCTATCTGTTGAATAACTAAATGTATTTGTAAAAGATTCCAAACCTACAAAGTAATTAGATAAATTTTCATATCCTACAAAATACTAGTATGTTATTATTAAACTATTACCTTTATGTAAGATAATCATTGAATTTGGCATTCTGTACAAGCAAAATATTTTCATCTTGCACATAAAGTATGTGTGTTTTCCAATTATAACAAAGACAAAGCTGAAAAAAAAAAAAACACAAATTATTATCACGTCGGTAAGGAGATTTCACATGTTAGAGAAGGCACATTGACTCCCTATGATACAAAATACTATATATTCCAATATTAGTGAAAGGCCTAAACTCAGTCTAGCTTCTTGTGATTATGCTAATATATGCTCATTCTGACAAAGAATAAGCTGCCTAGCCAAAATGATAGTATCAAATAATGACCTGGATTAAAACAATTATATCCCACATTTATTGGTTCATCTTTCTCTAGTGGCTATTTTTGTTTTGACCAATGATATCTCTTCACATTGTGATAAGAAACTTTTAAGCATGAATGTGGCTTACAAATAAACACAACAGCTTTATTCCCTAGTCTACTTGTGTTTATTGTTTTATAATGTATCCAGAAACTTCTCGGGGTTAAATCTCTTCTAAACAGTTGGCTCTTTAAAATGTATTCCTTGCATTCTTAGTTGAGCATTAAACTAAAATATCATCAGTTAAGATACCCCTTCCAAGTAATTTGTTGATGTGTTTGATCAACAAATACATAGAAGTCCTAAGGCAATAAGCACAGATGTAGGAGTCATTTCATTTACCCAAACATTTTGTAATAATTTCAGTATGATTAGTCAACCACTTAGAAGGAAAAAAAAAAAAAAAAGCTTCTAAAGCATTCTTGTGCCTTCATTTCTCTTAAATAGATGGGAATACCAGATTATCCTACCTGCTTCCTGAGAAGCAACAGTTAGAACCGGATGTGGAAAAGTGGACTGGTTCAAAATTGGGAAAGGAGTATGTCGAGGCTATATATCACTACCCTACTTATTTAACTTCTATGTAAAGTACATCACGTGAAATGCCAGGCTGAATAAATCACAAGCTGGAATCAAGATTGCTGGGAGAAATATTAATAACTTCAGATATGCAGAGGATACCATTCTAATAGCAGAAAGTGAAAAGGAACTAAAGAGTCTCTTGATGTGTGAAAGTATGAAGTGGAAAAGCTGGATTGAAACTCCACATTCAAAAATCTACAGTCATGACATCTGGTCCTACCACTTCACACCAAATATGGGGGAAAAGTGGAAACAGTGACAGATTTTCTTTTGGGGGGCTTCAAAATCCCTGCAGACAGTGACTGCAGGCATGAAATTAAAAGACACTTGCTCCTTGGAAGAAAAGCTATGACAAATCTAGATAGCATATTAAAAAGCAGAGACATCACTTTGCCGACAAAGGTTCATATATTCAAAGCTGTGGTTTTTCCAGTAGTCATATACGGATATGAGAGTTGGACCATAAAGAAGGCTGAGCAACAAGAATTAATGCTTTCAAACTGTGGTGCTGGAGTAGACTCTTGAGAGTCCCTTGGACTGTAAGGAGATCAAACCAGTCAATCCTACAGGAAATTAGCCCTGAATATTCATTGGAAGGACTGATGCTGAATCTGAACCTCCAATCATTTGGCACCTGATGCAAAGAGCTGAATCATTGAAAAAGACGCTAATGCTGAAAAGATTGAAGGCAGGAGTAGAAGGAGATGATATAGGACAAGATAGTTGGATGGTATCACTGACTCAATGGACATGAGTTTTAGGAAACTCCAAGATAGTGAAGGACAGGGAAGCCTAGCACAGTCCATTGGGTTGCAGAGTCAGACATGACTTAGTGACTGAATAACGATCATCTAAATTATTCATAATTAATGATTTTTATTATTTTGTTATACTGAGTTGGCCAAAAAGTTTGTAAACTCTTACAAAAGCACAAGCAAACTTTCTGGACAACCCAATATTTAGTTTACACAAATTTGTATAATAAAATGGAGGAGGAAATGGCTACCCACTCCTGTATTCTTGCCTGGGAAATGCCATGGACTGAGGAGCCTAGTAGGCTACAGTTTATGGGATCACACATGACTAAAGCGACTTAGCATGCATGCATTCACCTATAATAAAAACCAGGCAAAACTAATTTTAAATCTGAATGATTCCTCAAAGTTTTTTAAATATTGCCTACAATGATGGTTAAAACAACTGAATGCAACATATCCTAGGCTCAAGTTTCCCTCTTTGTACTTATATGCATAACAAGCAAATGCTACTTCATCATCCACCTTCTTTCTCTTCCTGAAAGGAAATAGAAACCTATCTCCCTACTTTATAATAAATTTTGATTTAACTTGGTTACATAAAATAAGAGTGCTAAGAAACTTTTCTTCTCCCTACATTTTAAAACTTTAATTAAAATGTCTCAGCTGATCTATCTGCTAATGATTATTTGGACAGTGATGCAGAGAATCCTTTTTCTCAAAGGAATGAACACCTTCTAAGCCATGAACAGCTTTGGGTCCAGATGTTACTGTTGTTCATTCTCACCATTAATCACCAAACATTGCAGTAGGACCCACCATGGATATTATTCAAACAGAGACTCAATTAAATTCAGAGGCAGTCCATTTAATCTTCATCAGCTCAAACAATGGCAACTTCATTTTTCTCAAACAAATGTTGAGTCAGAGAAGAGAAAACTTCAGAGATTTTCATTTCATTCAATATTGTTATAAAGTAACTGGATTTACACTTTGACTTTGGACAAAAAAATAAATAAATAAAGACAGCCACACCACTTTGCTGTAAGGCAATGCTACAGAGAAGATGCAGCAGCCTGCAGCAGAAGGCACAAGTGGTAAGTTTGTGATTAAAAAGTAAAAGATTCATTTGCTCCCTTAAAAGCTATGATAACTGAAGAAAGAAATAAAATATTCTGTTTGGACTCTGCAGTGTGAAGATGGATGTGGGGCAGGGAATGAGAGTGGGAGGAAGAAAGGGGGACATGTCTGATTCTTACATTATTCACTTCATCTAGACCAAGGAGGAAAATAGCTCCTCAGAGAGGTCCAGTTAGAAAGTGGCCTGTGGGCATGATGAATGAGGCATCTATAATTAAAGGCAGAATATAACTACAAGAGACTTTTCTTCCTATGAGTATAACATTGACTTTTTTTTAAGTAGTGTAAAGGCAAGGGGGAGTGCTAACTAGTATCTTCAGCCATTAGTTTGAATCACAACTGCTTACTCCAAGGGCCTCCACTGGGATAATAAAACCTTTTGGGGGGACCCTTTCTACATCTTATCTGTATTAATCTGGTTTCTAGAAGAAACAAAACACATAAGCAAGATCACTAAGGCAAGAAAGGTATGGCATATATAAGATATGGTTAATAATGCAAGACAGTAGGCTAGAACTAGAATGGCTAGACAGTAGGCTAGAAACAGAGATAGTACTAAAAACAGTGCTTATGACCAGACCATAAAGGGCTAGGAATACTAAGGACTACGAGCTTTCAATTCTACAGGCAGCAGGGAGCCACTGAAAAATTCTTGAACAAGAGACAAAAGAATTAGATATGATCAGAAAAAGATTTCAGACATGACTACACATTGGATTCACCTGGGGAGTTATAAAAAATGAGGATGCCAGGATCCAGCCTCAAGGGATTCTGTCTATAATTTAATTGGTATGGTGTATGCTCCGGACATCAATTTAAAAAGCTCCCAGATGACTCAAATGTGCAGCAAAGTTTGAGAACCACCACTTTAGAAAAATCATTCTGGAATCTGTGTTTTTGTTCCGTTGGAATGGGCCATGGTGATGGCAAAGAAACTAATTACTAAGATCTCCTAAGGCAAGCAACTTGTGATGAGAATCTGATCCAGGGCAGATCGCAATAATGGAAGGGATGGTCTCTTCTGAGAAAAACTGTCACAAGGGTCAAATGTGTGGCTGAAATGACTAATTGGACATGGGAAATAAGGAAAAAGAACTGGAAAATGATTCCAGGGTTCCCAGCTCAGACAACAGCATAGATGGTGCTGGGGCAAATTAACCAGTTTAACAGAAAAGGGGAACACAAGACGACGACCCAAAATGGGAGCCGAAAAGAAGAGAGGACGCTGAGAATATCCTTCATTCAATCTAACCTTCAACTCCTCCCCTCACCCAGGAGTCGTCACCACTAAATTAAACCAGCATTAGTGCTCAACAGCTCTGCCAGGGGCCAGTGAAAGTTGACAGACTGAAGCTGCCCCAGGATAACAGGACATCTATCCTGCCTCAGATGGCCCTCTCCTGGGACCTCCCTGCCTGAAGAGTCCCAATATAGAATTCCTCCCAAGAGGACTTCAGCATGTCAGCTGTCACCAGCACCTGCCAAGAAAGAGAGGCACAGTGCAGGAGTGAGGATCCAATCACCACGAGGCCATAGATCACAATCTCCACCTCCTCGACTGCTTGCATCGCACCCGCAAGCAGATGGGAAGCCAGCGCGGAACCCGGAGCACAGATGCCGCAAGTTCACACAGAGCATGAGTGAACTGTGCGGTTCTTCTCTTTAATTTCTTATCTGATAACAAGTTTCCAGTCCCCAGATCAATACTGCCAGCACGCTGCTGCGCACCCCACCAGCCACACGTTGTCGTCTCTATTACTCTTCTTAGGGGAATCATTATCTGTGCACACTCCCATGTAAACATTATAGTTTATTCTTTCTCTCCCCAAATGAAACAATTAAAAAGCATATTTTTAAGAGGTTTGCCTCTGCCTTTCACAGTAGAAGCTTGTTGAAAAAAGCTGCGGTTTTGTAAAAGTAAGGTTTGGTCCCCTAGGATCTGTAAACAAAGGCTGTGAAAGTAGAAAAGATGTGGCAGAGAGGGTGTAAGTCAGTCATTTTCACCCACAACATAATGACCTAAGGACAAAATACATCATCACACGTCCAAACAACCTTCAGAATGGCCAGCTTTAGCAAAAGCACAGCTTGATCTGCCTCTTGGCTACCAGAAGAGGCAGAATCGAGAGGAACGCCAGAGCACTTGACAGTCCTCTCAGAGTGTAAGCTGTAAAGCGGCTCCTTGACACGCTTTCCCACGCCGATGGGGGTGCTGACTCTTCCAGTGCTGGCCGCCGGTAAGTCAGGGACTGTCTCCCCTGCTACGCATTACTTGTAGTGTCTCAGAGGGGAGTCTGTGAGCAATTCTTTGCAGTATCCTTGCCTGCCTCTTCTTTCTACAAGGTTTAGCAATGTCTCCCTGGAACCACAGAGTGGAATCTGCTCTCCCATTGCCAGTCTTGTCACCCAAACATTCTTCCTCATTCAAGTTAGAGAACTGGGATAATTCTTTTACAAAGAATTGGGCACTGGCTCTGCCACTGAGTAAGCTGGTGGCCTTAGGCAAGTATTTAACCTCTCTATACTCTGGTTTTATCATTTGTAAAATGGATTGATAATGCTTCCTAGTATAGGGACCGATATGAAGATTAAATATACTAACATAAGTAAGTGTGATGTCTGACACACAGTGATTGTCCCAAATATATTAGTTGCTGTCACAATTTTTCTAAGATGCAATATACTTAGTGACTAAGAACATGAACTCCATAGGCAGTTTGCTTGGGTTCAAATTTTGACATCACCACTTTTCAGCTGTGTGATTTAGGACAAGCTATTAGCTTCCCTGTGCCTTTATGCTATTTAACCTATAAAAGAGAAATAATATAGTATCTACCATAAATGTTATTGTGAAGATTAATCCTCATATATACATATATATATGGATATAGACTGAATATTTGTGTCCCCCCCAAAATTCTTCTGTTAAAACCTGTTTCCATACTGACACTTTCTAGGGGCCACTATAATTACTTCATTAGCATAAACTCAGCTGGGATCCCTGGGACCCACAGTGAATAACAAAGACACTTTTATCACTTGGGAAATCCCAAGGATTTAGAAGCTCACCCTCAAGAACTCAGGACAAAGATCAGATAAACTTTTTATTATACAAGGGATGAGAAGCTTATAAAATTGAATTTCATTCATCTACCCTTCTTTATTAGACAAACTCAAAAAGGAACTACACTGAAATCTTTTTCCCTATTCATAATCATATTAAACAAAAATATATACCATTGCAGACATATGCATCTCCACTTTCTAAAGTTAATAATAATGATAATAACTATAATTTATTGAACACTTACTATATGCCAAGCACTTTACCTCACTGAAATAGACAACAAACCAACTGACAAGAAAAGGAACCGAGAGGTGGAGAGATGAAGTGCTGAGCTAAGATGAGAATCACAGTCCAAATCTAGCTCATCTGCAAGCTAAGAACATGGCTGCATGCTAAAAATGATTTCTGCATTTTAAAATGATTGAAAAAAGAGAAAAGAATAATATTTTGCAACATGTTAAAATTACATCCAATTCAAATTTCAAGTCTATAAATAGTCACATTAGATCACAATCATGCCCATTTGTTTCCACCTAGACTATAGCTATGTTCACTACAATGACAGAGTCAAATAGTTGCAACAAAGCCTATGTCCTGCAGGGCCTACAATATTGATTATCTGGCCCTTTACGGGAAACCTGCTGACCCCTAACAGAAGGTCATTGCTAGTGAGTGGCAGAAGTGGAATATAAAACTAGGTTTCTCTGGTTCCAAAGTACATAATCATAGTGGCAATATCTCTTCATTATTCTGAGCCTACTGTATGTTCCAACAGTCAGACCATGTTCAGACATCCCAGTTCAGCCTCAGTAATTACTGATGTTCTTTCTATATAAGAGAACTGAACTCAGAGACCTTAAGTCATTCGCCCAAGGCCACTGACAGGCCCTGCACAGCTCTGTGCTCTTGTTCTTATGATGCCCATGCCTGAACTCCACTCTATTCCAGAACAGAACAGAGATTCCTAAATTTCACGTTTTTGCACTGCCCAAGAAAAAAAATAAAAAGACAGTTCCCTTTCCTTAGGTGCCACCACTTTGCTATCTTTGGAGTGGGAAGAACAGGAAAATTTGAACTGAGGTTCAGACCCAAAGAAGTGACACAGGGTTGGGTTCAGCCAGAAGGACACCATTCAGCCTATGGCTGCAAGCCCCAAGGCCATGTGCCCAAAGGCTTTTACTTTCTTATTCCACTCTGGGAGCCAGACTCTAGAAACCTACGGCTGTCATACATTTGGGAAAGAACTCAGAACAGCAAAACCAATGTGATTGAAGGTCAAAAGATAAATACTCCAGGTTCACAAACAAAAAAGGCAGGGGGAAAGCATCTATGAATATTTGAAAGATCATACATCAAAGGAGGGATGAAATGAGAAATTGCTTGCTGTTATCCGAGGAAAATTGTAAGCTGATAAAATGGAGCATCAAGAAGTGTAAACTATTCAGAAGCATAGAGAATGTGTGGGCACTGGGCCCAAAGCAAGTTTTGTTTAGCCAGTCCCTTCTGGAAGACGTGGGGTTCAGGAAACAAAGTACCTTTACATTTCCAGTTGGGGTTTACTCAGTTGTTCTATTACAATGCAGATTCTTTTGAAAACTTTATGAAAGTGACATTGAGAATGGCTGCCTCTTACAGTAGAGTGAATAAACCCCGGTCTAGGAGTTAACTTAAGCAGGTATAGGCTTAGATAGGTAAGCATTTGGCTATGGATGACACCCCTGCTCACATGCAGGGGTATCCTACTAAGCTCTCATACAGTATCATAAGTCTCCTGTGGGGCCACTTTGGGATAAGATGGTGGTAGGGGACTGGTTATACTTAGGAGAAAAGGGAGAATGTTTTGATGAGGTGATGAAACTATAAAGAAAGACATTGATCAGAGCAGGGTTATTCTCCACTGGGATCCCTTGGACAAGTTTTGGATTCAGCGGTCACAAGTAGACCTACTTGAGGGGCCTAGAAGGGTATGGCTGAGAATGAGGAGGCCCTTTGTCCAGCCTCTGCTGGGAGCCAGCTCCGTTCTGGTGCCTCAGAGAAGGCACTTCCGCGTGGACGTGGGACTCTCATGATGTCAGTGCCAGCAAGCCAGCGCCTCTCCAAAGGGTCTGGAGGTACCAGCTGTGGACAGGTGGGAGCCAGCACCGGAAAGGAAAAAGCTGAAGGATAGATGTTAATGCTAGTGATTTCAGTCAACTGACTACTATTCTGCAAAGAATCCCAGAAATGTGAGAGAAGATGCGCTTTGGATGAGGAAGTCCTAAAGTCTTGGTACTTCTCAGGCAGGATAATACTGAGCTAGCCAAGACAGGGGCTACACATATACAGACTAAACAATAAGCATTTTGATGCACTGTCAATTCTGATTGTTTACCACCACACAAGTAGAAAAACCTCTCCTGGCAGAGGCTGCCTGTTGCTTGTCTGACTTGCTCTTGTGTGAGGCTCCTTATTCTGTGCTCCAAACTCCTCCACAACCACTCGCATTGGCTGCTTATGGTATCAGATCCTTTCTCTCAGTTTCTCTCTGTCCTCAGTTGCTCAGTGTTTCCATGTTAAGTGCAGCAGCTTCATCAAATGCAGTTCTCAAACTATAAAGAAACTTGCCGTTACTACAGATAGCTATGTAATAGACTAGGTTCTCCTCCTTTATCTGTTCCCCGTTATCCAGGAAATGGATTTTGTCTTTTTGTATGATGCCTCTTTCTGTCTCTTGCTTAGTCTGTCTCACTCTGTTCTGCATGAATTTTATGTTTCATAATGCAAAATTCAGTATGGATTTTTGGCAGGGGAAAATAATGTTCCAAGATGCCTCTTACCTGACAAAAATATTTCCTGGTATATAGAAACAGGTAATATCCCGAGTCACACCATCAAACATCTCATAGCACAAAGTAGCCTAGGACTTTCTGATGAGGCTGTGCCTGCCCCATATTTATATCTAACACATACTCTAAATTTTGCATTACAAAATACACATTGTGAAATTCTGTGTTTGAAATTATAGAAAATAGCCTAAAAACAATAGAATAGCCACCACCTATTAAGAAACTTTGGAGAAGGCAATGGCACCCCACTCCAGTACTCTTGCCTGGAAAATCCCATGGATGGAGGAGCCTGGTAGGCTGCGGTCCATGGGGTGGCTAAGAGTCGGATACGAATGAGCGACTTTACTTTCCCTTTTCACTTTCCTGCTTTGGAGAAGGAAATGGCAACCCACTCCAGTGTTCTTGCCTGGAGATTCCCAGGGACGGGGGAGCCTGATGGGCTGCCGTCTATGGGGTCACACAGAGTCGGACACGACTGAAGCGACTTAGCAGCAGCAGCAGCAGCATTAAGAAACTACTTTTTTTCTAGAAGCATTACTAGTTGCATTACCTCTTCACAATAACTGTAAATTAGCCATTATCTCCATCTTACAGAAGAGAAATCAGAAGCTCAAAAGGTTTAAGAAACTGGCAGTCTTTTCAAGGCCAAACTGTAGATAGGAAGGCTGAGAATCCAGCCTGCAGCATCTGATTCCAAAGATGGGTCTCAGGTTCACTGCTGCACTGCCCAGGAAGAAAACGGTAGCAGGCTGTAATGGAAGACATTCTAAAATCTCAGGGCCACCCTAAAGGAGCAAGGGCAGCCATCATACTAAATAAATGATTAACAACTAAAGATCACCTTTTTACATCTCTGCCAATTTGATCAAGAGGAATGATGTTTGATTTTAGCTCATGTATCTTTGATTACTAATGAAATTTGAGGGGTTTTTTCCATTCTTATTGGCCATTAATTTTCTTCCTTTATGAACTGCCTATTCATTTACTTTGTTCTTTTTTCTATTGTGATTTGAAAGTTTTTCTTATCAATTTTTAAGACCTCCTTATCTTTAAGGCCATTCATCACTTAACCATTGTATTTGTCACAAATATTTTATCCCAATTTATCACTTGCCTTTAAATTTTTATTATGCTGATCATTTAGGTAAGAAAGTTCAGAATACTTTTACAATTGAATCTAAGTCTTTAGATTTAGCTTTCCATGCAATGTTCCTTTATCTTTGTGCCAAATTTTCCCATGAGTAGTCAGGTCCAAGTAGGATTATGTTGTATTAACCACAGTTTCATCAATGCATTGATAATTTAAAATACTGACATATTACTTTACAGTACACACCAGTAACCCAAATACCATATAGGCAATGTACAAATCAAATCACTTTGCCCCATTCTTCTAGATCTTGGGAGTCCATATTCTATCAAGACCTACAGAACTTGGTATTATTACTGCTTTATAACAGAGAAAACAGACTCAGAAATGACTCATGTCTTTAGCAGCGTAAGTAGAATAAGCATCCAGGTCTCTTCTTCACTGTGTAGTTAAAAAAAATGTGAAATGTACGTTTTGATAAGAACACGGTCCTTAATTGTACCAACCATGAAAAAACAACACAAGCATTTTACTTTGCTAAACATATAGATCATTTAAAAATGAGGAAAATAGATGCAAAATTGGACAACTTTATGATTTGTTTGTCATCATCTCCCTCTCGCCTTAACATAATATGTAGCACATCCCTTGACAGCTCATAAAGTGCTCCACCACCACCACCAAATCACTAGCTTTTATGGAGACAGTAATGAACCTAAGATACCTCAGTAAGAGTTATAAAAATGTAGACACTTCTCACATTAAAAAAACAAGTGGAAGTATTTTGTAAACCAAAAATATTCAAATGTCTAGAGAAACGGGGATGCTGGAACCAGAACTACTGCATAAATATTTGCAGTTTCACCCACATGCTATTTCCCCGGGATTTACAACTGTTCACCATTTTTAATGCTCCAGCTCTGACCTGCTTAAAAATAGTTTGCAAGTGCTCATAAGTCCCAATTGATTTTGAAGGAGATAAGTGTTGGGGGGCACTGAAGAAATCTGTACAGGCAAATAAACAAGGTTGCCCCCACCTGGTAAACTGTCTGCCGGCTCAGCTCCTTTTGCTCTAAGACCCTGCCTGCCCTTGGACAGACGAGTTTTTCTTAAGTAAAAATGATCTCCCCTTCTTCCTCTTCCATGTATGAAGGATTAAGACATTTCAGTCTCCTCTGGGTTCCACAACTGTGAAAGCTCTCTGGCATCTCAGATATTAATATGGCTGGCACTGATGCGACCTAAAGAGCCTTTTTAAAATCTAATCTACACTACTATGCTTATTTACCATTCCTTGACAGGTCCCAGATCTGACTGAGAAAGTTTCTCCAAACACTAAGTATTGGGAACAGTCAGGTAAAGATAAGAGGAGTGTATTAAAGGATTAAGTGCAAACAGAAAATGAAGAGGAGGGCAGGCCTGAGAAAATTAAAATAGCAATGAAGAGTGAGATTTGAAAAATGCCATTTATGGGGTCAAATGAAATTAGCCAAACTTAACTCTATCACACAGCAGCACATTGTTGGCAGTGTTTAAAACATGTTCTCCTGCTTCACAGAAACAAGTTTTGCCCAAGTGTTTCTCATCCTGGGTGCTGCTAATTAGCTCTTTTATTTCTATGCTGTTTGCCGGTGCTCTTCGTTGCTGTCCAGGACAGCCGTGTGAAATCTGCGTACATCCTCTTCCTAAGGAAGGAATGGCAGGTAATGTTGGACTATGTTCCACAGCAAAAAATACAGATTCTGCATGATGAACAGTACCTACACTTCAACCCCTCATTCCCTGTTCACCACAAATGGAAACATCTTCAAAAGGTACTTATTTCCAAAAGCCTCTTTCCTTCTCTTTCAAAAGAAAATGTATTTTCAAATCCTTGGAAAGGCTTTACAGAGAACCCTGTGACCTCCTCAGCTAAAGGGTACATTCAGCCCGCATGGCGGCCATCAGCGGTTCCTGGACTTGAGCCACAAGCCTCTTACTCTGCCACTCTTTGAGATCAGCAGAGAAATAGCAGGCAGATTGTCAGATGGACTATTACACCATTTTGGCCCCCAAAAGAGATGTTAAGAGCTGTTGAGCTGTAGCATCTTGCTCAAGAAAGAAGTCAGCTTTAGTAACACTACCGAAATGCAAAGAAACTTGTTTTTCTTTTCAACAAAGAAATCCAAAGCAGAGACCATTACCACTACCTATTCAAGGACATTACCCACTTCCTGAAAATCAAAGCTTCTCCAATAACCTGCCTACTGAATACCTCCAGAGCTTACCTATACTTTACACCAATGACTCTCAAAATGGTAACCATGGACCAGCAGCAGGGCTTCCCAGGTGGCACTCGTAAAAGACCCTCCTGCCAATGCAGAAGATGCAAGAGACTCGGGTGGGTTGGGAAGGTTCCCTGGAGCAGTAAACAGCAATCCACTCCAGTATTCTTGCCTGGAGAATTCCTCGGACAGAGGAAGGAGCCTGGCGAGCTATAGTCCATAGGGCCACAGAGTCCGACGTGACTGAGCAGGCACGCACAGACCAGCAGCAGCAGCGGCAGCACCTGGGAACTTGTTAGAAATGCAGAGCTGCACCTCAGACCTACTGAATTAAAAACGCTTGGGGCTGGGCCCAGAAATCTAACAAGTCTTCCAGGTGGTTCTGATACACACTAAAGATGGAGAAAGCACTACTCTTTGCAATGCTATTTTTAACCCTCATCTAAGCACAGAAAACATCACTGTAATTTTTAGGGTTAGCACACCTGGCCAGAGTAAATAATTTCCACAGTCTCTGTTATTGGGTTTCCCAGGGGGCACCAGTGGTGAAGAACTCGCCTACCAAAGAAGGAGGCATAAGCAATATAGGTTCAATCACCGGGTGGGGAGGATCCCCCGGAGGAGGGCATGGCAACCCACTCTAGTATTCTTGCCTGGAGAATCCCATGGACAGAGGAGCCTGGTGGGCTACCATCTATAGGGCCACAGAGTCAGACACGACTGAAGCGACTATACACACACAAACACACTTCTCTGTTATTATTGCTTTTCAGCAATGTTGTCACAAAACCCTGTAAGAATCTAAGGACAAACCTCTGAGAATCTAAGGATAAAATGCAAAAAGGCATAGAGGCAAATTTCACATTCAACTTCAGGAGGTTCCTTAATACACATGAGGCCTGTCTGTTGTAACCCAGTAAAGGAGCATCTATTTTATCTTTCTCCAACCATTTCATCTGCTCTTCACAGTAATCTGCAAAATCAACAAGATAGGTATTAGTATAATTTGTAGAAGAGACCTCTGAAGCTCAGAGACAGAAGGGTCTTGCCCTGAATCACAGAGTTGGTGACAAGCAGAGGAAGCTTGTATTTGTGGCTCTGCTCCATCTATAAACTCTCTGCTTTACATTTCAGTCTTCTCCCTGCTCCCTCCCATTGAAGTTGTTGGAAATACTCATAATAGAAATAGTAGTGACTGGCCTGCTTTACTAGAATAAAATAGAAATATTCTGTCACTTAGTAATTAAAGTACATTATTTTCAGTGAAACAAAGAAGCCGGGGAGACAGCCTCCAAATATCCTTTGGTAAATGGTTGGGAAACCTGGAAGAGGTCATTCAGTGCACAGCTATCCATGAAGTCTCATTTTTATCTCTAGATAAACTAGTTAGTATAATCAAATTTAGTTCATTGAAAAATAGTCATATAGGTTGTTGATGAGTAAAAGGCTCAGTTTTCCATTTTTCAGTTTGTCGATTTGGCCCAATATAAACCTACTTTCAGAGAAGGCAGTGGCATCCCACTCCAGTACTCTTGCCTGGAAACTCCATGGATGGAGGAGCCTGGAAGGCTGCAGTCCATGGGGTCACTGAGTCAGACACGACTGAGCGACTTCACTTTCACTTTTCACTTTCATGCTTTGGAGAAGGAAATGGCAACCCACTCCAGTGTTCTTGCCTGGAGAATCCCAGGGATGGCGGAGCCCAATGGGCTGCTGTCTATGGGGTCGCACAGAGTTGGACACGACTGAAGCAACTTAGCAGCAGCAGCAGCAGCAAACCTACTTTCAATACTGAGGCGTGTCTTCAATTTTACACCTATTCAGTAGCCACTGTATACCAGGCACTGTAGTAGCTAAAGGAGGATATAAAGAGATATAAAGTCTTGGCCCTGCTCTCAGGAAATTTACAGTTAGGTAAAATGGCACCCCCGGGGGAAGGCAATGGCACCCCACCCCAGTACTCTTGCCTGGAAAATCCAATGGACAGAGGAGCCTGGTGGGCTGCAGTCCATGGGATTGCTAACAGTCGGACAGACTGAGCGACTTCACTTTCACTTTTCTCTTTCATGCATTGGAGAAGGAAATGGCAACCCACTCCAGTATTCTTGCCTGGAGAATCCCAGGGATGGGGGAGCCTGGTGGGCTGCCGTCTANGGAAAATTCCATGAACAGAGGAGCCTGGTGGGCTACAGTCCATGGGGTCACAAAGAGTGGGACATGACCTAGTGACTGAGAACATATGCACAAAATTCTGAATATAATAACTGTCTCAAATCAGAACAAACCAGCTCCTGCACGTGCCACTAATAGCATCTATACTAAAGCTATATATGCTATATGCTGTTATACATATTGTATAACATATATATGCATATGTTATATGCTGTTATACATGTTGTATAACAAAACTAAATTGTAAATCAACAAAACACAGCAAAACTAAATTAAAAAAAAAACAAAAAGATGTAAACAGGATACCAATAACTGGAAACAAAAAATACATTTATAAATCAGCTCTAGATCGAAATGAAAGGACAAGAGATTCATAAGTATTTTGAGCTAAAACATAATGAAAATTATAACGAATAGGGACAGTAACTAAATGTTGAGAAAAATGTATAGTTTGAAAAGTCCATATTAAAAAACCAAATCATTTAAAATCATTTATTTCTATTTTAAGAAGTTAGAAGAAAGAGTAAGCAAAGCGATTAACATATTGTAATTAATTAGAAGAAAATAAATAGAAAAGATAGGAGAACTGAAAGAAACAGAAAATGGGAAAATCATAGAAAAAATTTTTAAAAAGCTTATTCAAGGAGGCCAGAAATGCTGTCATTCTAAAGTTCTACAAGAACATTGCAAGGGAAGAAATTATAAATAAAGATCTTTCATGAAGTTAGACACAAAAAAATGCATTATAAAATATTAGCAAGTCTAATCAAGCCATATATACCCAGTAGAGAGCATTGCAAGAAGACAACACTGGTTTAACATTTGAAAATTAGTCAATTCAACATAAAGTAGTTAGTTAACAACATACAGCAGAAAAATCATATATGTAAATAAATACAGAAAAATTACTTGACAAAATTGAAATTACTCATGATAATATTCTTCACAAGCTAGGAACAGAAGAAAACGTCTTCAGCCTGATAAATCGCATCTACAAGATAACTCTTACTATGATAATCATTAAGGCAAATTACTGAATATACTTGAGGTTATGGCCAGTGCAGTAAGGAATGGAAAAGAAATACAAAATAAAAAATTTAGGAAAGGAGACAATAAAATAAAGATAAAATAAAAATAAAATATAAAAATAAAGACAATAAAATTGTCTTTGCAAATGACATATATATTCACAGAAAAGATGGTAAGGCACTTACAAATACATTTCTATAGGTGATAAACAACCATACAAGAATATGTATATTTAAATGCTGACAACAAATTAAAAATAATATGAATGCTGTATAGCAAGCATGAACATGCATAAATACCTAGAAATAAAATCAACAAAAATGCAAATCCTCAATATTGAAAATTACAAAACTGTGAAACATTGATGAAGCAAATAAAGGCCTCAATAAATGGGGAGATACACCATGGCCATAAATTGGGAAAACCCAGCTTTTTAAAAATCACTCTCCCAAACTGATATATCGGGGAAGGCAATGGCACCCCACCCCAGTACTCTTGCCTGGAAAATCCAATGGATGGAGTAGCCTGGTGGGCTGCAGTCCATGGGGTCGCTGACAGTCGGACAGACTGAGCGACTTCACTTTCACTTTTCTCTTTCATGCATTGGAGAAGGAAATGGCAACCCACTCCAGTATTCTTGCCTGGAGAATCCCAGGGATGGGGGAGCCTGGTGGGCTGCCGTNTAACAGTCGGACAGACTGAGCGACTTCACTTTCACTTTTCTCTTTCATGCATTGGAGAAGGAAATGGCAACCCACTCCAGTATTCTTGCCTGGAGAATCCCAGGGATGGGGGAGCCTGGTGGGCTGCCGTCTATGGGGTCGCACAGAGTCGGACATGACTGAAGTGACTTAGCAGCAGCAGCAGCAAACTGATATATAGATATAGTAAAATTCCTATCAAAATTCCAGAGAAATTAAGAAACCTGTCAAAAAATTACATGGATCGCTTAATACTTGAAATTTTTTACTTCACTTTCAGTGAACAGAGTAAAGGCAGAAAATTCTTTGAGTTTCCTGTCTGAAACCAACTTGTGTGAATTTAAGCAAAGTGTTTAATTTCTCTGAGAGTGTTCCTTTTTTTAAATTTGAATAGTATAAAATGGGTGTATTGACACTTAAATTAGATAATGCATGTAAAGTGCCACTATTAAATCTAAAGGGATCCAATAAATTATAACACTAGGTTTATATATATGTGTATATATATATATATGTATGTGCATATATATGTGTGTGTATATATATATGTATGTGATATGTGTATATATATATATATATATATTTTTTTTTTTGTCTGAAAGTCGTTCANACTGAGCGACTTCACTCTCACTTTTCACTTTCATGCATTGGAGAAGGAAATGGCAACCCACTCCAATATTCTTGCCTGGAGAATCCCAGGGACAGGGGAGCCTGGTGGGCTGCCATCTATGGGGTCGCACAGAGTCGGACATGACTGAAGTGACTTAGCAGCAGTAGCAGCAGCAATGAATTCTAAGAGTGAAAAAAAAGATGCCATCTGACCACCTGCATTGTTATTATGATAACAAGAATCTAGGAAACGCCTAACTTCTTCCCCATGTCTTTCTGATGATAATCAGATATTCCATGTGACTTTGTCTCATTGACTCCCAATTTGCTGTATTCCACAGGAGCTTCTGCATCAAAGGCAGGAAACTGCCCCAGCTGTTGTAGTCTCTTGATTCTGGCTCTGTGGTTGTGTATCTTTACTCACATGACTTTTTAAATGGAAGCCTGATTTCTGCAACCTGATTAGTTCCCTGAGCTGTCTGTGTGTCTGTCTCAGGCTATCCTCTCTCACCTAGTCAGGGACATCATGCAATTGTGTTTCTCTCCCTCTCTCATCAGTTCAATTCAGTTCAGTCGCTCAGTCATGTCGAACTCTTTGTGACCCCATGAACTGCAGCATGCCAGGCCTCCCTGTCTATCACCAACTCCCAGAGTCCACCCAAACCCATGTCCATCGAGTTGGTGATGCCATCCAACCATCTCATCCTCTGTCATCCCCTTCTCCTCCTGGAATCTTTCCCAGCATCAGGGTCTTTTCCAATGAGTCAGCTCTTCACATCAGGTGGCCAAAGTATTGGAGTTTCAGCTTCAACATCAATCCTTCCAGTGAACACCCAGGACTGATCTCTTTTAGGATGGACTAGTTGGATCTCCTTGCAGCCCAAGGGACTCTCATCAGCATCATTAATTTTTCACTCTATCACGCCATCACCATGCAACAGACTATAACATCTCCCATGTTTAAATATCTTCTTGTGACCTCATATGTCCCCTCCAGCTACTCTGCCGCCGATATATTCCTTATCAGAGCAAAACTATTCAAAAAAAGTTTTAAGTAGTCTCTTTCCTGTCATTCTTTCTTGAATCTGCTCCAGTCAGGATTTAAACCTGAATACTCCACTGCAGCTAAAGCTATCAACCACTGGGATGTAAAAATACAGTGGTCATTTCCCAATCCTTATGTCACTCAGTCCTCATGATAATACATCTTCTCCCTGAAACACTTTTGCTGCTTGGTTTCCAAGTCAGCCTCTCTCAGATCTCCTCCTATTTCACTGGTTTCTTCTTCCCAGTCTCCCTTAGTCTGTTCCTTCTCATCTTCCCAAATCCAAGCATCAGCAAGTCTCAGGGCTCAGTCTTTGAACTTCTCTGTTGACACTCATTTGCTGGGTGATCTCATTCAGTTCCGTGTTCTCTAAATACCATCTGTGTGTTGATGTCTCCCAAATATTTATCTCTACACCATCCTTCCCTGCTGAGCTCTAGACCGTTTATTCACCTTCTCACTGGTGTCTCCATTTGGATTATCTAGTAAGCTTCTCAAGCTTACCATATTCAAAACTGAATTATTGGTTTTTAACTTACCACCACCACTAAAATTAATACTCCCATTGCGTCCTCCTTCTCAGCTGTTCTCCTTCTCACTTCTCTGGTGGTCCAGTGGCTAAGACTCCATGCTCCCAATGCAGGGAGCTCTCTCATTAGATCCCACATCATGGAACTAGATCCTACCTGGTGCAAATTAAAATCCACATGCCACAAATACAAAGACAGATCCCACATGCTATAACTGAAAGATCCCTCATGCAGCAACCAAGACCTGGACCACTGTTGGTGGGAATGCAAACTAGTACAGCCACTATGGAGAACAGTGTGTAGGTTCCTTAAGAAATTGTTCAATGTATGCCAAAACCAATACAATACTGTAAAGTAAAATAAAGTAAAAATAAAAATTAAAAAATAAAATAAAAACAATATTTTTAATTTTTAAAAACTATTCCCCTTCTCAATAAATATAAGTTCCATCCTTTCAATTGCTCAAGCCAAAAACCTTAGTGTCATCCTTGCCTCCTCACCCGCTCTTGTATATGAATATTAATTTATAAGCAAATCACTGCATCTGCACCTTGGAAAGTCAGCCAAGCTCCAACAACTTCTTATCACTTCCACTGCTACTATCTTGTTAAAACCATCTGGATTGTTACAGCATTATTGTAAAATTGTAACATTTATTTCAATAGTCCCCTGACTTGTCTCCTTTCTTCCACTCTTGCCTACTATCTATTTGCAATACCACTGCCAAAGTAACCTTTTCAGTTATGTCAGAGAATGTCACTTCTCTGCGTAAATCTTTCTAATGATGTCTGATCTCACTAGAGGAAAAACTAAGAAAGCTTATAATAGCCTATAGGACCTAATATGATGAACTCTCACTATCGCTCTGGTATCACTTCTTTTCTGGGGCTCACTCTGCTCACTCTGCTTTCTTGCTCTTCCATAAGCACTGAAGAACGTTTCCACCTCACAGTCTTAGCACATGCTGTTGCTTTTGCCTAGAATGTTCCTCAGATGTCCACACTGCTTGTTCCTTCATTTCCTTTTTAAAATGTCTTCACTGAAAGTATTCACTCCAACCACTGTATAAACAAAAAGATTCCTTAGACAGAAACTCACTCTCTCCACCTCCTCTGCTCTATAGTTCATCAGTACCCTCATATCTATTGACATAATTTATATTTCTTTCTGTCATTCCCACTGAAATATTATTCTGTGACCATAGGAACTTTGTTTTGTTTCCTGGTAAAGCTGTGGTTTAAAATAGTAACATAGCCATGAGTAGCTGTTCAATCAATATTTGTTTCATAAATGAGTAAATATTATTATAGTCAACTATTTATGGTCTATCCACTCAGTTCTAACCCAGTTTTTTGAGTGTGAATCAATTCTCCAATTCAGACCATTTTTTAAGTAGCTATCAAAAGGAGCCATAGGAAGTTCCCCTTTTTCTATCCTTAATGGTGTGAGTTCTGATAATGACAGTGATGTGTAATCATACTGTCAATGATAATAATAAAAATTATATTAATGATAATATTTACTTGCATCAATCCAAAATCTAAACCTTAAACTTTAGTTTTCATGCAACCCTGCAAGTTGTGTATTATCATCCTAGTTTTCCAGATAAGCAGACTGAAATTCAGAAATGTTATTTGACCCATCTACTGAGTGTCAGACCTAGGACTGGCATCCAGCTACTTCAGGCATAAAAAGGTCTGCCCTTTTTAAAATCCCTATCCTTTTCATTCATTACTGGCCTATCTAGAAACTGATTCCTTTTTGCTTCCTATAAAGAAAATATAGTATAAACCGAGAATAAAATGATGACTTTATCAAATAATTCTACCAGTCATAACTGGCAGTGTCTAAAAGGAAGACCCCTTACAGAATGTCCAAGCTAGAATGTTTAGAAATAATTGAGCTTAACTTTTTTATCTAGTTCAATTTCTATACTGTAGAGAAAACTGATACCCACAGAGGTTGATTTGCCTAAAATTGGCTTATTGATGTGAGAGGGGCTGAGTGACATGGTTCGAAGTCAGACAACCTGGTTCAAAGCCAGGTTTTACCTCTTGTGTGTGCCCAGGGACAAGATTCTTAACCTTTTGAGCCCTTGATTTCCTCACTTTGAAATGGGGAAAATACCTACTTGATCAGTTGTTTTGCAAATTGTGATATACCTATGCATATATACATATATCTTTATACATGTATGTGACTAGCTGTGTGCACATGCTTAGTCACCTCAGTTGTGTCCAACTCTTGCAACCCTAAGGACTGTAGCCCATCAGGCTCCTCAGTCCATGGGATTCTCCAGGCAAGAATACTGGAGTGGGTTGTCATGCCCTCCTCCAGAGGATCTTCCCAACCCAGAGATCGGACCCATGTCTTCATGTCTCTTGCATTGGCAGGCAGGTTCTTTACCACTAGTGCCACATGGGAAGCCCCCATATATGACTCTCTCTCTCTCTCTCTCTCTATATATATATATATATATATAACCTAGCACAATAAATTGCAGCTATTCTTATGTAATAAAGCCATTAAAAGACTCAAGTCCTCTAACACTCAGTCAAATATACCTTATAAATCAGTCTTTTCCTCAAACAGAACAAAAATTAGTCTCTGCAGGAAGGTACCTACAACTGAGTCGGTGTTCAATCCCCAAATCTAATTTTTCAATCTTTTTTAAGACTCTAGTTTAAAACAGTGTGAACCCAAATGATAATACTGAGAATAGTTTTGCTGCTTTCTAATCTGGTACAGCACTGACTTTAATTGCAGCTTTCTAAGGAGATGAGAGAACAAAAAGAGGAGAAAACAGAGCCTGCTAAGATGATGGAATGAACAACTCTCAAACACATGAATGTAGATGCACTAAATTTCTAAGTAGTTGAAATGTACATTTGAAAATATGAATACATATTTTTTAAGACTTCTCAAATTCTTCCAGTAATGGTATAAACTGCTCAGAAGGAAAGGGAAGAATTGTTTTGGTCATGTCTATTAATATGTTTCAGGATTGAGTATAAAATTCCCTCCTACATCATAAATACAGCCAATTTCTGATGAAATTTATATATGACAAGAGGTTTAAAAAGAAAATGACAATTGAAAAATAATCAAAGAAA
The DNA here is from genome assembly GCA_006410675.1 of Oreotragus oreotragus. NCBI lineage: Eukaryota > Metazoa > Chordata > Mammalia > Artiodactyla > Bovidae > Oreotragus > Oreotragus oreotragus. The sequence continues at coordinate 84,014 of SJYX01000274.1, read as the reverse complement.
CTAAGTCAGTTTGTCCATACCCTGCTTAAAGCCTTTACATGGCTCCCATCATCCAAGAAGAAAGCTCGCACCCATTGGCATGGCATCAGTGCTCCCTGAGATCGGGCCTCACTACATGCTGATCAGTCTTCATCGTTTGTCACCCTACTTCTTACTCTTCAGGTACCAGCCTCCAGGCGTTCGTGTATGCTGTTACCTCTGCCAGGGACATGACTTCTTAAAAAAGCTTTCTTGAAAAAAAAAAAAAATGAAGATGCAACTGCTTCAAATTCTGGCAGAAACAAGATGAGTTTTTTGAGGTGAAGGGTTTGTTCTGATAAGTAGAAATTGTACTAACGGTTTGGAACAAGAAAATCTGCACTTAACAATTGAACCATTTAGCAAATTATGGCATGCAGAGTTAATTTAAAATGCACAAAGGTAGAAAGTGATTAGCACTATGCCAAAAAGAATTGTGGTCTTTTAAAATTCCATTACTCATCAACCAAATTATAGAAACCTGTGGTTTGCATGTAAGTTATGTCAAGAACCTCATTTTGTAACCCTCTTCCTCATTAGCCGTGAGGAAATAAAGAATCTCATTGAAGCTGACACCATACTCTCTAACCATGGCATATTAGATTATTGGGATAAACTAGACTGCAGGACTGACATATACCTTGTAACATGAAGGGCTGTTGTTGTTGAGTCGCTAAGTCACGTCTGACTCTTTTGTGATCCCATGGACTGTAGCCTGCCATGTGACCTGAAGGGTACACCTTGAATATTTGTAAATTATAAAAATGACCATCACAGTTCCTTTATAAGTTGGTTTTGACTGAATGTTAATGTACAATCTAGTTACTGAGTAATACATTTTTGAAAGAGTTCAATTTTTTTTTGAATCAATACACATACACCTCATATTCTCTGGCAAACACACATATACACACACACAGACTGAAAGGAGGTTATGCAAAAATTATGCTTCTGAAGTAGCAGTATTTTGGGTTTTATTTAAATCCTCTAGTTTTCTGTGTAAAGTAAAAGTACCTATGTAATAAACAGTATGAACCTAAGTCTTGCCACACACTGGCTGTATAATTTGTGCCAAGTCATCTTAAGCTTTATTAGCTTCATTTAGAAAATTGAGATCATAATTCTGATCTCACAAGATTGATATGTGGACTAAAAGATATATTTGAAAGTGCCCTGNTATGTAATAAATGGTATGAACCTAAGTCTTGCCACACACTGGCTGTATAATTTGTGCCAAGTCATCTTAAGCTTTATTAGCTTCATTTAGAAAATTGAGATCATAATTCTGATCTCACAAGATTGATATGTGGACTAAAAGATATATTTGAAAGTGCCCTGCAAACTCTAAAGTATGATCCAAAAATAAATTATTATTTTAATGGCATTAACATGCAAGTATTTTCTTTTCAAATGTCCCCTCCTTAAGGACAGACCTTCCCTGAGGTCCCTATCAGGGAGAAATCCCACCAAAAACAAACAATTCACCCCAATAATATTATCATCTTTTTTTCTTAGCACTTCTTATTCTCTGGAATTATCATTATAACTAATATAGATGTTTACTGCTTCCCACTAGAATATAAGCTTCATGAAAGCAGAAGCTTTGTCTGTTAACTGCTGAATCACCAGCTCCTAAGAAGTATCCAGCTCAAAATGGTCACTCAGGAAATATCTACGAAAGCATATACAAATGTAATTTCCTCATCTCTTCAAGAAGGTTTCAACCAAATGGCCAAAGGAAAGCAAACATATAGTGGGTAAACTAGCAAGAATCAACTCTCAAGTGACTCCTAGTTTACCCCCAATCCTCAGAATTCGGTGCGGTATCCAAGAGAATATAGTCTATTTATGAGACATAATTTTTAGTGCTATCTCCTAGAGCACAAATCTATTCTCACATCGAAATAAGGTGAACTGTAAACTCTACTCTAAGATGCTGCTTTGTACAATCGTCTGATCCTGATATTCTTTTCTATTGGTCTAAGTGTTTGTGTTTGCTCATTCCTCTCTAGTCATCCAAGAGAATATAGTCTATTTATGAGACATAATTTTTAGTGCTATCTCCTAGAGCACAAATCTATTCTCACATCGAAATAAGGTGAACTGTAAACTCTACTCTAAGATGCTGCTTTGTACAATCGTCTGATCCTGATATTCTTTTCTATTGGTCTAAGTGTTTGTGTTTGCTCATTCCTCTCTAGCGGATTTTAAAATCCAAATCACTGCAGTAATTCATTTTTTATTGTTCTCTTGCTCAGCTTCAACACATGTACAGTAGTAGTGTTCACTCTTCAGGGGGATAATGGCATTTTTGGAGATTTTACTGTAGTCATTACTCTTACTTCTTTATTAAGAGACTTGACTTTAATCTTCTGCTTTAGCTATGTGGTTTATCTTATGAATATTAATATACAACCCAAAGGGATCTATCCAGTGAATGTGAATTAGAAAGGGCTTTTTTATATTGAAGAAACAGAAAGCCATTTTCTGGTGTGCACATCTTTCCAGGGTGTACGAGCTCTAATTTAATCAGCATGTAGTCATCATGTATGCCACCAGCACTCCAGGCCACGAAGTAATTGAAATGATTCAAGCTTGTTTAATAAAGTAATTTCAATTATGGCAGGAGTTGAGTCAGAAAATGTCAGCTGTACAAAGTTTATGCTGCCTGGAATCAGCAATAGGGTACCTACTGCTCATAGAGCAAGCACCATTGCAGAAATGAGCTGTCCTTCTTGAGGCTATGAAATACCTTTGTTCACAAGAGATCAGCTTCTCATGGGTGATCTGTTACTCACAGAAGCCACATTGAATTTTCTCTTTAAAATAGTGTAAAGAAATTTACTTATAGTCAGGAACTTAGGACTGAAGGGGTCAGGAAGTTCATCCTCTTCTCTCTGAACATAACTGGTGGCTGACACTTCACCACAGTCTCTGCCACTCCTTAATGGCTCAAGACAAGTTATCATTTACATTCGACAACCACGCTGCATTCTCTCCTTCAGCATATTGAAAAGGAGATTCCACAACTTTTTATTATAAAATGTGATTGTGTAAAATACACATTTAGTGTTATTTTTCTATCACCAAATAATACAAAGATATTATAGAAGAATCTGCCTGTGATGCAGGAGACCCAGGTTCAATCCCTGGGTTGGGAATATCTCTTGGAGAAGGGCATGGCAATCCACTCCAGTATTCTTGCCTGGAAAATCCCCATGGACAGAAGAGCCTGGCAGGCTACAATCTGTGGGGTCGCCAAGAGTGAGACATGACTTAGGGATTAACACTTCTATTTACATAAATTCACAAAATAGTATTCTCAGTAGTTAATAAATGATAAACACTAAAAGATGCTTGCTCCTTGGAAGAAAAGCTATGACCAACCTAGACAACATATCAAAAAGCAGAGACATTACTTTGCCAACAAAGGTCCATCTAGTCAA
>SJYX01000274.1:60609-80467 GCA_006410675.1 Oreotragus oreotragus | reverse complement strand
TCAGATATGCAGATGACACCAATCTTATGGCAGAAAGTGAAGAGAAGCTAAAAAGCCTCTTGATGAAAGTGAAAGAGGAGAGTGAAAAAGTTCGCTTAAAGCTCAACTTTCAGAAAACAAAGATCATGGCATCCGGTCCCATCACTTCATGGGAAATAGATGGGGAAACAGTGGAAACAGTGTCAGACTTTATTTTGCCAGGCTCCAAAATCACTGCAGATGGTGATTGCAGCCATGAAATTAAAAGACGCTTACTCCTTGGAAGAAAAGTTATGACCAACCTAGATAGTATATTCAAAAGCAGACACATTACTTTGCCAACTAAGGTCCGTCTAGTCAAGGCTATGGTTTTTCCTGTGGTCATGTATCGATGTGGAAGTTGGGCTGTGAAGAAGGCTGAGCGCCGAAGAATTGATGCTTTTTAACTGTCGTGTTGGAGAAGACTCTTGAGAGTCCCGTGGACTGCAAGATCCAACCAGTCCATCCTGAAGGAGATCAGCCCTGGGATTTCTTTGGTAGGAATGATGCTAAAGCTGAAACTCCAGTACTTTGACCACCTCATGAGAAGAGTCGACTCATTGGAGAAGACTCTGATGCTGGGAGGGATTGGAGGCAGGAGGAGAAGGGGAAGACCGAGGATGAGATGGCTGGATGGCATCACGGACTCGATGGACGTGAGTCTGAGTGAACTCTGGGAGATGGTGATGAACAGGGAGGCCTGGTGTGCTGCGACTCATGGGATCGCAAAGAGTCGGACACGACTGAGCGACTGCACTGAACTGATGGTGGTTTTATTCCTAGTTTTTAAAGGAATCTCCATACCGTCTTCCATAGTAGCTGTATCAATTTACATTCCTAACAACTGTGAAAGAGTGTTCCCTTTTCTCCACACCCTCTCCAGCATTTATTGTTTCTAAGCTTTTTGATGAGGGCCATTCTGACAGGTGTGAGGTGATATCTCAACGTACTTTTGATTTGCATTTCTCTAATAATGAGCGATCTTGAGCATCTTTTCATGTGTTTGTTAGTCATCTGTATGTCTTCTTTGGAGAAATGTCTGTTTAGGTCTTTTCCCCACTTTTTGATTGGGTTGTTTGTTTTTCTGGTATTGAGTTGTTTGAGCTGCTTATATATTTTGGAAATTAATCCTTTGTCAGTTGTATCATTTGCTATTATTTTCTCCCATTCTGAGGGTTGTCTTTTCACTTTGCTTCTAGTTTCCTTTGCTGTGCAAAAGTTTTTAAGTTTAATCAGGTTCCACTTATATATTTTAGTTTTTATTTCCATTAATCTAGGANTTTGAGCTGCTTATATATTTTGGAAATTAATCCTTTGTCAGTTGTATCATTTGCTATTATTTTCTCCCATTCTGAGGGTTGTCTTTTCACTTTGCTTCTAGTTTCCTTTGCTGTGCAAAAGTTTTTAAGTTTAATCAGGTTCCACTTATATATTTTAGTTTTTATTTCCATTAATCTAGGAGGTGGGTCATTGAGGATCTTGCTTCAATTTATGTCATCGAGTGTTCTGCCTAAGTTTTCCTCTAAGAGTTTTATAGTTTCTGGTCTTACATTTAGGTCTTTGATCCATTTTGAGTTTATCTTTGTGTATGGTGTTTAGCAAGTTTTCTAATTTCATTCTTTTACATGTAGCTGTCCAGTTTTCCCAGCACCATTTATTGAAGAAACTGTCTTTGCCCCATGGTATATTCTTGCCTCCTTTGTCAAAAATAAGGTACCCATAGGTGCATGGGTTTATTTCTGGGCTTTCTATCTTGTTCCATTGGTCTATATTTCTGCTTTTTGTGCCAGTACCATACTATCTTGATGACTGTAGCTTTGTAGTATAACGTGAAGTCAGGAAGGTTGATTCCTTCACTGCATTCTTCTTTCTCAAGACTGCTTTGGCTATTTGGGCTCTTTTGTGTTTCCATATGAATTGTGAATTTTTTTGGTTATAGTTCCGTGAAAAATCCCATTGGTAATTTGATAGGGATCACATTGACTCTGTAGATTGCATTTGCTAGTATAGTCATTTTCACAATATTGATTCTTCTATCCAAGAACATGGAATATCCCTCCATCTGTTTATGTCATCTTTGATTTCTTTCATTAGTGTCTTATAATTTTCTGTGTACAGTTCTTTCGTCTCCTTAGGTAAGTTTATTCCTAGATTTTATTTATTTATTTATTTTTAAATTTTACTTTATTTTACCTTATAATAATGTATTGGTTTTGCCATACATCAATATGAATCCGCCATGGTTTCTTTCTTTTCTTCTTCTTCTTCTTCTTCTTCTTTTTTTTTTTTTTTTTTTTACTATTTATTTATTTTTGGCTGCTCTGGGTCTTCACTGCTACGTGGATTTTTCTCTAGTTGGGTGAGTGAAGGCTACTCTCTAGTACATGGCTTCTCATTGTGGTGGTTCTCCTGTTGCAGAACAGAGGCTCTAGGGTATGTGGGCTTCAGTAGATGTGGCATGCAGGCTCAGTAGTTGCTGCTGTGGGCTCTTGAGTGCAAGCTCAGATAGTTGTGGCCCACAGTCTTATTTACTTCAGGGCACGTGGGATTTTCCCAAACCAGGGATCAAACCCATGTCTCTTGTATTGACAAGTGGATTCTTTACTCCTGAGCTACAAGGAAGCTTATGTAGCTTATTTCTAATCTCACAAGGTTATGACTGAAAAAGATGCTTTATATGATTCCATTTGTCTTAAGTTTACTGAGATTAACCTCATGGTCCAGAATGTGATCAATCCCAGCATGTGAAAATGTTTCATGTACACTTGAGAATGTGTATTCTGCTACTTTCAGATGAAATGATTATATATATGTATGTATGTATGTGTGTGTGTATATATATATATATATATATATNAAACTCCAACAGGGTTTCCATTCTCTTTCTTCCACTTGCTCTTTTCCATAATTTTCTTTATTCTTCTAAGCTAGTACTTCTAGCACATTTTACCCATTTAAAGGGCTGAGTAGTTCTACTACCCTCAAGATCTTTAATTCCTGAATTATAATGTTATTGTTGTTATTCTTTTATTTACACTTTTCTTTGATTAAGGGACATGTTGGTATATAGAAATGATTTGCTTTTTCCTTACCATCTTGCAGCTTCCAGTGTTGCTCCTTACCCATAACTGTTAAGTACTTAAACAGAACACCTGTTTGCAATTCACCATTGTATAAGCCAGAAGACCTTACTCAGTTCTTTTTACTTAGGTTTATCTGTTCTTCTCCAAAAAACAGTTCTTTCCCACCTGGATCACATTTGTTTAGATGAATTTTGTTAATGCTGCTAATGTAAACAATGATCTATTTTAGATATGAAGTCATAGTTGCCTCCAAAGACAATAGGCCTCTTGCAGGTTTCATCAGCACTGCCACTGTAGAATCCTCTTTTGGTCTAGTTCTGGGAATCAGGACCAAGGGACATTAGAGGTTTGCTACTATTCTAAATGAAGACCACATCTATTCTGAAAACGCACCTTTCTAAGGTTCCTCCTACTAAACACGTCTCCTAAACAACTACAGCTGTCTCATAGCTCAAACAATCCAACTTCAGTTGAGACAGTGAGGATATACACTGACAGAGTAATTAGAATAATTAGTGTCCAGTATATTTTTAAAATACTGTATATGCATGATCATACAGAAAGGTCATCTAATATCCCACCCGAATGAGTAGGAGGATTAAATTTAAGCAGACTATATTTTTAACAAAGGCTAAACACTCCCTGAAGTTGAGTATCAGGATTCTCAAGTGAAATTTCCTCTTATGAGTTGGAGGTAAATGATTTTTGCTATGGAAACGTTCCAAATATTCTGCTGCTAAGTCACTTCAGTCGTCTCCGACTCTGTGCGACCCCATAGACGGCAGCCTACCAGGCTCCCCCATCCCTGGGATTCTCCAGGCAAGAACACTGGAGTGGGTTGCCATTTCCTTCTCCAAGGAAACATTCCAAACATATTGGATGCCAATGGGATAACATAAGTTAATATATAAATATTTGTTCTCTGCACAACTTTTAGATTAACCTTTCTTTAAAACTCCTACTTCCTAGCTCCTCATTGATGTGTTCTAAACCCTAGGTAAGTAGTGCTCTCAGTTGAAAACTATAAAGAATAAAAAGTTCCTGGTTTATATGGCGCCTTCCCTTTATAATCCTCAAAGGAGTATATAAATGCAAGATCATTATGAGTCCAACCTTATACATGGGGAACTTGAAGCTCAGAGAGAATAAATAACATTATCAAGGTCAAGTAGTAGTTGAGTTTGAAAGGACTCAGTCCTCCTAAATTTTAATTTGCCTCACTTACCCAGAAGTGGCTTCCCTGGTGGCTCAGAGGTTAAAGCGTCTGCCTCCAATGCGGGAGACCTGGGTTTGATCCCTGGGTCAGGAAGATCCCCTGGAGAAGGAAATGGCAACCCACTCCAGTATTCTTGCCTGGAGAATCCCATGGATGGAGGAGCCTGATGGGCTACAGTCCACAGGGTCGCAAAGAGTAGGACAGGACTGAGCGACTTCACTTTCACTTTCACCCAGAAGATCAGTGCAAGGAAAATGTGCTTTTATAAGTATTGACACTAAACTTCCCCTGCTTAGTACTTCAGAAAAAGAAAAGTGAGAAATTAAAGGTTAGAATTCTTTGGGAAGATGAATTGCTTATGACAATGGCATTCTTTGCTAAATAATTTTTATATCATTTCAGAAGAAACCCTCCTATATTCAGAGGATTTCTGATGTACTAAGCTAATTATACTCACTTCTTACTGAATAGCAATATCTACTTCTGCTCTTCTTACGGCTGCAAAAAGAAGTGTTTTTCTTCCTTAACATGACATGAAAAGCTTCGAAAAGGTAATAGTTGAATTCGGAGTAGAAATGCAGACAAATTGCTAAAATTGTGAAGCTATATACAGAGTTCTTTCAATGCAAATCTTTCCAAGGAAGAAAATACAACAAAATTAAAAAGTAAAAAAAAAAAAAAAAAGTTTCATACTGATGCAATCATCCATAAAGTCCTATGAAGTACTTAGAAACAGTGCCCTTCCCAATTCCTTAGAGGGCTTCCCAGGTGGTGCCAGCATAAGGAACCAACCTGCCAATGTAGATAGACATAAGAGACATGGGTTCAATCCCTGAGTCAAGAAGATCCCCCAGAAGGAGAGCATGGCAACCCACTTCAGTATTCTTACCTGGAGAATTCCATCGACAGAGGAGCCTGGCGGGCTGCAGTTCAAAGTGTCACACAGAGTCGGACACAACTGAAGCAACTTAGCATGCATGCACCAATTCTTATGGAGCAACTGGACAAAAAAGAATAATGCGTAACACCCACAGAGGTGTAGCAGGCGGTGTCAACCTCTCCTGTCTTCCGTCTGGCTTCTGAGTTAATGAGAATTTACCAAAACTCAGGAGATCTTTGTCCCCAACTTTACAACTACAGGCAACATTAGAGCCCGTGTGTCCCGGTGCTACATTACTGTTGCCTTTGAAAGAACATCTCAGTTCAGAGAGTACACCATAATTCTGTAAGCATACATGCTGTCTGATGAAGTCATAGACCTAGAGGATTTATCATGATAATAATGATGGAGAATAAAATTAGATTCTTTAACTTACTGAAATTTACAATTGTGATTTGAAGACACATCTGATAACCTACAGCCTAGTCTGAATAATAACCACACTCTTTAAGCTCCTTTTTTGCCCACTCTCAGTAGAAAACTTTAACTTCTACTTTAGAGACAATAATGTCAATGTCATTCAGCTAAAGTTATTTTCTACTCACCCTCTCCCACATACCCTTGCATGCAACCACAACACACGTACCTGCATCCACACCCAGTCATACCTCCTACTCTCACTTGTGGTGGAAAACTTTCCCTTCCTCTGATCAGAGGAATTGATGTCATCAAAACCTGTCTTTCTGAGAGAAGTGCTAAACATAGATGATTGTCAAGCAATCATTTTGATATAGTTCAACACTGAATTTGTACAACCAATGCTGTTCTTGCCTCTCCTTCATGGTAACTATGAAAGTTGCATGAATACTCCCAGGGTCAGAACCTCTATTATTGTAACTATTATTACTATGCAGAATGCGTTGTTGATAGAAGTTTGTGGATAATGATGATAGCAAGTACTCTTTGAGAGTGAAAACTGGGATAGCTTTTCTGTTTTGGAGTATTCATTCCTGAAAATTTGGAGAGGGTAGGTCTTTTGGGGCCACTAGGAAAGAAACTATATACTTTTACAGAAGTAAAATGAGATTTGAATTAACATCAGGGAACCTCTGTAGAGAAAATTAAGTAACCAGAAGCAAAAACTGGATATAAGAAGAAAAATTCAGTCTTGGTCTTTTCACTGGCTATAGAGAGAAGGGCATGTTTTAGACTAGATGTATAAAACACACTTTGGAGAATATTTAGCACCACCAAGTGGAATAGTTTTCTTCCCCTCAGCTGTCTCCCTGAGTCACTCCCCATACTTAGTCGCTCAGCCATGTCTGACTTTGCAACCCCTTGGATTGTAGCCAACCATATTCCTCCATCCATGGGATTTTTCAGGCAAGAATACTGGAATGGGTTGCCATTTTCCTCTTCCAGAGGATCTTCCTAATCCAGGGATCAAACCCGAGTCTTCTGTGTCTCCTGCATTGCAGTCAGATTTTGTATCCACTGAGCCATCAGGGACTTCCCAAGTTCTCCCAAATAAAGGTGACAGAGGATAAGATAGTCGGATGGCATCACCAACTTGATGGACATGAGTTTGAGCAGGCTCTGGCAGTTGGTGATGGACAGGGAAGCCTGGTGTGCTGCAGTGCATGGGGTCACAAAGAGGTGGACACAACTGAGTGACTAAACTGACTGTCCCAACTCAGGCAGCAACCACCCTGATCACTAAATCCTTCCTCAGCATTGAAGACATGTTCATTTTTAAAATCCATTCCTGGTATAAATACCAAAAGCTATCAAACTCCACAAAACACAGGAATGAATCCCTTCTCCCAGAGAATGCATGTGACCATAAATGACATACCCAACATTAGGGACTCTAGATCAGTGTGACCTTCAGCAGTTATTCTGTCCCATCCCAGAACAGACTTCAAGGCAGAAGTGCCCCTCATACCCTCCATCTGGCAGCAAATGGGATCTGCTTGTGTATTAGACTTGTAGTTACCAGGCCCATGTTGGTGCAGCTAAAGGTATTTTTCTAGCATCTATAACTTTAAGAAAAGGGCCTTCATAAATATTGCTCACTGTTATACAATCCACTACAAAATCCACTAATTTCCTCTATCCATTCATCTTTCAGAAATCCTATATCCAAGACAAATGGGATTTAGTATAGCATGCTTTCAATGAGCAAGACTATTTTAAGAACTCTATTCATCAGTTCTCAATAAATATTATGATACTAGCACTTAGGCATTCTAAAGTGACTTTCCTGTGCAGATATCAAGCTCTTTAGCAACACAAATGCATTAAACTTCCTAATTCCCTTGCAAAAACAAGCTAAGAAGCCAGAGCTAAAACATGATTTTATAATGCAACTTCATAGCAGGTTACCCCTCTTTTAAGAGAAAAAACGGTAGGGAGGGGGCTATGGTAACTACAAAAAGATTAGAGTACTAGCACTCTCTCATCCATTTCCAAGTCCAGTTTACCAGGAAATGTTGGGTAACTGTAAAGGATTCACTTGCTTGTCATTCAGTTATTTAAGAACTGTTTATTAAAGCTATAGTGTGCTGGGCATTGGATTAGACCCTGAGGATATAATTGAAAAGAAGCCATTTCCTTCTAAAGTATGCAGTAAGTAGAGCAAAAATAGCTATTAAAAAAAAAAAGACCATGTAATAAGTAAAGTATATCTAGAATGTAGAGACAGCACATAGACAATGGATAACTTCCTTTGTGTAAGGGAATGAGAAGATATTCCAGAAAAGATTGCTCTAAGATGCAATATCCAAAATGGAAGATTGAGTAGGAGTTTGACAGTATAGTGAGTAGTCTCTTTCCAAAGAAAAGGGATCCTTGTTGATAGTAATGAATGCATTGCAACAAATGTTTGTGGCTTCCCTGAAGACAGACTGAAAGATCTGTGTCTGTTAAAAGACAATGGCCCTTCCTGCCTCCATTTGCTACTTCAACTGTAGTCTTATGAGGACCTAACCAGGAAATCACATAAAAGTACCTATTTTTATAAAAATAGAACATCTTTATGGTCTCCATTTCTTCTCCTCTCACAGCTGCTCACAAAACAAAGATGGAATTAAAGCAGGAAAAACAGGCAGCCCTCTCATTTCACAAATGAGAAAATTACATCCCCAGGAAGTTGAAAGTTTTCCCTCTAACTTGCAAATTGTTAAAGTCCAAAACCCATAGAAACCAGGCATTTTGAACTCTTATTATATTGAGAACCTAAAGTTTATAGTCACTCTATTTAACAGTCACATGCTCAAAAGTGAATCATACCTGTCCTTACTTTGCATGGCAATCCGCTCCAGTACTATTGCCTGGAAAATCCCATGGACAGATGAGCCTAATAAGTTACAGTCCATGGGTTCACAAAGAGTCGGACACAACTGAGCGACTTCACTTCACCAAAAGAAGACTTCCCTGGTGGCTCAGACAGTAAAGCGTCTGTCTACAATGCGGGAGACCCGGGTTCAATCCCTGGGTTAGGAGGATCCCCTGGAGAAGGAAATGGCAATCCACTCCAGGACTATTGCCTGGAAAATCCCATGGACAGAAAAGCCTGGTAGGCTACAGTCCATGGGGTCGCAAAGAGTCGGACACGACTGAGTTACTTCACTATTCACTATGAGATGTTTAAGGGCAAGATATACTACATTTTGCAGTAGAAAAAAGTAAACCTGGAAATCACAATTGTTAAAGGCAAGAAAAGTTTATTTTTCACTCACACAATGTCTAGTGTACATGGTGGGAAATTTCATCTCACTTCCACTGACTGGGGGATTGAGACTGCATCTTCTGATGCCATCATCTCAGCCTTTGACTTCCAAGGTTGCCATAACAGAGTGAGAGAGAGAGAGAGAGATGGTGGTAGCACATCAACTCTGTCTCAGCCCAGTTAAACATTCACAGTCTGTTGGTCAGAACAACTCATATGGCCCCAACCCAATTGCAAGTGAAATGAAAATAAACAGAATTATGAATGCACAATGACTCTCCAGAACTAGCACAGTGTATGGTACAGAATGTGTGCCTATTTGTACACTGGATGAATAAACCAATGAAGACCCCACTGTACTCAAGGTACTTTTTCAGCACTATCCAGAGATACAAAGATATGCAAGCAATACTTACTGTGTTCACTGGGCTGAGAACCTAGCAGTGAAATTAATAACAAATACACACCCTAACCAAATAAATTATCCATCCATAGCAATGGGGACTAAATAACAAGTGAGTAAACGTCAACATAAAAGAAAAGGAGGGGAAAAGGGGGAAGTCAAATTTTAGGGTAGTCTAGAAATCCAGTCCTCTATTTATTTTTATCCTAAACTAACACACTTCTCTCAAAAGATACAAAAGCCACTTGCCTCGGGATATTATTTTAACCCAAAGAACAAGAAAAATTATGAAGTAATAAAATATAGCTCTAAAAGTTTCAGAATCTAGTTGTAAACATGGAGACAGTTTTGTTTGGGAATCATTTCCGACATTGTTTTTCTTTAGATAAACAGTACATTTCCAGAACTGAGAATTTTCTATGTTATTTTAATTTACAATAGACTCATACCAGGGCAAGTGACCTGAACCCCACTAAGATATATCCAGATTTCTTTATTGTTGTGGCAATAGGAAGGTGACTGCCAAGGGACAACAGAGACATTTTTCATAGAAATTCCATGGAATTTTGAGTAATATATGAATCACTGGAAAATTTTTTGTCATTTCTGGCCAGTGCTGGCCCTTTTTCACTAGATGCTATTAACTTTGGAGCTTTCCTGAGCGGTCAGTGGTAGAGAATTTGCCTACAATACAGAAGATGAAGGAGACACAGATCCGATCCCCTGAAGGATGAAATGGCAACCCACTCCAATATTCTTGCCTGACAAATCCCATAACATAGGAGCCTAGAGGGCTACAGTCCAAAGTGTCATAAAGAGTCAGATATGATTGTGCATCTGAGCCATACATAATTAACTTTAACTATAGGAAATTATTTTGAACCAACTATAACATTTTATAGCAACAATTTATCCCAATCTCAAGTTCAAAGTTTTGCAGATACCTTCAAACTGATACAACATTTCTGAAAAAACAATTTGGCAACATGAATGATTAGTCTTTAAAATGTTCATATGTTATGACCAGTAATTTCCTTTATAAAAATCAATCCTAAAGTAATGATGACAAAGATTTCATCATGAGAATATTCATGCAGCACTATTTATCAATGGAGAAAACATCAGACAACTTAAATGTCTATTTTTGGAGAAAAGATTAAGCAAATTAAGTTATATTCATATATGGAGGTATTATGTGTCTATTAAAACAGATGATTAAAATTCATCATTATCTATCAAAATTTTTAATGATTAGTCCTTTGAGCCAGCATTTTCACTCCTAGATTTCTATACTACAGGAAAGCTTTACAAATGTGCAAAAAATGTTTGCAAAGATGTTTGCTGCAGCATTTTTTTTAATATCAAACATTGAAAAACTTGGATTAGAAACTACCTAAATAAAGATAAATCTATAAATTCTATTCATGTCAATGTATGGCAAAACCAATACAGTATTGTAAAGCAAAATAAAGTAAAAAATAAAAATTTTTAAAAAACAGAGAAAATTCAAATTTTACTAATATTAAGGGAAAATAAGTAGTAAAACAGCAAATGGACTAAAATCTCATTAAAAAAAAAATGAAAACATCAGACAACTTAAATGTCTATTTTTGGAGAAAAGATTAAGCAAATTAAGTTATATTCATATATGGAGGTATTATGTGTCTATTAAAACAGATGATTAAAATTCATCATTATCTATCAAAATTTTTAATGATTAGTCCTTTGAGCCAGCATTTTCACTCCTAGATTTCTATACTACAGGAAAGCTTTACAAATGTGCAAAAAATGTTTGCAAAGATGTTTGCTGCAGCATTTTTTTTAATATCAAACATTGAAAAACTTGGATTAGAAACTACCTAAATAAAGATAAATCTATAAATTCTATTCATGTCAATGTATGGCAAAACCAATACAGTATTGTAAAGCAAAATAAAGTAAAAAATAAAAATTTTTTAAAAACAGAGAAAATTCAAATTTTACTAATATTAAGGGAAAATAAGTAGTAAAACAGCAAATGGACTAAAATCTCATTAAAAAAAAAAAAGGTTATCTATTTATAGACCAATAACTTAGGTCTGGTTGGGGAAGTGGCTTTCTTTCCTTAATTTTATTCAGCTGTGTATGGTAACATTATATCATAAGTATGTGTTGCTTTNAAATAAAGTAAAAAATAAAAATTTTTTAAAAACAGAGAAAATTCAAATTTTACTAATATTAAGGGAAAATAAGTAGTAAAACAGCAAATGGACTAAAATCTCATTAAAAAAAAAAGGTTATCTATTTATAGACCAATAACTTAGGTCTGGTTGGGGAAGTGGCTTTCTTTCCTTAATTTTATTCAGCTGTGTATGGTAACATTATATCATAAGTATGTGTTGCTTTAATTTACATTTAATTTTTTCTTTTTAAAACCTAATAATGATATAAGGGGCTTCCCAGGTGGCTTAGTAGGTGAAGTCTGACTACAGTGTAGGAGATGCAGGAGATGTGGGTTCAGTCCCTGGGTCAGAAAAATTCCTGGAGGAGGAAGGGGCAGACCACTCTAATATTCTTGCCTGGAGAATCCCATGGACAGAGGAGCCTGGTGGGCAACAGTCCATAGGGTCACAAAGAGTTGGACACGACTAAAGCAACTGAGCATGCACACACAGACACGATGATATAAAAAAGAGACAAAAATAAAATATTATTTTAGTTACATGAAAAAAAGCTACAACAGAATGTTAAAATTAAAACACAGGCAATATAATGTTGTGTGTATACTATTATGTAAAGTATATAAAACTGTCATAGTAAAAACACTGGACATGTATATCTGTAGATAGACAGAGATCAGAATATTAATAGTGATTTCCTCTTGGTAGTAGGATGATTGGTGGGAAGACTGACAGAAGCATAATTCTGCTTCCTACATTTGTATGTACAATTTGTATTAATACAAAATGTTAATTGTGTAATCAGGGAATGGGAAAGAGCTAAAAAAGCAGAAACAAGTATTTAAACAAGAAAAAAACATCAAGGTCAGCATAAATCAGAAAGGATCAGAAACGCAGCACTATTTTTCCTACAGATGCTCCTTATTAAAATCCCTTCCTTTCTAGGTTATCTATCTTTTCACTACATGTTTTCATATAAATAAATAAAACCACTGGTCCTTGAAACCAACAGATGCAACTATAATGATGTACAACTAATTTTTCTCTAGCCCTTGTAGTCTTAAAATATAGCCACAAATTTTTTGATACTTCTGTCATTAACATGTGAATTATGACCCCACCCCTTTGAACTGAGTCAAGTTTGTGACTACTTTAGTGAATAGAACTTGTAGAAGTGATCCTATGTACTTTGGAGGCTAGGTCATAAAAGCTCATACAGATCTATCTTTCTTTCTCCTCTGAAACACTCTTGGAGCCCTGAGCTGCCAAGTGTGAAATCTGACTACCCTGAGGCCACCATGTTGCGAAGAGGTCCAAATCATATGGAAAGGACATAAGAAGTCCGACCAATCAGCCATACCAGGCGAGTCATGCCTTCCATTTATCCCAACCCAATCCATTTATCCAGTGCCAGACATGTAAGTGAAGAGGCCTCCAGATGATTCAGATTCCCAGACATCTGAGTCTTCCCAAGTGAGACCCTCCGGACATCATGGAGCCAAGACAAGACAGTCTATGCTCTGTCCAAATTTCTGACCCAGAGAAACCATGCACAAGTGAAACAGTATTATTTTACTCCTGTACATTTTGGAATGATTGTGAAACATCAATAGTAAATGAAACATATCTTCTCCTGGTACATAGACATATATATGATTTTTTAACACATTATTAACTGGGGTATTTCAACACTGGTGGCATTAGTACATCTCCTCTATTGCCTGGAAAATCCCATGGACAGATGAGCCTAATAAGTTACAGTCCATGGGTTCACAAAGAGTCGGACACAACTGAGCGACTTCACTTCACCAAAAGAAGACTTCCCTGGTGGCTCAGACAGTAAAGCGTCTGTCTACAATGCGGGAGACCCGGGTTCAATCCCTGGGTTAGGAGGATCCCCTGGAGAAGGAAATGGCAATCCACTCCAGGACTATTGCCTGGAAAATCCCATGGACAGAAAAGCCTGGTAGGCTACAGTCCATGGGGTCGCAAAGAGTCGGACACGACTGAGTTACTTCACTATTCACTATGAGATGTTTAAGGGCAAGATAGACTACATTTTGCAGTAGAAAAAAGTAAACCTGGAAATCACAATTGTTAAAGGCAAGAAAAGTTTATTTTTCACTCACACAATGTCTAGTGTACATGGTGGGAAATTTCATCTCACTTCCACTGACTGGGGGATTGAGACTGCATCTTCTGATGCCATCATCTCAGCCTTTGACTTCCAAGGTTGCCATAACAGAGTGAGAGAGAGAGAGAGAGATGGTGGTAGCACATCAGCTCTGTCTCAGCCCAGTTAAACATTCACAGTCTGTTGGTCAGAACAACTCATATGGCCCCAACCCAATTGCAAGTGAAATGAAAATAAACAGAATTATGAATGCACAATGACTCTCCAGAACTAGCACAGTATATGGTACAGAATGTGTGCCTATTTGTACACTGGATGAATAAACCAATGAAGACCCCACTGTAGTCAAGGTATTTTTTCAGCACTATCCAGAGATACAAAGATATGCAAGCAATACTTGCATATCTTTGTTCACTGGGCTGAGAACCTAGCAGTGAAATTAATAACAAATACACACACTAACCAAATAAATTATCCATCCATAGCAATGGGGACTAAGTAACAAGTGAGTAAACGTCAACATAAAAGAAAAGGAGGGGAAAAGGGGGAAGTCAAATTTTAGGGTAGTCTAGAAATCCAGTCCTCTATTTATTTTTATCCTAAACTAACACACTTCTCTCAAAAGATACAAAAGCCACTTGCCTCGGGATATTATTTTAACCCAAAGAACAAGAAAAATTATGAAGTAATAAATATAGCTCTAAAAGTTTCAGAATCTAGTTGTAAACATGGAGACAGTTTTGTTTGGGAATCATTTCCGACATTGTTTTTCTTTAGATAAACAGTACATTTCCAGAACTGAGAATTTTCTATGTTATTTTAATTTACAATAGACTCATACCAGGGCAAGTGACCTGAACCCCACTAAGATATATCCAGATTTCTTTATTGTTGTGGCAATAGGAAGGTGACTGCCAAGGGACAACAGAGACATTTTTCATAGAAATTCCATGGAATTTTGAGTAATATATGAATCACTGGAAATTTTTTTGTCATTTCTGGCCAGTGCTGGCCCTTTTTCACTAGATGCTATTAACTTTGGAGCTTTCCTGAGCGGTCAGTGGTAGAGAATTTGCCTACAATACAGGAGATGAAGGAGACGCAGATCCGATCCCCTGAAGGATGAAATGGCAACCCACTCCAATATTCTTGCCTGACAAATCCCATAACATAGGAGCCTAGAGGGCTACAGTCCAAAGTGTCATAAAGAGTCAGATATGATTGTGCATCTGAGCCATACATAATTAACTTTAACTATAGGAAATTATTTTGAACCAACTATAACATTTTATAGCAACAATTTATCCCAATCTCAAGTTCAAAGTTTTGCAGATACCTTCAAACTGATACAACATTTCTGAAAAAACAATTTGGCAACATGAATGATTAGTCTTTAAAATGTTCATATGTTATGACCAGTAATTTCCTTTATAAAAATCAATCCTAAAGTAATGATGACAAAGATTTCATCATGAGAATATTCGTGCAGCACTATTCATCAATGGGGAAAACATCAGACAACTTAAATGTCTATTTTTGGAGAAAAGATTAAGCAAATTAAGTTATATTCATATATGGAGGTATTATGTGTCTATTAAAACAGATGATTAAAATTCATCATTATCTATCAAAATTTTTAATGATTAGTCCTTTGAGCCAGCATTTTCACTCCTAGATTTCTATACTACAGGAAAGCTTTACAAATGTGCAAAAAATGTTTGCAAAGATGTTTGCTGCAGCATTTTTTTTAATATCAAACATTGAAAAACTTGGATTAGAAACTACCTAAATAAAGATAAATCTATAAATTCTATTCATGTCAATGTATGGCAAAACCAATACAGTATTGTAAAGCAAAATAAAGTAAAAAATAAAAATTTTTTAAAAACAGAGAAAATTCAAATTTTACTAATATTAAGGGAAAATAAGTAGTAAAACAGCAAATGGACTAAAATCTCATTAAAAAAAAAAGGTTATCTATTTATAGACCAATAACTTAGGTCTGGTTGGGGAAGTGGCTTTCTTTCCTTAATTTTATTCAGCTGTGTATGGTAACATTATATCATAAGTATGTGTTGCTTTAATTTACATTTAATTTTTTCATTTTAAAACCTAATAATGATATAAGGGGCTTCCCAGGTGGCTTAGTAGGTGAAGTCTGACTACAGTGTAGGAGATGCAGGAGATGTGGGTTCAGTCCCTGGGTCAGAAAAATTCCTGGAGGAGGAAGGGGCAGACCACTCTAATATTCTTGCCTGGAGAATCCCATGGACAGAGGAGCCTGGTGGGCAACAGTCCATAGGGTCACAAAGAGTTGGACACGACTAAAGCAACTGAGCATGCACACACAGACACGATGATATAAAAAAGAGACAAAAATAAAATATTATTTTAGTTACATGAAAAAAAGCTACAACAGAATGTTAAAATTAAAACACAGGCAATATAATGTTGTGTGTATACTATTATGTAAAGTATATAAAACTGTCATAGTAAAAACACTGGACATGTATATCTGTAGATAGACAGAGATCAGAATATTAATAGTGATTTCCTCTTGGTAGTAGGATGATTGGTGGGAAGACTGACAGAAGCATAATTCTGCTTCCTACATTTGTATGTACAATTTGTATTAATACAAAATGTTAATTGTGTAATCAGGGAATGGGAAAGAGCTAAAAAAGCAGAAACAAGTATTTAAACAAGAAAAAAACATCCAGGTCAGCATAAATCAGAAAGGATCAGAAAGGCAGCAGTATTTTTCCTACAGATGCTCCTTATTAAAATCCCTTCCTTTCTAGGTTATCTATCTTTTCACTACATGTTTTCATATAAATAAATAAAACCACTGGTCCTTGAAACCAACAGATGCAACTATAATGATGTACAACTAATTTTTCTCTAGCCCTTGTAGTCTTAAAATATAGCCACACATTTTTTGATACTTCTGTCATTAACATGTGAATTATGACCCCACCCCTTTGAACTGAGTCAAGTTTGTGACTACTTTAGTGAATAGAACTTGTAGAAGTGATCCTATGTACTGTGGAGGCTAGGTCATAAAAGCTCATACAGATCTATCTTTCTTTCTCCTCTGAAACACTCTTGGAGCCCTGAGCTGCCAAGTGTGAAATCTGACTACTCTGAGGCCACCATGTAGTGACGAGGTCCAAATCATATGGAAAGGACACAAGAAGTCCGACCAATCAGCCATACCAGGTGAGTCATGCCTTCCATTTATCCCAACCCAATCCATTTATCCAGTGCCAGACATGTAAGTGAGGAGGCCTCCAGATGATTCAAATTCCCAGACATCTGAGTCTTCCCAAGTGAGACCCTCCAGACATCATGGAGCCAAGACAAGACAGTCTATACTCTGTCCAAATTCCTGACCCAGAGAAACCATGCACAAGTGAAATAGTATTATTTTACTCCTATACATTTTGGAATGATTGTGAAATATCAATAGTAAATTAAACATATCTTCTCCTGGTACATATACATATATATGATTTTTTAACACATTATTAACTGGGGTATTTCAACACTGGTGGCATTAGTACATCTCCAGTCAATAATGTGTTAATAAATAGTCAATCTATGGATTCAATGCAATCAATCTGTATCAAAAAACTAATGGTATTTTTCACATAATTAGAACAAATAATACAAAAATTTTATGGAACACAAAAGACCCCAAATAGCCAAAACAATCTTAAAGAACAAAACTTATCATGCTCCCTGATTTCAAACTATACTACAAAGCTACAAGAATTACAGTAATCAAAACAGTATGGTGCTGGCACAAAGACAAACATATAAATCAATGGAACATAACAGAGGGCCCAAATAAACCCACACATATATGGGCAATTCATCTACAACCAAGGATGCAAAAATACAAAAAGACAGCCTCTTTAACAAATGATTCTGGAAAAACTGTACAGCTACATACAAAAGAATCAAAATGAACTATTTTCTCAAATCATATACAAAAATAAAATGGATTAAACAGTTAAATGTAAGACCTGAAACCACAAACTTCCAAAAAAAACCGCAGACAATATACTCTTTGACATGTATCTTAGCAATATGTATTTTTTGGATATCTCCTCAGGCAAGGAAAATTAAAGCAAAATTAATATTGTTTTATGTTTTATATAAAAGTTCATTGTTAAGAGAGTAAATCCTAAGAGTTCTCATCACAAGAAAAACAAATTTCTATTTATTTAATGTTTTATCTACATGAAATAATGGATGTTCACTAATAATTTCATGATATGTGTATTAATAAGTTTATGCTGTACACCTTAAACTTATACAGTGTTATATGTCAATCATACTTCAATAAAACTGGAAGGAAGAAAACAGTCAATAAGAGTTTTCTTAATATAGAAATAAACTTTTCAAGAGTTTTCTACTTGCTTTGAGTACCTTTATTCATTGTCTGAATGAGTCATTGAATGACTGGATCATTTTTACATTTGTTTCTAAGTTAGACATTTTGATAGTCACAAAAATATCACTCTTCCTTTTCCAGTTATTTTAATATAATCCTCAATAACAACAGTGGATCTCAACAAACTATGGAAAATTCTTAAAGATGTGGGAATACTAAACTATCTTACCTGTCTCCTGAGAAACCAGTATGCAGATCAAGAAGCAAGGAGCAGTTAGAACATGGAACAACTGACTGGTTCCAAATTGGGAAAGGAGTACAACAAGGCCATATATTGTCACCCTGCTTACTTAACTTCTATGCAGAGTACATCATGCAAAATGCCAGGCTGGCTGAATCACAAGCTGGAATCAAGATTACCGAGAGAAATATCAACAATCTCAGATAAGCAGATGATACCATTCTAATGGCAGCAAGTGAAGAGGAACTAAAGAGTCTCTTGATAAGAGTGAAAGAGGAGGGTAAAAAAGCTGGCTTAAAACTCAACATTCAAAAAACTAAGATCTTGGCATCTGATCCTATCACTTCACAGCAAATAGAATGGGCAAAAGTGGAAGCAGTGACCGATTTTCTTTTCTTGGGCTCCGAAATCACTGTGGGTAATGACTGCAGCCACTAAATTAAAAGTGTCATAGCATTCCTTCAAGCTATGACAAACGTAGACTGTGTATTAAAAAGCAGAGACATCACTTTGCTGACATAGGTCCATACAGTCAAAGCCATGGCTTTTCCAGTAGTCACATATGGATGTGGCAGTTGAATCATAAAGAAGGCTGAAGGCCAAAGAATTTATGCTTTTGAATTGTGGTGCTGGAAAAGATTCTTGAACTGTAAGGAAATCAAGCCAGTCAATCCTAAAGGAAATCAACCCTGAATATTCACTGAAGCTGAAGCTCCAATACTTTTGGCCATTTGATGCAAACAAGCCAACTTGAAAGAGTGAAGGCAAAAGGGGAAGGGGCAATGGAGGAAGGGATGGTTGGAAGGCATCACCAACTCAGTGGACGTGAATTTGAGCAAACTCTGGGAGATGATGGAGGACAGAGGAGCCTGGCATACCCCAGTCCATGGAGTCAGAGAGTCTGACACAAGTTAGTGACCGAACAATGACAAGAATAATAAAAGTTAGCATATTTAGAATATTTTCAAGAGAGTTTCATAAACTCTAATTGAGTTTAAATCTCCCATTATTTTGATTCATTAGATATCATTAGTATCTTCCCATTTTTAAGTAAGAGGAATTAAGTAATTTACCCAAGGGCACACACTGGTAAATGGCAAATCCAGGATTCAACCCAGGCAGGGTCCAGCCAGAATCTTTGCTTTAAACTACTGAACTAAATTCCCTCACTTCCTCTCCTTCTGCTTCACATAAAAAAAAAACCTAAGCTGCCAGGAAATACACGTCTCAGAGCTAGCTGTGGACACATGCCAGAAATCTCACAGCATGCTTCATGAAAGCTAGATAATATTGCTATTTTACTACAGCCCTTTGTGGAAAAGACAAAAAAAAAAAATCCAGAGGTCTAAAGCTATATAAATTAAAGGAAAACAAAGGTAATAATATAAGCAAAAGGTGGGGATGAAGCCCTTGTGCATGGATCCACATGAGTGACCAAGAATTTCCAGAATGAGGGATTTTATTGGTAAGTCAGTTTCAAAGTACTTATTTAAATAAACTTTAAAATTAGGAAGAAGTAAGGGAAGAAGCACAAGGGCTGGATGAAGCACTAGCTGAAATCAAGATTGCTGGGAGAAATATCAATAACCTCAGAT
>SJYX01000274.1:25211-59862 GCA_006410675.1 Oreotragus oreotragus | reverse complement strand
AAAAATTTTAAAAAGTTAAAAAAGAAAACTAATAAGAGATAAAATGCAGAATTTTACAGAAAAAATATAAAGTCCTTAAGGAAGCTATATTTTTTTAAGTATAACACGAGTCATCATACATAAATGTCCATTTTTTTAATTATTCATGTATGTAAGAAAATATCACTTTTGAATATTATTTAGTAATAACAAAAGGAATAAACTTCTGGAATATCTCCTTTCTTAGGAACTGTTTTTGAATTGAAACACTTTGCAATTCAAGCAGAAAATAACATCAAAATACTCAATGATTTATGAAATATTTATTAAGTACTCATTATGTACCAGACACACTACTAAGGCACTGGGAATCTAATAAATAACTGACTCAATCCTCCTCAAACATTTTTCAAAGAATATAATATGAGAGAAAATCTCTAATGCACTGATCTTCAGTTGAATGTATAAAAAAGTGGGTCAGTTTTCCAATGCCCATATCTAAATACTAAATATTTTTCTGCCATAGCAGAAACGTTCATTCATGACCCATAATCAATACCATTTTATCCATGTGACTTTCCAAAGGTTGTAGAGAATGTCACACCAATAGGATAAAAGGTTACTGGTCTCAGAGAAAAATATCTTGTGAACAGACCCCTAAAATGAGAACATATGTCTTCTGCCCACTGCAGGACTAAGCCAGTAACTTGCTACAAGTTAAGCCATCTTTATATTCTTGATAAAATAAGTAACATTTATAAAACTTCAGTTTCATTTTACAGGAGAAGAAGACCCAGAAACGTTCAGTGATTGAACTGGGACTAATAACCTAGGCCTGCAAAGAGTCATACACGACTGAGTGACTTCACTTTCACTTTTCACTTTCATGCACTGGAGGAGGAAATGGCATCCCACTCCAGTGTTCTTGCCTGGAGAATCCCAGGGACAGGGGAGCCTGGTGGGCTGCCGTCTCTGGGGTCACACAGAGTCAAATATGACTGAAGTGACTTAGCAGCAGCAGCAGCACATTTTCTATTTGTAATTTCATGCTACCTCTATTTTTCATATCGACCGTCAGCACATTTCATAAGGAAGAACATCTTCAATTGTAACAAAAATTCAACCTGAACTTCTTAAAAGGGATTTATTGTCTAACATAAACTAAAAAAGTCCAGAGGCACCAGGGATTCAGGTATGGCTAAATCCAGCACTTAATTTATATTGTTTACTTGGTTATTGCTATCTTTTCTCTCCTGATTTTGCTTATCTCTGTGGCACCATTCTCAGACTGGTTCTCCCCATAGTCATAAATCAGACCTCCAGATGTTCTACCAAAATTCCTAGGATTTTCTTTTATTGGATCAATTTGTGCCTGTGACAGTTTTCAATATCTAGAAAGTAGAGTTATCCCAACCCTAACCACATAGAAAGGTGGAGGAGAAATAATTCTAACCCAAGGAAGTTCAGAATGCTGATATCAGAAGACTGGAAGATGGACGCTGGGAAGGCAAAAAATTCAACATCCATGCTACTCTTCTATAGCTCTAACTACATATGTCTGCCATTTGTATCAAGATTTCATTAACTTTCACTGCTGCCGCTAAGTTGCTTCAGTCGTGTCCGACTCTGTGCGACCCCATAGACAGCAGCCCACCAGGCTTTCTTTTCTCTCCTGATTTTGCTTATCTCTGTGGCACCATTCTCAGACTGGTTCTCCCCATAGTCATAAATCAGACCTCCAGATGTTCTACCAAAATTCCTAGGATTTTCTTTTATTGGATCAATTTGTGCCTGTGACAGTTTTCAATATCTAGAAAGTAGAGTTATCCCAACCCTAACCACATAGAAAGGTGGAGGAGAAATAATTCTAACCCAAGGAAGTTCAGAATGCTGATATCAGAAGACTGGAAGATGGACGCTGGGAAGGCAAAAAATTCAACATCCATGCTACTCTTCTATAGCTCTAACTACATATGTCTGCCATTTGTATCAAGATTTCATTAACTTTCACTGCTGCCGCTAAGTTGCTTCAGTCGTGTCCGACTCTGTGCGACCCCATAGACAGCAGCCCACCAGGCTCCTCCATCCCTAGGATTCTCCAGGCAAGAACACTGGAGTGGGTTGCCATTTCCTTCTCCCATGCATGAAAGTGAAAAGTGAAAGTGAAGTCGCTCAATCGTGTCTGACCCTCAGCGACCCCATGGACTGCAGCCTTCCAGGCTCCTCCGTCCATGGGAGTTTCCAGGCAAGAGTACTGGAGTGGGATGCCATTGCCTTCTCCTTAACTTTCACCAGATACCTTCATTCTTGGGTCACATCTTTGCTTTGATTTATTGGATTCACTCTGGAAAAGTTCCAATAAAGACAAGTCTGCAGGACATATATAGAGCTGAGCAACTGTTTGCAAGTATAATTTCGCTGAACTACAGAGCAAGAATACTTAAAATAACCTTTCACATTTTTAATGTTCTCCAAATAGGAAAGTCGAGTTCATCTCACACTTAGTCAGGCCTGAAAAATGATGTGAGTCAGGGGAGGAGTGGGAAAGTGAAGAAAAGGATGACTGCACTGATGACTCTTCTATCTACATGTCTACACCTCTGGAAAGAAATAACTATTATCACTTTAACAGGACATGATGATTACCCATCCAGGACTCTTTCTCCAAGGATCCTTACATCCAGGTGGCGAGAGCTATGGTGAGATCCACTTAGCATCCTGTGCACTTACCAGAGTACATGCAGCCCATGTAGTCCAAAAGTAAAGACATTTGAACAAGCTGGTTGCAGAGCTGCAACAAGTCTGTTCTGGCTCCCAACTATGTGCTGCTTCCATGGCTTGAGCCAATTTAGATGACTATGACCACTTTGAGTTGCCCTTCCCTGTGGTTACTGTTCAATTCTCTGTCATTTGCTTTCTCAAGATTTTTTTGACATTTGGAGTTCAGCCATTTATACATACAGAAATAAATCATTTCATAGGACATGAAACTAACCCCATAAGATGAGACTAGGATTGAGTTTCAGATAACAACTCTCCACACTAAGCTTTTCTCTGTTTCACTTAAAAAAAATAATGTTAGAAAGTTTGAGGTTGCCATTTACATACCTTCGTAGTATGGATTTGGAACCAGCTGAGTAATTGAGTGGGTAACTGGATATCAAAGTATCCCAGAGTCGAGACTACATCTAGCCCTCCACTATATGGTTTTCCTAACACTTCCCTTATAGAACAAATCTATCTACCCTTCACAACACTGAGTTCACTAGGAACAAACTTAACACATACAGGAAAATAAGGAGAAGACAAATGTATGAAGCTCAGGCCAAGAGAAAGAAGAAGGGTAACTCTCATCACCTGAACCTCACCCAGAACAATGTGGATACTGGGTGTCCAACTCTTGCCACCTGATTGAAAATGTAAACACCTCCTGGAGAAACAAGTAAGAGACAGAGAATGGATATTGAAAAGGGGATCTGGCTTTAGATGGCAGACAAATACACAGAGAGCCATTAAACTGTTCTTTCTTAGGCAAGGAAATGGGAATTTACTCATGAAAAATGAAGTCAGAAATAATGGGTTGCCTCCTAAAAAAAAATAAAGAAAATGGCATCAAGTGTATCAAGAACTTGAATTCTATTATTCATTAAAAGACTTCTGTTATTTCTATCCCTCTGTTAGAGATGAGGAAACTAAGTTTCAGAACATTTAACAAACTTTCTCTTACCACTGTGTCACAATGTCCCTTGGAAGATTTTTATTGTTGATTTTTGCTGCCCAGAGTCTAAACCCCTGGGCTTCCTTGGTAGCTCAGCTGGTAAAGAACCCACCTGCAATGCAGGAGACCCTGGTTCGATTGCTGGGTTAGGAAGATCCCCTGGAGAAGCAATAGGCTACCCACTCCACTATTCTTGAGCTTCTCGGTGGCTCAGATGGTAAAGAATCCTCCTGCAAAGCAGTAAACCTGGGTTCAATCCCTGGGTTAGGAAGACCCCTTGGAGGAGGGCATGGCAACCCATTCCAGTATTCTTGCCTGGAGAGTCCCCATGGACAGAGGAGCCTAGTGGGCTACAGTCCATGGAGTCGCAAAGAGTCAGACACGACTGAGAGACTAAGCACAGCACACATCTAAACCCCTTTCCTGAACTGAGGGAGAGTCCTACCATTGTGTGAGCTTTGGCAGTAGGCAGGGCCACCCCATTCCCAGTGTGGAAAGTGAAAGGGCTAGACAACTGCTCTCCCTGAACACACAACCCAGACTTGGCCAACCAAATATTTGTACATGGGTCAGTGACTCTAGAAAATACAATTCTTTTTAAAAAATCAGGAAGCAGCTTAGAGTTCATTAGGTGGTCATGGCAGCATCCTGTGCCTAGAGCCCAGCAGAAACACTTGATTTCTGGTAGCTACTACCAGCTGTCCAACTGTTCCTGTTGTGTGTGGATCATCTGTGGTTCAGGCCCACAGATTCACTCGATCCCTGCCTGGGAAGGTCTGCACCATAATTCAGTGAATATTTACTTCATTCACCTCCCGCCTTCCCACTGTAGGTCCAGAATACCTCCCCACCACACAGATGTCTTGCTTGGCCTTGTGACTTGCTTTGTTACAAAGGAACATTAGCCAGTGCGATGCACTGAGATATACATGTGCTTCTGTAGTTTGGCTTGAAGCATGTGCTCCAAGGATTTGTCACAAAAAGATTATGCCCTGGAGGCGGTCCTAAGATGGCAGAGGAATAGGATAGAGAGACCACTTTCTCCCCCACAAATTCAGCAAAAGATCATTTGAATGCTGAGCAACTTCCACAACTTCTGAATGCTGGCGGAGGACACCAGGCACCCAGAAAGGCAGCCCATTCTCTTCAAAAGGAGGCAGAACAAAATATAAAAGACGAAAAGAGAGACAAAGAGTTAGGGATGGAGACCTGTCCCAGGGAGGGAGTCGTGAAGGAGGAGAATTTTCCAAACACCAGGAAACCCTCTCACCAACGGGTCTGTGGGGAATTTTGGAATCTCAGAGGGCAACATAACTGGGAAGGGGGGAAAAAACTCACAGAATATGTGCCTTAACCACACAACTCCCAGTGGAGAAATAGCCCAGACACTAGCGTCTGCCACCGGCGAGCGGGGGAGGCACAGGTTGCACGCTTAGGGTGAGGACCAGGCCTGAATGCCCTGAGGACAATCTGAAGGAGCGAATGTGAGACAGAAACACAAACTGCAGGACAGCCAGAGAGAAAAAAAGAGAGAGAGAGGGAGAGAGAACTTTCCCACAAAAAGCGCTAACCTAAGGCACAGCCTGGCCAGCTCACAGGATAAAGACTGAGCAAATACCAAAGGGGAGCTAGCTGGCTGAGGACCGGCCCATCCCCCCCGCCAGAGGCAGAGAGGCGGGCAAGCGACAGCCAGGGCCAGAAGGCGGGCAGCAATCTCAGCCCCAGAGACGGCATCCTCCACCAAACTGAGCAGGCCTCCAGCTGCTAACCAAGTCTTCCTGAGATCCTGCATGGCTGACATCCACCAGGAGGGTCACAGCCTGAGATCAGCCCCCCAGAGGAGACCCACGGCACAGCTGAGACGGCACTCTTGCGGCATACCCAGGAAATCGAGAGGCTGGGACCGGGGAGGTGATAAGATGCACAGTACACCTGGGATAGTGAGCCAACCAAGCACCTGGTCGCCTGAGCTCCTCGAACCAGGGAAAGGGCACAAAACGCAGGCCCAACAAAGTCTGTGCCTTTGTGGAGTACCCGAGAACCTGAACCCGAGCAGCTTAGACAAGGGAAGTGCATGCAATCCAGGGCCCACTTTGGACAGTTCCCCTTCAGAGCAACCTGGAGCCTGAGCAGTGTAGACTGGGAAAGCGTAGGTGCCGTGAGCTGGGGCAAACCCAGTGTGGTCCATACACTGCGAGCACTCCCCACACACGCCAGTGATATTTGTTTGCAGTGTTCCTCTCTCCCCATAGCACAACTGAATAAGTGAGCCTAAATAAGTGACCACCTTCTCAACCTGGAGCCTGAGCAGTGTAGACTGGGAAAGCGTAGGCGCCGTGAGCTGGGGCAAATCCAGTGTGGTCCATACACTGCGAGCACTCCCCACACACGCCAGTGATATTTGTTTGCAGTGTTCCTCTCTCCCCATAGCACAACTGAATAAGGGAGCCTAAATAAGTGACCACCTTCGCTCCCTTGTGTCAGGGCAGAAATTAGACACTGAAGAGACTTGCAAACAGAGGAAGCCAAAATAAACAAAGAAGAGGAAGCCACGCTGGAAGTGACAGGTGCAACAGAGATTAAAACCCTGTAGTTAGCATTGACTAAGCATTGGAAGGGGCCTATAGACCTTAAGAAGAAGTATAAGCTGGAACAAGGAACTATCTGAAACTGAACTGACCTCACACTGCCCTCAACAGCTCCAGAGAAATTCCTAGATATATTTATACTATTATCATTTTTTTATTTTTTTATTTTTAAGTTCCTTATTACTCCTTTAATTTTGATTTTTATAACCTACTATTACCTTACAAAAAAAGACCCTATTTTTAAAGCAGATTTCACATATATATTTTTTATAATTTTTGTGATTGATTTTGTTTTGTATTTTTAATATTGTATTTTTGAGAGTCTAACCTATACTCTAGATTCTTAATCTTTGCTTTTTGGCATTTGTTATTAGCTTTTTTACCTTTAAGAATCTAATCTTCAGTACCCATTTTTACTTAGAGGTGTGATTACTGGTTTAATTATTCTCTCCCCTTTTGACTCTCCCGTTTCTCCCCCAGGTCACCTCTATCTTCTCCCTCCCCCTTCTCTTCTCTACTTAACTCTGTGAATCTCTCTGGGAGTTCTGGGCTGTGGGGAACACTTAGAGAACTGATTACTGGCTAGATTGCTCTCTCCCCTTTTGATTTCCCCCTATTCTCCTCCTGTTCACCTCTATCTCCCTCCTTCCTCTTCTCTTCTCCATGTAACTCTGTGAACCTCTCTGGATGGCCCTCACTGTGGAGAATCTTTTCACCATTAACCTAGATGTTTCATCATTAACACTGTATAGATGGAGAAGTCTTGAGGCTACTGTAAGAATAAGACTGAAAGCCAGAGGCAGGAGGCTTAAATCCAAAACTTGAGAACACTAGAGAATGCCTGACTCCAGGGAACATTAATAGACACAAGCTCATCCAAAAGCCCCCATACCTACACTGAAACCAAGCTCCACTCACAGAGCCAACAAGTTCCAGAGCAAGACGTAGCACGCTAATTCTCCAGCAATGCAAGAACATAGCCCTGAGCATTAAAATACAGCTGCCAAAAGTCACACCAAACCCACAGACACCCCAAAACTCACTACTGGACACTTCATTGCACTCCTGAGAGAAGAGATCCAGCTCCACCCACCAGAACACAGACACAAGCTTCCCTAACCTGGAAACCTTGACAAGCCACTGGTCCAACCCCACCCACAGGGAGCAACCTCCACATAAACAGAACCCACAAACTTCCAGCACACAGAAAGGCCACCCCAAACCGAGCAATCTAAACAAAATGAAAAGGCAGAGAAATACTCAACAGGTAAAGGAACATGATAAATGCTCACCAAACCAAACAAAAGTGGAGGAGATAGGGAGTCTACCTGAAAAAGAAATCAGAATAATGACAGTAAAGATGATCCAAAATCTTGAAAACAAAATGGAGTTACAGATAAATAGACCAGAGACAAGGATTGAGAAGCTGCAAGAAATGTTTAACAAGGACCTAGAAGAAATAAAAAAGAGTCAAGCAATAAAGAATAATGCAATAACTGAGATCAAAATCACTCTGGAGGGAACCAACAGTAGAATAACTGAGGCAGATGATAGGATAAGTGAGGTGGAAGATAGAATGGTGGAAATAAATGAAGCACAGAGGAAAAAAGAATTAAAAGAAACGAGGACAACCTCAGAGGCCTCTGAGACAATGTTAAACACCCCAACATTTGAATCATAGGAGTCCCAGAAGAAGACAAAAAGAAAGGCCATGAGAAACTACTTGAGGAGATAATAGTTGAAAACTTCCCTAGAATGGGGAAGGAAATAGCCACCCAAGTTCAAGAAACCCTGAGGGTCCCAAACAGGATAAACCCAAGGTGAAACACCCCAAGACACATATTAATCAAATTCAGTTCAGTTCAGTTCAGTCACTCAGTCGTGTCTGACACTTTGTGACCCCATGAATCGCAGCACTCCAGACCTCCCTGTTCATCACCAACTCCTGGAGTTCACTCAAACTCACGTCCATCGAGTCACTGATGTCATCCAGCCATCTCATCCTCTGTCGTCCCCTTCTCCTCCTGCCCCCAATCCCTCCCAGCATCAGAGTCTTTTCCAATGAGTCAACTCTTCACATGAGGTGGCCAAAGTACTGGAGTTTCAGCTTTAGCATCTTTCCTTCCAAAGAACACCCAGGAATGATCTCCTTAGAATGGACTGGTTGAATCTCCTTGAAGTCCAAGGGACTCTCAAGAGTCTTCTCCAACACCACAGTTCAAAAGCATAAATTAACAAAGATCAAACACAAAGAGCAAATATTAAAAGCAGCAAGGGAAAAGCAACAAATAACACACAAGGGGATTCCGATAAGGATAACAGCTGATCTTTCAACAGAAACTTCAGACCAGAAGGGAATGGCAGGACATAGTTGAAGTGATGAAAGAGAAGAGCCTACAACCCATATTACTATACCCAGCAAGGCTTTCATTCAAATGTGAAGGAAAAATCAAAAACTTTACAGACAAGCAAAAGCTGAGAGAATTCAGCACCACCAAACCAGCTTTTCAACAGATGCTAAAGGATCTTCTCTAGACAGGAAACACAGAAAAGGTTTATAAACTCGAACCCAAAACAACAAAGTAAATGACAACAGGATCATACTTATCAATAATTACCCTAAATGTAAATGGGTTGAATGTCCCAACTAAAAGACAAAGACTGGCTGAATGGATACAAAAACAAGAACCCTATATATGCTGTCTACAAGAGACCCACCTCAAAACAAGGGACACATATAGACTGAAAGTGAAGGGCTGGAAAAAGATATTTCATGCAAATAGAGGCTAAAAGAAAGCAGGAGTAGCAACACTTATATCAGATAAAATAGACTTTGCAATAAACGCCATGAAAAGAGACAAAGAAAGACACTACATAATGATCAAAGGATCAATCCAAGAAGAAGATATAACAATTATAAATATATATGCACCCAACATAGGAGCACCGCAATATGTAAGGCACATGCTAACAAGTATGAAGGGGGAAATTAACAATAACACAATAATAGTGGGAGACTTTAATACCCTCTCAAGAAATAAGAGAAAAATCAAATAAATAACCTAACTTTACACCTAAAGCAAACTAGGAAAAGAAGAAATGAAGAACCCCTGGGTTAGTAGAAGAAAAGAAATCATAAAAATTAGGGCAGAAATAAATGAAAAAGAAACAAAGAAGACCTTAATAAAAATCAACAAAACTAAAAGCTGGTTGTTTGAGAAGATAAATAAAATAGACAAACCATTAGTGAGACTCATCAAGGAAAAAAGGGAGAAGAATCAAATCAACAAAATTAGAAATGAAAATGGAGAAGTCACAAAAGACAACACAGAAATACAAAGGATCATAAGAAACTACTATCAGCACTATATGCCAATAAAATGGACAATGTGGAAGAAATGGATGAATTCTTAGAAAAGTGTAATTTTCCAAAACTGAACCAGGAAGAAATAGAAAATCTTAACAGACCCATCACACACACAGAAATTGAAACTGTAATCAACAATCTTCCAACAAACAAACGCCCAGGACCAGATGGCTTCATAGGTGAATTCTACCAAAAATTTAGAGAAGAGCTAACACCTATCCTACTCAAACTCTTCCAGAAAATTGCAGAGGAAGGTAAACTGCCAAACTCATTCTATGAGGCCACCATTACCCAAATACCAAAACCAAAAAAAGATGCCACAAAAAAAGAAAACTACAGGCCAATATCACTGATGAACATAGATGCAAAAATCCTTAACCAAATTCTAGCAAACAGACACCAACAACATATTAAAAAGATGACCAAGTGGGCTTTATCCCAGGGATGCAAGAATTCTTCAGTATTTGCAAATCAATCAATGTGATACACCACATTAACAAATTGAAAGATAAAAACCATGATTATCTCAACAGATGCAGAGAAAGCCTTTCACAAAATTCAACATCAACATTCAACATCCAGAAAGCAGGCACTGAAGGAACATACCTCAACATAATAAAAGCCATATATGATAAACCCACAGCAAACATTATCCCAATAGTGAAAAATTGAAAGCATTTCCCCTAGAGTCAGGAAGAAGACAAGGGTGCCCACTCTCACCACTACTATTCAACACAGTTTTTGAAGTTTTAGCCACAGCAATCAGAGCAGAAAAAGAAATAAAAGGAATCCAGATAGGAAAAGAAGAAGTAAAACTCTCACTGGTTGCAGATGACATGATCTTCTACATAGAAAACCCTAAACACCAGAAAATTACTAGAACTAATCAATGCATATAGTAAAGTTGCAGGATATAAAATTAACATACAAAAATCCCTTGCATTCCTATACACTAACAATGACAAAACAAAAAGAGAAATTAAGGAAACAATTCCATTCACCATTGCAATGAAAAAAAATACTTCAGGATAATTCTGCCTAAAGAAACAAAAGACCTATATATAGAAAACTATAAGACACTAATAAAAGATATCAAAGAGGACACTAATAGATGGAGAAATATACCATGTTCATGGATCGGAAAAATCAATACAGTGAAAATGAGTATACTACCCAAAGCAATCTTTAGATTCAATGCAATCCTTATCAAGCTACCAATGGTATTTTTCAGAGAACTAGAACAAATAAATTCACAATTTGTATGGAAATACAAAAAAACCTTGAATAGCCAAAGCAAGCTTAAGAAGGAAGAATGGAACTGGAGGAATCAACCTGCCTGACTTCAGACTATATTACAAAGCTACAATCATTAAGACAGTATGGTACTGGCACAAAGACAGAAATATAGATCAATGGAACAAAATAGAAAGCCCAGAGATAAATCCACGCACCTATAGACATCTTATCTTTGACAAAGGAGGCAAGAATATACAATGGAGAAAAGACAATCTCTTTAATAATGGTGCTGGGAAAACTGGTCAACACATGTAAAAGAATGAAACTAGAACACTTTCCAATACCATACACAAAAATAAACTCAAAATGGATTAAAGATCTAAATGTAAGACCAGAAACTATAAAACTCCTCGAGGAAATGAGGCAAAACAGTCTCTGACATAAATCACAGCAGGATCCTCTATGATCCACTTTCCAGAGTAATGGAAATAAAAGCAAAAATAAACAAATGGGACCTAATTAAACTTAAAAGCTTCTGCACAACAAAGGAAACTATAAGCAAGGTGAAAAGACAGCCTTCAGAATGGGAGAAAATAATAGAAAATGAAGCAACTACAAATATTTAATCTCACAAATATACTAGCAGCTCATGCAGCTCAATTCCAGAAAAATAAATGATCCAATCAAAAAATGGGCCAAAGAACTGAACAGATGTTTCTCCGAAGAATACACAGAGATGGCTAACAAGCACATGAAAAGATGCTCAACATCATTCATTACCAGAGAAATGCAAATTAAAACCACAATGCAGTAACATCTCACACCAGTAAGAATGGCTGCTATCAACAAATCTACAAATAATAAATGCTGGAGAGGGTGTGGAGAAAAGAGAACCCTCTTACATTGTTGGTGAGAATGCAAACTAGTACAGCCATTATGGAGAACAGAGTGGAGATTCCTTAAAAACTGGAAATAGAACTCCCATATGGCCCAGCAATCCCACTGCTGGGCATACACACCAAGGAAACCAGAATTGAAAGAGACACATGTATCCCAATGTTCACTGAAGCACTTTTACAATAGCTAGGACATGGAAGCAACCTAGATGTCCATCAGCAAATGAATGGATAAGAAAGCTCTGGTACATATACACAATGGAATATTATCAGCCATTAAAAACAATGCATTTGAATCAGTTCTAATGAGGTGGATGAAACTGGAGCCTATTGTACAGAGTGAAGTAAGTCAGAAAGAGAAACACCAATACAGTATATTAATGCTTATATATGGAATTTAGAAAGATGGCAACAATGACCCTTATGCGAGAGAGCAAAAGAGACACAGATGTAAAGAACAGAATTTTGGACTCTGTGGGAGAAGGCAAGGGTGAGATGATTTGAGAAAATAGCACTGAAATTGTATATTACCATATGTGAAATAGATCGCCAGTCCAGGTTCGATGCATGAGACAGGGTGCTCAAGGCCAGTGCACTGGGATGACCCTGAGGGATGGGATGGGGAGGGAAGTGGGAGGGAGTTCAGGATGGAGGACACATGTACATCCATGGCTGATTCATGTCAATGTATGGCAAAAAAAAATCTATAATTCTGTAATTAGCCTCCAATTAAAATAAATAAATAAATTTTTTTAAGAAAAGATTATGCTCCAAGAAGCCTCTTCCTTCTCCCTAAGCCTGGGGAAAGACACACATGCAGTATACTGCACCCGATTCAAAGTCTGGAGCTGAGGAACCCAGGCAACCTGCACCTCAAAGCAGAACTACTAGTGTCCCATGGCTGCTCTAGCACAAATCTGGTATCTCAAAAAACCAAAATTTACTCTCTTACAGTTCTGAAGGTCAAGTCAGTTTTTCTGACCAAAATCAAGCCATCAGCAGGCCAAAATCAAAGTATTAGCAGGGCCCTGCTCCATTCAGAAGTATTAGGGGAGAATATGTTCCCGTCACTTCCAGCTTCTAGAGCTGCATTCCTTGATTCATGGCCCCTTTGCCTATCTTCAAAGCCAGCTGCACAGCTCCCTCAAATCTTCTCTGTGGCCACCATACACCACCTCTGCCTTCTGTGTCAAACCCCCTCTGCCTCCCTCTTATAAGGACATTTATGATTACATTTAGGGCTCACTAGGATAATCCAGAATAATTTCCCACATCAAGATCCTTAACTTAATCACATCTACAAAGTCTCCTTTGCTACATAAAGTAACACTCACAGGCTACAAGGATTAAGACCTGGACATCTTGAGAGGGCCATTACTCAGCCTGCCACACCAGCAGAGTCCATCAAGGACCCACCAAACCACAGTCAATCTGTAGATCCATGAGAATGGTGATAAATGTGCATTGTTTTAAGCTCCTGAGTTTTAGGATGGTTTATTATGAAACATAATTGTGGCAATAGCTGATTAACATATGGTTCATTTTCTAAAGCCTCCTCCCTTGATTTTATGAACCACTGGGCATCTCTAATAAATTCCCATTGTACTTAAATGAATTAGAATTGGTTTCTATTAACTGCAATCCAAACAAGCTACCTGATATTTACTAATCATAACAACTTTGAGAAATTCAGAGTAGAATATCAAACGATAACACTGAGAATGTAAGACTTAACTGCATGTTTTTCTTCATTCTTGTACCATAATGATCTGTTTGGAGAAAACTGACAAAATAGAAGTCAGTAGAGGAGAGATATTTAGATGACCAAGGCACTTTAAGTGGATAGTACTTCTTTTCTAATCAAAGGAAACTAAATCAAAACCCTAACCCTCAGGTAAAAGAGATAAGTAATTAAGATGGGTGTTTTAACAGAGAGAGAGAGCAGTTGTTAAAATGATTACAATAGTGTATGCTGTCCCAAAGAGACAATGACAAGAACTCTGACAAGAGTACTGAATCAAACTGGCATTTTTTTAAACTTTATTTTAACTTCTACTCATTTCTATCCAGAAGAGATTCCACAGGTCAGAGAAGTGGCAATGAATTAATGTCATAAAAAAGGTATAGAGACAGCAGGAAATTGCAGACCATTAGTTAAGCCCAGTGATTCTTTGCCCTCATTTTACATCTTAAACAAAGTAAAAAAGGACACTAGATGGAAGGTAACTCTAAATGTGCTGCTCTGTAAAGGCCAGCCAACAGAGCTTCGAGACATTTATTTGAAATCAGGACATTAGTGCCAGAGTGAATAAAGGGAATGTAATAGGTTTACGTTTTACAAAGGGGCCTGACAGATCTATATCAAAAGAATGTCCAAGAGACAGAGTGATGGGATAATAGGAAGTGGAATTAAAACTTGGCTTCCAAGGAGACAAAAAGCAATAACTTGGAGTGCTTCCAAAGTAACTCAGGAGTAGTATGTGGAGGTGAAGAGCAAGTTAGATAAAGGCAGCTCCAGTATTGGGTGGATTTAAGCAATGGAGATTCCCCTAGTAGAAGACCCGTGTGTGCCTTCTTGAAAACAAAGATCTGCACCATTTCACTGGAAGAATCACAGCTCTTCTTTCTTGAACAAATTGCTTAGAATAGAAAAGTCTTCCAGAAGACTTCTCACAAATGAACTAAGCTGATGGGGATAGATGAAAGTGAAAGAGGAGAATGAAAAAATTGGCTTAAATCTCACCATTCAGACAATCATGGCATCCAGTCCCGTCACTGCATGGCAAATAGATGGGGAAACAGTGGAAACAGTGGTTGACTTTATTCTTCTGGGTTCCAAAATCACTGCAGATGGTTATTGCAGCCATGAAATTAAAAGACACTTACTCCTTGGAAGGAAAGTTATGACCAACTTAGACAGCATATTAAAAAGCAGAGACATTACTTTGTCAACAAAGGTCCGTCTAGTCAAGGCTATGGTTTTTCCAGTAGTCATATATGGATACTAGAGTTGGACTATTAAGAAAGCTGAGTGATGAAGGATTTTGAACTGTGGTGTTGGAGAAGACTCTTGAGAGTCCCTTGGACTGCAAGGAGATCCAGTCTAAAGGAGATCAGTCCTGGGTGTTCACTGGAAGGACTGATGTTGAAGCTGAAACTCCAATACTTTGGCCACCTGATGCGAAGAGCTGACTCATTTGAAAAGACCCTGATGCTGGAAAAGATTGAGGGCAGGAGGAGAAGAGGACAACAGAAGATGAGATGGTTGGATGGCATCACTGACTCAATGGACATGAGTTTGGGTAAACTGTGGGAGTTGCTGATGGACAGGGAGGCCTGGCATGCTGCAATTCATCAGGTCACAAAGAGTCAGACACAACTGAGCAGCTGAACTGAACTGAACTGAACTGATGGGGACGGGAGCCCTCCTCTTAAAAAGTGATCAAATATGACCCCCAAAATGCATAACTGAGTTTGAAATATATAAATAGAAATATCCAGGTGATTAAAAACAAAAGGAGATTTCCCAGAGCAGGAAATATGCACTAATCTCACAGCCTTTCAGTAGAGCTCTGTTCCTAGATGTAGATCTCAGGTCTGAGGGCAGGATGAGGCAAAGGTTCCAGAAGGCAGAGAAGTGGGAATTGGGCCCTTGTATCAGTCCCTGGGTTAGGAAGATCCCCTGGAGAGGGAAATGGCAACCCACTCCAGTATTCTTGCCTGGGAAATCCCATGGACAGAGAATCATGGCAGGCTACAGGTTGCAAAGAGTCAGACACAACTGAGCAACTTTCACTTTCATCAGTCCACATGACTCAAAGCACATTGATAGGAAAAATATGTATATTAATAATTATCTCTTGGGACTTCCCTGGCTGTCCAGTGGTTAGGACTTCACCTCCAATGCAGGGGGTGAATTCGATCCCTGGTCGGGAAACTAAGATCCTACATGCCTGGGGGTCAAAAAACCAAAACATAAAAAGAAACAGAAGCAATATTGTAATAAGTTCAATAAAGACTTTAAAAATGGGCCACATCAAAAAATCTTTTTTAAAAATTATCTTAAATGGCTACCACGTAACCATCTGGCTAGATTAAACCAAAACTCTTCATAACCTTTGCAAATCCACTAACTAATGACCCTGTCTTGACTAGTAAATAATTCCTTTCTACAACCATTTACTTCTGCTTTCATTGGTTGCTATGCTTACTAAGGGTAAATAGTACTGTTTCCTAAACCTGTCACTGCCTGAGTACTTGTACTTTAACTCCAAAATTTAATTAAATATTAAGATAACTGATGTAATGTGAGTTTGAAAGAGAGGGGCTTACTGTTTCTATAGGAACAGCTTAAATTCTTCGGAAAATTCAACAAAGGTGAGTTGCTAAAAATACTGCTATCAAATTAGTTATGAATTACAAAACTTTAAGACCATTGGGGAGTCTTAAAATTTTAGAATAACTCTGTTGTCAGATTGCTAAACAAATATTTTTCTTTCACTCTACTACAAGTCCTTTAAAGAAAGTAGAATCAAAGATGATACATTATGGATGTCAAAGAAATCAATAACTGGCAAATTAAAGTATATTTGCCACATTTAAGGTAAAATAAATATTTAATATTTTTTAAAAAATTCTTTACATTAACATGTGGTGGAAATCCTTATTCAAAAAGTGAGTTTTAAAAATACTCACATCACAGCTGTCAGAATGGCTACTATCAAAAAGACAACAATGAAGAAGTATTGCTGAGGACGTGGAGAAAAGGAAGTCTTCATGTACTGTTTGTGGGACTGTAAATTGGTGCAGGCACTGTGGAAAAAGTGTGGCAATTCCTCAAAAAATTAAAAATAGAACTGCTATATGATGCAGCAATTCCACTCCAGGGTATTTATCCAAAGAAAACAAAAACACTAATTCAAAAAGATATATGGGGACTTCCCTGGAAGCCCAGTGGTTAAGACTTTGTCTCCCAATGGAGGGTGTGCAGGTTCAATCCCTGGCTGGGGAGATAAGACCTCACATGCCTCCTGGCTGAAAAACCAAAAACATAAAACAGAAGCAATACTGTAACCAATTCAGACTTTAAAAAAGGTCCACATCAAAAAAAAAATGTTTTTGAAGATTTTTGCACCCTTATGTTTACCGCTGCATTATGTATAACAGTCAAGATATGGAAGCAGTCCAAGCGCCCATCAATAGTTGAATGAATAAAGAAGATATTATTTATACATACACACACAATGGAATACACATCAACCATAAAAAAGAATGAACTCTTGCCATCTGCGACAACATAGATGGGAGAATACTAGGATAAATGAGTCAGAGAAAGACAAATAGTGTATGATTTTACTCACAAAGGGATCTAAAGGAGGGAGGGGGGTTCAGGATGGGGAACACGTGTATACATGTGGCAAATTCATGTTGATGTATGGCAAAACCAATACAATATTGTAAAGTAATTAACCTCCAATTAAAATAAATAAATTTATACATTTTTTAATTTTTTTAATAAAATACAAATGAACAAACATAACAGAAAAGCAGTTAGACACAAAGAACAAAAACAGGTGGTTATCAGAAGAGAGAGGCATTGAGGGAGGAAAGAAATAGTTGAGGGAGATTAAGAGGCATGAACTTTCAGTTGCAAAATAAATGAGTCACAGACGTGAAATGCACAGTTTAGGAAATACAGTCGTAACCAAGTAATACCTTTGTGGAGACGTATTGTAACCAGACTTATCATCGTGATCATTTTGAAATATATAGAAGTGTTTTGAATAGAAACTAACATAATGTTGTAGGTCAATTATACTTCAAAACAAATATTTAAACAAACTCATGGGAAAAGATCAGACTTGTGGTTACCAGAGGCAGAGGGTAGGGGGAATTGGATGAAGGCAGTCAAAAAGTACTACAAACTTCCAGTGGTAAGATAAAGAATAGGGATGCACAACATGACAAATATAATCAACATGACAGCACATTATACATGAAAGTTGGCTGTTAAGAGAATAAACCCTAAGAGTTCTCATCACAAATGTTTTTCTTATTTTTTTAAAGATGTATCTATATTGAGATGATGGATGTTCACTAAACTTATTGTGATAATCATTTCATGATGTAAGTCAAATCATTACTCTGTACACCTTAAACTTACATAGTTCTTGATTGGTCGCTAGGTTGTGTCCGACTCTTTGCAGCCCCATGGACTGCAGCACATCAGCCTTCCCTGTCTTTCACTATCTCCCGAAGTTTGCTCAAATTCATGTCCATTGAGTCGGTGATGCTACCTAACCATTTCATCCTCTGCTGCCCTCTTCTCCTTTTACTTTCCAGTATCAGGATCTTTTCCAATGAGTCAGCTCTTTGCATCAGGTTTTGTCAATTACATATCAATAAAGCTAGAAGAAAAAATAATAAAGTAAAAATATCCATGTGTGTGTTAATCCCTCACTTGTGTCCAAATCTTTGCGACCCCATGGACTGTAACCCACCAGGCTTCTCTGTCAATGAAATTCTCCAGGCAAGAATACTGGAGTAGGTTGCCATGTCCTTCTCCAAGGGATCTTCCTGACCCAGGGATCAAACCTGGGTCTCCTGCATTGCAGGCAGATGGTTTGCCGTCTGAGCTACTAGGGAAGCCCATAAAAATATCCAGGGCTGAATCTCTTTAAATGGAAGTCACAAGACTCTATCATACTAAACTTGATTTCTGACTGGGAAAAGTCAGTCAAATATTTTGGGCAATTTTTAAAATCCACGGAATGAGGGGAATAGACAAGATAATTTCTTAGGATGCCTCCAATTGGCATATTCTACTGTGTTATTAGGCTTCCCTGCTGACTCAGACGGTAAAGCGTCTGCCCACAATGCGGGAGACCCGGGTTCGATTACTGGGTCGGGAAGATCCCCTGGAGAAGGAAATGGCAATCCACTCCAGCACTCTTGCCTGGAAAATCCCATGGACGGAGGAGCCTGATAGGCTACAGTCCACGGGGTTGCAAAGAGTGGACACGACTGAGCGATTTCACTTTCATTTTCACTGTGTTATTATTCCCCTTTGTGAGCCAGCCTATTTGGAAAACAATTGGGATTCGGGTTAAATTTAAGTGAAGAACCAGGTCTTCTTGGCAAAGCAATCTCCCTCTGGCTGTCAGCAGCTGCACAGCACTGCAGATAACAGAGAGGTCACCTGGGAGTAAAACATACTCAAGTAAATGACTAACTTAAACACACTAATCCAGGAAATACAGAGTTAAGATGGAAAACCTGTCCTGGTACCCAGCATTAAGTAAAGCTTTTTGTCTTCTTTTCCCCCACCACAACAGTGCCAATTAAGAACAGAGTGTCAGCTGAGAGAGGTGTATAATGGAAAATGCTGACAGATTCTTAACTCTAACAGACAGAAAAGAGTAGCTTTAATAAGGTGTCTGGAAGCAAAGGAATTTTTTAAGGAGTGAGGAGAAAGGGGAAATTACTAAACAAAATGAGATGAGCTGGAGGTAGGGATGGGAAACTTGATAAGGGAGTCGTGAGACTGACAGAAAGCCAAATCAAATCGTGCTGTAAGCAACATCTCTCCCATTGCTTTGGACTCTGCCACAACCCAGCCTGGTTCATTCCTGGCTAAACTCTCTCCTATCCCAGAAGCCAGTGGCCTAGCTGTGAGGTGACCCCTGGCCCTAAGGCTTTGCCCTGTCTGCACACAGAGGAAATGCTCATGTGACAAAGACATTTAAAAATAAAGTCATATTTAATGTAATACTTTCTAAAGTCTCTTGAGCAAGAGTCAGGTCAAATTAAGTAAGGAAGACATCTCAAGGGGAAAACCAGACCAAAAGAAATTCTGAATGATACCATGCAATATGATCACCCTGAAATATAGTGCAATTCCTCCCTGATCCTACTTTGGGAATTTGTCTTTTACTTTTTAATTATGGAAAATTTTAAGCAAGCTAAAAATATAGAGAATAGGAAAATGAGCCATGTAGCCATCATACTGCTTCCACAGTTATCAATACATATCAATCTTGTTTTTATCTGCATACATCCCCATATCCCCCTTCCTCTACTGGACTATTCTAAAGCGAATCCACACAGCAGATTGCTTCAACCCAGGGTATTTTGGCATGTCTCTCTAAAATTCTTCTATATTTTTTAATATAACCACAATATCACTATCACACCTCAAAAAATTGGCTTCCCAGGTGACACTAGTGGTAAAGAATCTGCCTTCCAATGTAGGAGAAGTAAGAGATGTGGGTTTGATCCCTAGGTTGTGGAGATCCCCTGGAGGCGGGCATGGCAACCCACTCCAGTCTTCTTGCCTGGAGAATCTCCTTGGACAGAGGAGGCTGGTGGGATCTAGTTCATAGGGTCCCTAGGAGTCAGATATGACTGAAGCAACATAGCATGTGCACATGCCCCTCAAAAAATAATAATAGCTCTTAATTATAAAATTCCATCACTGTGCAGGCTTCTCTGGGGCTTTTTTAGAATAATGAGGGTCAGGCAATAGAGGACAAGCTGAGAGCACTACCAATCAATGCTAAAGAATAATAACAGCAATAGCAAAATAAAACAAACAACCTTGAGACTTGGACAAAATCACATCATAAACACTCCCGAAGCCAACAAGCAGCTGCCAGTCAGCAGCCAGGCAACGCCGCCGCCTGCCTCCTTCTGCGCATGCCCTCAACCCTCAACTCAGGTTTACTCTACCATGGCTTATCTGCTCCTTGGAGGCTACATCACGTGATACTTACTTTACAACCACTTTAACCTATTAAAAAAATTAAAGAAAGACCCCATATTAACTCCCACGGCACTATAGCAAGACTTAAATTTTGTCACCCAGAAAGACTGGTGTTGAACAGATCCAATCACAGAGCACTAAATAGGACTGCTTGAAAGGGTCCATTTGCACAAACCATGAACCTGTCAAGCAATGGAGAAAAAAGAATGACCCTTGGTGAATGAGTGATGATGAAGAAAAAGGGCTCTTGAGTTGGACTATCTGGGTTCCAATTCCAGCTCTGAGCTTACATGCTGAGTAATCTTAAGCAAACTGCTTATCATTATATTTGCACCTGGATTTCCTCAAACGTTGAGTGAAGTCAGTAATAGGATCTATCTCGTAGCACAGTTCTGAGAATTAAAAAGCATAAGGCTAAAACTGGGACAGCAGCAGGCAAACTGGCATGGCTGGTTACCCTGTAAAAAATTGGTGAATACAAAGTGTTCAATAAACATTCACATACCAGTAATAGAAATAACTGAGGTAGAAGTAGTGTTAGTTCCTAATCAAAGGAGCTAATAATATCTAATTCCTCAAACTCCAAAATACAATTTACTTTTCCTGTAAGTGATGATTTCCCCAAATGTGGAAGAATTCAAACACATTGAGAAAGAGTATGTGTTCAGTTTAGTGGACGTATTCCATGGTTCCCAAACCTAACTGACCATCAGATTTCTGAGGAGTTCTCTCAAAATACAAATGCTTAGGCCCCTTGAATTAACATATTTCTTTGGGGATGTGGGGATCAACAGTCCTGTTAAAGATCCTTGAAAGTGAAAGTCACTCAGTCCTGTTCAACTCTTTGCAACCCCATGGACTATATAGTCCATGGAATTCTCCAGGNAAAAAATTCTTTACATTAACATGTGGTGGAAATCCTTATTCAAAAAGTGAGT
This sequence comes from Oreotragus oreotragus, assembly GCA_006410675.1. Classification (NCBI taxonomy): domain Eukaryota; kingdom Metazoa; phylum Chordata; class Mammalia; order Artiodactyla; family Bovidae; genus Oreotragus; species Oreotragus oreotragus. The sequence continues at coordinate 38,379 of SJYX01000274.1, read as the reverse complement.
TTTAAAAATACTCACATCACAGCTGTCAGAATGGCTACTATCAAAAAGACAACAATGAAGAAGTATTGCTGAGGACGTGGAGAAAAGGAAGTCTTCATGTACTGTTTGTGGGACTGTAAATTGGTGCAGGCACTGTGGAAAAAGTGTGGCAATTCCTCAAAAAATTAAAAATAGAACTGCTATATGATGCAGCAATTCCACTCCAGGGTATTTATCCAAAGAAAACAAAAACACTAATTCAAAAAGATATATGGGGACTTCCCTGGAAGCCCAGTGGTTAAGACTTTGTCTCCCAATGGAGGGTGTGCAGGTTCAATCCCTGGCTGGGGAGATAAGACCTCACATGCCTCCTGGCTGAAAAACCAAAAACATAAAACAGAAGCAATACTGTAACCAATTCAGACTTTAAAAAAGGTCCACATCAAAAAAAAAATGTTTTTGAAGATTTTTGCACCCTTATGTTTACCGCTGCATTATGTATAACAGTCAAGATATGGAAGCAGTCCAAGCGCCCATCAATAGTTGAATGAATAAAGAAGATATTATTTATACATACACACACAATGGAATACACATCAACCATAAAAAAGAATGAACTCTTGCCATCTGCGACAACATAGATGGGAGAATACTAGGATAAATGAGTCAGAGAAAGACAAATAGTGTATGATTTTACTCACAAAGGGATCTAAAGGAGGGAGGGGGGTTCAGGATGGGGAACACGTGTATACATGTGGCAAATTCATGTTGATGTATGGCAAAACCAATACAATATTGTAAAGTAATTAACCTCCAATTAAAATAAATAAATTTATACATTTTTTAATTTTTTTAATAAAATACAAATGAACAAACATAACAGAAAAGCAGTTAGACACAAAGAACAAAAACAGGTGGTTATCAGAAGAGAGAGGCATTGAGGGAGGAAAGAAATAGTTGAGGGAGATTAAGAGGCATGAACTTTCAGTTGCAAAATAAATGAGTCACAGATGTGAAATGCACAGTTTAGGAAATACAGTCGTAACCAAGTAATACCTTTGTGGAGACGTATTGTAACCAGACATATCATCGTGATCATTTTGAAATATATAGAAGTGTTTTGAATAGAAACTAACATAATGTTGTAGGTCAATTATACTTCAAAACAAATATTTAAACAAACTCATGGGAAAATATCAGACTTGTGGTTACCAGAGGCAGAGGGGAGGGGGAATTGGATGAAGGCAGTCAAAAAGTACTACAAACTTCCAGTGGTAAGATAAAGAATAGGGATGCACAACATGACAAATATAATCAACATGACAGCACATTATACATGAAAGTTGGCTGTTAAGAGAATAAACCCTAAGAGTTCTCATCACAAATGTTTTTCTTATTTTTTTAAAGATGTATCTATATTGAGATGATGGATGTTCACTAAACTTATTGTGATAATCATTTCATGATGTAAGTCAAATCATTACTCTGTACACCTTAAACTTACATAGTTCTTGATTGGTCGCTAGGTTGTGTCCGACTCTTTGCAGCCCCATGGACTGCAGCACATCAGCCTTCCCTGTCTTTCACTATCTCCCGAAGTTTGCTCAAATTCATGTCCATTGAGTCGGTGATGCTACCTAACCATTTCATCCTCTGCTGCCCTCTTCTCCTTTTACTTTCCAGTATCAGGATCTTTTCCAATGAGTCAGCTCTTTGCATCAGGTTTTGTCAATTACATATCAATAAAGCTAGAAGAAAAAATAATAAAGTAAAAATATCCATGTGTGTGTTAATCCCTCACTTGTGTCCAAATCTTTGCGACCCCATGGACTGTAACCCACCAGGCTTCTCTGTCAATGAAATTCTCCAGGCAAGAATACTGGAGTAGGTTGCCATGTCCTTCTCCAAGGGATCTTCCTGACCCAGGGATCAAACCTGGGTCTCCTGCATTGCAGGCAGATGGTTTGCCGTCTGAGCTACTAGGGAAGCCCATAAAAATACCCAGGGCTGAATCTCTTTAAATGGAAGTCACAAGACTCTATCATACTAAACTTGATTTCTGACTGGGAAAAGTCAGTCAAATATTTTGGGCAATTTTTAAAATCCACGGAATGAGGGGAATAGACAAGATAATTTCTTAGGATGCCTCCAATTGGCATATTCTACTGTGTTATTAGGCTTCCCTGCTGACTCAGACGGTAAAGCGTCTGCCCACAATGCGGGAGACCCGGGTTCGATTACTGGGTCGGGAAGATCCCCTGGAGAAGGAAATGGCAATCCACTCCAGCACTCTTGCCTGGAAAATCCCATGGACGGAGGAGCCTGATAGGCTACAGTCCACGGGGTTGCAAAGAGTGGACACGACTGAGCGATTTCACTTTCATTTTCACTGTGTTATTATTCCCCTTTGTGAGCCAGCCTATTTGGAAAACAATTGGGATTCGGGTTAAATTTAAGTGAAGAACCAGGTCTTCTTGGCAAAGCAATCTCCCTCTGGCTGTCAGCAGCTGCACAGCACTGCAGATAACAGAGAGGTCACCTGGGAGTAAAACATACTCAAGTAAATGACTAACTTAAACACACTAATCCAGGAAATACAGAGTTAAGATGGAAAACCTGTCCTGGTACCCAGCATTAAGTAAAGCTTTTTGTCTTCTTTTCCCCCACCACAACAGTGCCAATTAAGAACAGAGTGTCAGCTGAGAGAGGTGTATAATGGAAAATGCTGACAGATTCTTAACTCTAACAGACAGAAAAGAGTAGCTTTAATAAGGTGTCTGGAAGCAAAGGAATTTTTTAAGGAGTGAGGAGAAAGGGGAAATTACTAAACAAAATGAGATGAGCTGGAGGTAGGGATGGGAAACTTGATAAGGGAGTCGTGAGACTGACAGAAAGCCAAATCAAATCGTGCTGTAAGCAACATCTCTCCCATTGCTTTGGACTCTGCCACAACCCAGCCTGGTTCATTCCTGGCTAAACTCTCTCCTATCCCAGAAGCCAGTGGCCTAGCTGTGAGGTGACCCCTGGCTCTAAGGCTTTGCCCTGTCTGCACACAGAGGAAATGCTCATGCGACAAAGACATTTAAAAATAAAGTCATATTTAATGTAATACTTTCTAAAGTCTCTTGAGCAAGAGTCAGGTCAAATTAAGTAAGGAAGACATCTCAAGGGGAAAACCAGACCAAAAGAAATTCTGAATGATACCATGCAATATGATCACCCTGAAATATAGTGCAATTCCTCCCTGATCCTACTTTGGGAATTTGTCTTTTACTTTTTAATTATGGAAAATTTTAAGCAAGCTAAAAATATAGAGAATAGGAAAATGAGCCATGTAGCCATCATACTGCTTCCACAGTTATCAATACATATCAATCTTGTTTTTATCTGCATACATCCCCATATCCCCCTTCCTCTACTGGACTATTCTAAAGCGAATCCACACAGCAGATTGCTTCAACCCAGGGTATTTTGGCATGTCTCTCTAAAATTCTTCTATATTTTTTAATATAACCACAATATCACTATCACACCTCAAAAAATTGGCTTCCCAGGTGACACTAGTGGTAAAGAATCTGCCTTCCAATGTAGGAGAAGTAAGAGATGTGGGTTTGATCCCTAGGTTGTGGAGATCCCCTGGAGGCGGGCATGGCAACCCACTCCAGTCTTCTTGCCTGGAGAATCTCCTTGGACAGAGGAGGCTGGTGGGATCTAGTTCATAGGGTCCCTAGGAGTCAGATATGACTGAAGCAACATAGCATGTGCACATGCCCCTCAAAAAATAATAATAGCTCTTAATTATAAAATTCCATCACTGTGCAGGCTTCTCTGGGGCTTTTTTAGAATAATGAGGGTCAGGCAATAGAGGACAAGCTGAGAGCACTACCAATCAATGCTAAAGAATAATAACAGCAATAGCAAAATAAAACAAACAACCTTGAGACTTGGACAAAATCACATCATAAACACTCCCGAAGCCAACAAGCAGCTGCCAGTCAGCAGCCAGGCAACGCCGCCGCCTGCCTCCTTCTGCGCATGCCCTCAACCCTCAACTCAGGTTTACTCTACCATGGCTTATCTGCTCCTTGGAGGCTACATCACGTGATACTTACTTTACAACCACTTTAACCTATTAAAAAAATTAAAGAAAGACCCCATATTAACTCCCACGGCACTATAGCAAGACTTAAATTTTGTCACCCAGAAAGACTGGTGTTGAACAGATCCAATCACAGAGCACTAAATAGGACTGCTTGAAAGGGTCCATTTGCACAAACCATGAACCTGTCAAGCAATGGAGAAAAAAGAATGACCCTTGGTGAATGAGTGATGATGAAGAAAAAGGGCTCTTGAGTTGGACTATCTGGGTTCCAATTCCAGCTCTGAGCTTACATGCTGAGTAATCTTAAGCAAACTGCTTATCATTATATTTGCACCTGGATTTCCTCAAACGTTGAGTGAAGTCAGTAATAGGATCTATCTCGTAGCACAGTTCTGAGAATTAAAAAGCATAAGGCTAAAACTGGGACAGCAGCAGGCAAACTGGCATGGCTGGTTACCCTGTAAAAAATTGGTGAATACAAAGTGTTCAATAAACATTCACATACCAGTAATAGAAATAACTGAGGTAGAAGTAGTGTTAGTTCCTAATCAAAGGAGCTAATAATATCTAATTCCTCAAACTCCAAAATACAATTTACTTTTCCTGTAAGTGATGATTTCCCCAAATCTGGAAGAATTCAAACACATTGAGAAAGAGTATGTGTTCAGTTTAGTGGACGTATTCCATGGTTCCCAAACCTAACTGACCATCAGATTTCTGAGGAGTTCTCTCAAAATACAAATGCTTAGGCCCCTTGAATTAACATATTTCTTTGGGGATGTGGGGATCAATAGTCCTGTTAAAGATCCTTGAAAGTGAAAGTCACTCAGTCCTGTTCAACTCTTTGCAACCCCATGGACTATATAGTCCATGGAATTCTCCAGACCAGAATACTGGAGTGCATAGCCTTTCCCTTCTCCAGGGCATCTTCCCAACCCAGGGATCGAACCCATTCTCCTGCATTCTAGGTGCATTCGTTACCAGCTGAGCCACAAGGGAAGCCCTAAACACTTTTTTCCAACAACACAGAGATGACTCTACACATGGAAATCTCCAGGGGATCTTCCCAAGCCAGGAACCAAACCCAGGTGTCCCATATTGCAGGTGGATTCTTTACCAGCTGAGCCACAAGGGAAGCCCAAGAATACTGGAGTGGGTAGCCTATCCCTTCTCCAGTGAATCTTTCCAATCCGGAAATCGAACTGGGGTCTCCTATACTGCAGGAGGATTCTTTACCAACGGAGCTAGCAGAGAAGCCCCAAAAGTTTCTTGGTTGATTCTAATCAACAGTCAGATCATGACTACTTCCAAAATGTCCTCTATTCCTCAAGTTTTATGACTCCAAGAATTTCCCAAATTCTCTTGTTGCAAAGCCCAAACTATATATATATATATATATATATATATATATATATATTCCCAGAAGGACCAAACATCTGAGTCTTAAAACTTCCCCAAACTAAAATAAAACTTTACCTGAGTGTTTTGGAGGTTTTGAGGTGTTTTTGTTGTTTTGTTTTTAATTGGGTAAAGTGAAAAAAAGTATACCATCTGCTTCTGAGTCTCTGGTGGATTTATCCAAGGTAATTCAATCATATCAGAAAAAAATGAGTAACTGACTGGCTGATTCTTCTGACAAGTGACACAACTCTGTCCTGTTCTCAAGCCTGTAGCAAGACACTGGCTGTGATACCGGAGACAGTGGTGAACGCTTCAGCAGCTGTCTTGCCCTCAGGGAAATGGAGACATGCACGTGATTTATACCAGGGCACACAGCAAGCCAGGGGGAAGTGCCAGAAATAGGAGCTGCCTCTCCTGCCTGGCAGACTATGCTCCATGTCGTACACCCTGAGGATATGGAAGCGAGGTCTCTCGTCTGAGCAAAGAAGCAGATAGAGAGACTTCCATTTAGAGGTTCATAAATGCTACTCTGAAAGGAGGAAGAAAATTCCCCTTTCATGCTCAATCAAGCCTAAACCAAGGTGAGAAAATGGGGAAATGTTATTTATTTTTGTAAGATGAAAGAGTGTTGTATTTATTCACTTCTTGTCAGAATCACAGAGGGGCTTCTTTTCCCTATCATTCTTCATGCCTGGCCTCACACAGTGCTGCTTGGAAGGCACATTGGGGCCAAACAGATAGGGGTGATCCCTATAGCTGGCCTAGAAAAAAAGAGATTTTTTGTTTTCTTTGTAAGGCCATATCATATTTGAGTTTATTATATTTCTAAGTGCCTGGCTCAATGCAGAAACTTCAAAGATATAACAAGGGAAGTACTAAATGTCACTGGAGAATCTGAAAAAAAAGAAAAATATCATTTCCTAACAATTTTAACCTATTCCTAAGAAATTAATCAATCTCTTTAGGCTGAAAGTTTGTGTAGTTATACATTTCTATTTAAAATATTTCCATCTTTTTCACATGTCTTTCTGACATGCAGTTAATTGATTCCTCAAGGGTAAGAATGAAGCTTACTTTTACACACATGCATGCAGGTGCACACACACACACACACACATACACACACAACTTCATTGAACCCACAACAGTGTTCCACACTCAGGGTACTTAATTCATATCTTATAATTATTCAGTTATGGAAAAAAATGAATATACTAAATAACATATATTTAACTATATTAAAAGAAATATGGGTTGGATGGCAATAAATAAGTGTTGATGGCATGGTGCTGCTGCTGCTGCTAAGTCACTTCAGTTGTGTCCGACTCTGTGTGACCCCATAGACGGCAGCCCACCAGGCTTCCCCGTCCCTGGGATTCTCCAGGCAAGAACACTGGAGTAGGTTGCCATTTCCTTCTCCAATGCATGAAAGAGAAAAGTGAAAGTGAAGTCGCTCAGTCTGTCCGACTGTTAGCAACCCCATGGACTGCAGCCCACCAGGCTACTCCGTCCATTGGATTTTCCAGGCAAGAGTACTGGGGTGGGGTGCCATTGCCTTCCCCGGATGGCATGGTGTGAAGGAGGGAAATGTTTAAAACTTACTTTTTACATATCAAAACTTGGATAAAAATAATGGTAGAATTATTTGTGGGGTTTTCTATGTTTTTCTGTATTCTTAACATATATATACGTGAGTCTGAGTGAACTCCAGGAGTTGGTGATGGACAGGGAGGCCTGGCGTGCTGCAATTCATGGGGTCGCAAAGAGTCGGACATGACTGAGCAATTGAACTGAATTGAACTGAACATGTATATAAAGGATATTTGTTTGCTTCATCATACAAAAAAGAAACAAATGTTTATAAAACTGGCAAGTATTAATCATAGTACACAAACATAAGTATACAAGAAATATGTAGTACTATATTTTCTATAACTAACTTACCTCTGACGCCATAGTCCCTTTTTACTGGACAGATGGAAATTTTATCCTCAACCATTTCCCTGCTGCTAGGGAAATGGGGGAGGTGAGGGGACACCTGTCCACACCAGTTGGACATATGCTTATTTCTTGCTGCACAGTAGTGATCTCTCTCTACCAAGTCAGGGTTGAGCCTTAAAGATGGGGTTGAGATTCTAGGGGTGAGATGGGCATGAACTAAACAAGGCAGGGGAACGAAGAGTAAAGGACACCAGGGAGACTCCCAGATTCCCATTTAAAGCATAGTCCACTAAGACAATTCTATATCCTACCATCCTGAAGATGGTACAAAGGATCTATGTGATCTTTCATCTCAGTGATCTTCCCCTCCACGTGGGGGTCTCATCAGAAAGAATTCCAGGAATTTCTGCTTTTCCTGGATCCCTTCCTTTTCCCTCAGCTCTCCAAGGTCCACTTTCATCTCATTTTCATCTTGGAGTTATTTTGCAATGTCACTGACACCAGAAACATCAGTCTCTGTCCTTGTTGAGTAGAGGAAGAACCCTACAGTTCACCAAAGGAAAAAGCTTAGATCTTTTATATTTTTTTACAGTTGAACAAGACAAACACTTATGCTAATACTGACTGCCTTTCATAGGCATGTTGTGCACAGTCGCTGTTTCTTTGCTGTGATTGATGAAGACCTTCTTTCCACCAAGAAGAAGGGGAAGAAAAATTCCATCCTGCCTCAGAAAGACAGAAAAGAAACGGAAGATAAGGAAATTAGGTGCCTACTTTTTACCCACTGCTTCATGAAACAGAGTTGATGAACACATCCACGTGTTCTCAAAGAGCTCATTGTCTTTGTAGAAAACTGAAAGGAGCACAGTCGTGTCCAACTCTTTGCAACCCCAGAGACTATACAGTCCATAGAATTTTCCAGGCCAGAAGACGGGAGTGGGTAGCCTTTCTCTTTTCCAGGGGATCTTCCCAACCCAGGGATCAAACTCAGGTCTCCCGCATTGCAAGCAGGTTCCTTACCTGCTGAGCCACCAGGGAAGCCCAGGAATACTGAAGTGGGTAGCCTATCCCTTCTCCAGCGGATCTTCCCCAGCAGATCAGGAATCGAACTGAGGTCTCCTGCATTGCAGGCAGATTCTTTACCAACTGAATTATCAAGGAAGCCTCTTTGTAGAAAAGATAGATACAAATATCTAGCTACAATATAAAAAGAATTTATAAATTGAAAAAGAATTTTTCAATTGCAGATTGGATAGTTATATCTGCCTGAAGGCATCTGAAAAGACTTCATAGAGGAGAGACATTTCAACCAAACTTCCAAGCATGACTCGGAGATGGGCAAGTAAGGACAAAAAGATTATATATGCAAAGCATAAAAGGCTGAAACCATATGACTTATAGACTCTCAGGTAGAACAGTGTATCTAAATACAGGGGTGATCAGAGAGAGATTTTTCACCACATGTATTCTATGTGAGACTTTCCTGGTGGCTCAGTGGTAAAGAATTCACCTGCAACGCAGGAGATAAGGGTTTGATCCTTGAGTCAGGAAGATCCTCTGGAAAAGGAAATGCCTACCCACTCCAGTATTCTTGCCTGGGAAATCCTATGGACAGAGGAGCCTGTTAGGCTACAGTCTGTGGGGTCACAAAAGAGTCAGACACTACTTAGCAACTAAACAAAAATGTATGTGATCCCTGTACAACTGGGCAGTTCTGCAGTCTCATAAAATAGTGATCATAAAGGCCTCGCCTACTGCCAAAGTAGGGACATCTAGAGCTAAGGTACGAACTGGAATTATGTCACAAAGACAAAGAGCAAAAAACAATGACGAATATGTCCATAAATGGCTGACCTGCCTCCTAGTCTGTTCAGGAATGTACTGTCTCTTATTCACTCCTCATTCTTTATTTTTCCTTCTCACTGAACTGAATAATTTCTTTCCACCTCACTCCCCATACCCTTTCAAGCCAACTATCCCTCCTCCAAAGGATGAATTTAAGTTCAATATCCATATCCTTATTAGAAAAGGTAAAAAATGGTCTTTCATTTTTATTTTTCCCCTCAATTTGCTAATGATAAGATTAGAAGAAACTGAAATAGGTATTGATGCCTCTTCTTCCTTTATATGCAGTTTCTAACAATTGCAGTCAAAGCCCAATAGCCAGAGAACAAGGACTAGAATAGCCAAGCATCTAGCCCAATAAATGTTTATGCCAGTTCAATAGCTGATATACTGCTTTTCTGAAATAATGAAACGCTGTCCAAAGGGGGGAAAAATCAATCAGCTTTTTGAAAGGAAAAAGCTAAAAACATTACAGAGTTGACACCTAATCAGAGGGGTAACTGATGTTGATGGCAAGGTTCTCTCAAGAAACAAGGTGTTCCTCATGTAAGATCCAACCATTGCTGGTTTCTCACATGCATTTGTGTTTGTGTGTCATAAGCATGGATGCGTTAATTTTAGATTTAGAGAAATTGCTTATTTTTTCAATATTTTATATATTTGGGTTTTTTATGAATTTATTACTTTATTGCTGTGTCCTAATCTCTACTTAACCTCTCTTAGAGAAACTAGGGAGAGGACCCTGGGAGAATATGGAGAAAGTTACATGGTGCTTGGTAAGTCAGCCTTCCTGATATTTCCACAACTGATTTATCCTTGGACCAATAGCATTTTCAGCCGNAAAAGCATCAATTCTTCAGCACTCAGCTTTCTTTATAGTCCAACTCTCACATCCATACATGACTACTGGGGAAACCATAGCTTTGACTAGACGGACTTTTGTTGGCAAAGTAATGTCTCTGCTTTTTAAAATGCTATCTAGGTTGGTCATACTTCACTGTCCTGAAAATCCTCTTTGCTCTGCCTATTCATTCCTCCCTCCTTTCAAGCCCTCAGCAACCATTTGGCTTTTACTTTCTCTACATTTTTGCCCTTAAGAATGTCTCACTGTTGTAATTATGCAGTATGTAGCTTTTCAGATTAACTTCTTTTACTTGGCAATGTGCCTTATGTTACTGTATATCTTTTTGTGCCTTGACAGCTTTTTTTTTTTTTTCTAAATAATATTGTGAGGATATATCAGTTCATTTGTACATTCACTATCTTTTTAAGGACATCTTGGTTGCTTTCAAGTTTGGCAGTTATGAATACAACTGGTATAAACATTCCTGGGTAGATTTTTGTGTTGACATAAGTTTTCAGCTAATTTGGCTAAATACCAAGAAGTATAATTTCTGGTTTGTAAGACTTTGGTAGAAACTGACAGCTTGTCTTCTGTTGTGGTTGTACCATTCTGCCTTCCCACCAGCCTTGAATGACCGTTCTTATTGCTCCACGTTCTTGCCAGAATTTGGTGTTACCAGTGGCTTAGATTTTAGCCATTCTAATAGGTGTGTTATGATATCTCACTGTTGTTTTAATTTACAGTTCCCTAGTGACATATGATAAGGAATATCTTCTCATATGTTTTTATGTTATCTGTATGTTTTCTGTGGTGCGATGTCTGTTCAGGTCTTTTCCCATTTTTATTTGGGTGTTCTTATTGTTGAGTTTTAAGAGTATGTTTAGGGTACAAGCCCTTTATCAGATATGTGCTCTGCAAATATCTTCTCCCAATCTGTAGCCAGTCTTTTCATTCTCTTAGCAGTAACTTTCTAGAGAAACTTTTAATTTTAATTTTAATGAAGTCCAATTTACCAGTTTTTTTCTTTTATGGATCATGTTTTTGGTAGTATGTCTAAAGAATTAATCTCCAAAACCAAGGTCACTTAGATTTTTCATCCATGTTATCTTTTAAAAGTCTTATAGTTCTGGGGTTTACATTTATGATCCATTAAAAATATATATATATATAAACACACACACACACACACACATATATATATATATATATGTATATATTTGGCATGCTGATGTCCAGTTGTTCTAGTACAGTTTGTTAAAAGGACTGTCTTTGCTCCATTGAATTGCTTTTGCTCTTTTGTCAAAGATAAATTGATTATAAATAATAAATACTGGAGAGAGTGTAGATAAAAGGGAACCCTCCTACACTGTTGGTGGGAATATAAATTGGTACAGCCACTGTAGAGAACAGTGTGGAGGTTCCTTAAAAAACTAAAAATAGAGCTGCCGTATGATCCAGCAATCCCACTCCTGGGCATACACCCAGAAAAAACCGTAATTTGAAAAGATACATACACCCTAATAGTCACTGCTACACTGTTTACTGTTTACAGTAGCAAGACATGGAAGCAACCTGTATGTCCACTGACAGGGGAATGGATAAAGAAGGTGTGGTAGATGTATAGAAAGAAATGTGACTCAGCCATAAAAAAGAATGAAATGATACCATTTGCAGTAACATGGATGGACCTTGAGATTGTCATACTGAGTAAAGTAAGGCAGAGAAGGACAAATGTCACATGATGTCACCTACGTGTGGAATCTAAAAATAGTTATCTTATATACCAATCTATATTATATTCTTATACTGTATTCTTCGCAGCCAAAGATGGAGTTTTGTGGTCAGCAAAAACAAGAGCTGGAGCTGACTGTGGCTCAGTTCATGAGCTCCTTATTGCAAAATTTAGACTTGAATTGAACAAACTAGGGGAAAACCACTGCTGCTGCTGCTGCTGCTGTCACTTCAGTCGTGCCCGACTCTGTGTGACCCCATAGTTGGCAGCCCACCAGGCTCCCCCATCCCTGGGATTCTCCAGGCAAGAACACTGGAGTGGGTTGCCATTTCCTTCTCCAATGCATGAAAGAGAAAAGTGAAAGTGAAGTCGCTCAGTCTGTCCGACTGTTAGCGACCCCATGGACTGCAAGCCCACCAGGCTCCTCCGTCCATTGGATTTTCCAGGCAAGAGTACTGGGGTGGGGTGCCATTGCCTTCCCTGGGGAAAACCACTAGATCATTCAAATATGACCTAAATCAATCCCTTATGATTATACGGTGGAGGTGACAAATAGCATTAGATCTGGTATACAGAGTGCCTGAAGAACTATGGACAGAGGTTCATAACATTGTATGAGATGCAGCGACCAAACACCCCCAAGAAAAAGAAATGCAAGAAGGCAAAGTGGTTGTCTGAGGAGGCCTTACAACTCACTGAGAAAGAAAAGAAGTGAAAGGCAAAAGGGAAAAGGAAAGATGTACCCAACTGAATGCAGAGTTCCAGAGAATACCAAGGAGAGAGAAGAAAGCCTTCTTAAGTGAACAAAGCAAAGAAACAGAGGAAAACAATAGAATGGGAAAGACTAGAAATCTCTTCAAGAAAACTGGAGATACCAAGGGAACATTTCATGCAAAGATGGGGTCAATAAAGGACAGAAATAGCAAGGATCTAACAGAAGCACAAGATATTAAGAAAAGGTGGCAAGAATACACAGAAGAACTGTACAAAAAAGATCTTAATGACCCAGATAACCACCATGGTGTGATCACTCACCTAGAGCCAGACATCCTGGAGTATGAAGTCAAGTGACCTTAGGAAGCATTATTGCAAAGTTAGTGGAGGTGATAGAATTCTAGTGGAGCTATTTCAAATCCTGCAAGATGATGCTGTGAAAGTGCTGCACTCAATATGCCAGCAAATTTGGGAAACTCAGTAGTGGCCACAGGACTGGAAAAGGTCAGTTTTCATTCCAATCCCAAAGAAAGGCAATGCCAACGAACGCTCAAACTACAGCACAATTGCACTCATCTCACACACTAGTAAAGTAATGCTCAAAATTCTC
>SJYX01000273.1:0-26001 GCA_006410675.1 Oreotragus oreotragus | reverse complement strand
TCATTTCCTGGCTGAAAGAATGATGAATACAAGGAATTGTTTTGGCTTTTGAATATTGTTCAGGTAAAATCCATTATCGCAGATACCTCTGAAGCAAAAATATGAAAATTACTTGTTGCACTGCAAAGAATGTGATTTAAGTCAGTAGAAATTGCTGACTCTAAAACGTGGATTATAAAGTTTCAAAACTAAGTGATCCATATGTGTTGAAGGATTAGTGCTGGGAGCTCATTTTCAAGAAAAGTTACTTAACTTCCAGTTCTTTGTAATTCAGTTAGGAAAGTTGTTTTCAAGTTCAAGTGTAATGAGGGAGGCACTTGAGACAGCCCAGTCACTGTGGGTGTGCCTTTGGTGCTCTTCCCGGTGCGTGAAGAAGCCCGCTTCTCACGGGCAGGGTCACGGGACCCGGGCAGACACCGCTACTGGGCTCTTCCCTGAGGACCAGGGCCGGCGAAGGGCCAGGGCGTCTGAGCGCTGGGGGCTGGCATCCTCACATCGGCTGTGGGTCTGAGGAGGAGAGCTGTGTCAGCTCCTAAAAGTACAGTGCTCTGTGACGTGACTGCTGCAGCGGCTTTTCTTTGAAAAGCTGCTGCTTTAAAAGAGCGGCAGGGCCGGGCGCCCCTGGAGCCAGCGTGCTGACTCGCGGCCTCCTGAGGCCTGCAGTCTCCCTGTGCCGGCTCAGCAGTGGGCGTGAGGCTGAGGCGACGGGTCCGCCTCCAGTGCCCGGCCTGCACTCCCCTCCTGCCTCTGCTGCTTCTGAGCAGCGACCCACTTTGCTCTTTCTAGTCCTCACCGTGGCATCTCATCAGGCCTCGACGTCAGGGGGTGAAGTCAGGAGGCGGGTGCAGAGTCCTTGCTGTCAGCAGCCTGAGACCTGGGGGCAGGGGAGGTACCCCCCTCCGCTCCAGAGCTCGGGGGCCCAGGCACAGGGAGGTGAGGACGTGGCCTGGGGACACCCCAGCGAGCTGAAGCCCTGGCTGTGAGCGCAGGTCCGCGTCACTGCCACCTACCCTCTGCCTGCTCCAAGGGTTCCGATTTCCCAGTGACTCCAGTCGGGTGGTTCAGAATTTTCCACACCGGGGTGTCGAGTCAAGCATTTGAACCCTGTCTGCCTGCTTGTCTCAGGCGCAGACGTGCAGCACGGCCTCAGAAACTCAGGCCGACTTAGTTCTGTCTAGATCGCACAGATGGCATAAGCAGGCATCTAAGATGCCCATTTTAAGATGAGGCCAGGTTCACGTATGTAGCTTTCAAAGAGGCTGACTGGTTTAAGTTGGTGGTAACAACAGCAATAATAGCAGTAGGCACCTAAGTAGTGCTTCCCTATGGCAGGTATTGTTCTAAGCATTTCACAGCTGTGTTTTTAAAAATACTTGCCCACCTAATACAAAAGACGCTGATGCTGGGAAAGATTGAGGGTGGGCGGAGAGGGGCTGGCAGAGGATGCGATGGCTGGACGGCGTCCCCAAGTCGATGGACGTGAGTGTGAGAAAACTGGGAGATGGTGAAGGACAGGGAGGCCTTCAGTCCATGGCGTTGCAGAGTCGGATTCGACTGAGCAGCTGAACAGCAGCTCATGTGATGCTTACGACAGTCGTGGGGAGGAGGCACTGTTAGTATTCCCGCTTTGCTGATGAGGAAGCTAAAGCACAGAGAGGCTGGGTAGCCCACCCGGGACCCACGGAGCACAGGGTCTGAACCCCGGGCCAGCTGGCTCCTGAGTCCTCACCCGTCACCACTTTGTCAACCTTGCTTCCCAGACAGCCTTATCAGTTACAGCCGATGGAGGGCACCTGTCTTCATAGGGGAGCCGCTGTGCTAGCTGACAGACCCTTGCAATATCCGAGCCTCTGAGGCAGACAAGGGGACTTGTTTAAGATTGCTACCTGTTTTTATGGTGCTTAGTGAGGACAGCGAACCAGATAAGGAACCAGGAGTGAGATGTCAGGGCTTTATGAATGCAGCTCGATCACCTTGGAAGGAAGAAAAGTTTGGGAAAATTTCTTAAAGATGCTGTTCCGCTTTGCCCGTCCCAGCTCTCAGCCCTGCGGGTTTCCCCTGGCCCCGTGAGCTCCACCTTTGGGGAGGTTTCGGCAGAGCCGCTGGTGCTGGGCAAGCACTTGGACTCTGAGCCCCACTGTGAGCTGAGCAGAGCTGCGGTTTCCTTACGATTCCACACTCCTTCCCATGCGTGAGACAGGCAGGGCCTGTGCTTGTGAAGAGAGTTAGGCAACAGTAGCCGTGACCTGTGCCAGTCAGAAAGTGGGCATCCCACTTACGAGCCGTGTAGGGGAACCCAGGTGGCTTCTCCCCTGCACAGGTGCCCTTTGTGCCCTGGGCTCTGAGCCGGGCCGCCAGGCCACTGTCGTAGCACAGGGCCCAAAACATCAGATGCTCTTAAGTATTGGCTGCTATTTTTAATAGTTAAATGTTCTGTCATGATGGCTTGACATTTGTAAGATGATGTCACAATTAGTTGTAGCAGAGCTTATAAGGAACTAAGGTGAGCCTTAAATAGTTAGCCGTGGTCACTGTAGGAACAGCTGAGACCAGCCCGTGAAAGCTGTTCCGCATTTATCTGGTCCACCTGGCTTTTCTAAATGCATCCTCGCTGATCCTTACAGAAATGACTCAGCTGCTGGGGTTGCTTAAAGGCTTAGTGTCTTAGAATTGTGATGAGGATTTTGGAACAATGTAGGCTACGTTGAAAACTTTAAACAAGAAAACATTTTTGAGTCTGTACATCCTCCTTATGTTCTTCTGGTTAAACTTGAAAGTTGAGATGGTTAAATTAATTACAGTTTTCTTATGAGGCTTTGTCCTTGAAATATTCGTCAAATCTTGGTCTACAAAAGGCAGTGCGGAGTTCCCTGGCGTCCAGTGGTTAGGACGTGGCTCTTTCGCTGCCCGGGTTCAGCCCCTGGCTGGGGAACTGCGGTGCCGCAAGCCACATGGCACGTGGTAAAAGAAATGGCGATGAGGACGGATGGTTCCCACTGTTCTGCCGAATCGCGCTCTTGCATTGCAGGAAGCATGCCTGCCGCAGTCATTCCACGTGGTTGCTCTGCGACACAGCAGATGCCCCCACGGGACTGTCGTGTGTGTATGGAACATCCTTTGCTCGTGAACTTCTTTTCCTCCCGACGTGTAGGTTAATGTCATTCCATGGGACGTCTGTATAGCGCTCCTCCTGATGTGTGGGGCCATATCTAGTCAGCTCCGTATGGGTGGTGTCTAGCTTTCTGGTTTTAGCTGCCGTGGAATCTGAGGAATCGCTTTCTGCACCCTTATAGCACTGCTCTCGGAGTTGGCAGTGAGAGTCTCCGCTGTGTCTGGTCTCTGTTTCCTTTCTGGCTGCCAGTGTGGGTTTCCCCTCACCAGGCATTTCTGTGGTCCTCTGTGGGTCACTGCTTGGCTGTCCTGCAGTTCTGTTCAGTGCAGCCCCACTCCCGAGGGGCTCAGTCTCAAGAAGCCTGACTGCCCACCCACTTCAGACGCACATCCCAAGCCCAGAGGCCATCACGTTCTGCCCGGCCCGCTCCACAGCAAAGCCCAAGACTCCCTCATCGAGTCCAGCCCTTTCCAGAGCTGCTCGCAGGACCCCGGGCAGCAGTTCACTCACTAGATGACCTGCCTCCCATAAAGGGTGCGGGTCAGGACCAGCCAGCTGGGAGAGACCCCCAGGCCAGGTCTGGGGAGGGGGCGCTCAACTTCCCCACCGTCCCCGGGGGTCCCACCCTCCCGGGGTGCCCTAACCTCCCAGAGCCTCCACTGGGGCCACGGAAGCTCTCCGAATGCCTTCAGGTGGCGGTTTGTGTGGAGGAGGCTCCGCCCTACAGGCATGCTGGATTAAATGATTGGCCGCTGGTGACGAGCTCAGCTCCACCCCTCTCTCCTCCCCACAGGTCACGAGGGTGGGGCTGACAGTTCAGCCACTAATCACTGGGTTGGTTCCCCTGGCGATCCTTGGGGAGTCTACAAAAGTCACCCCATTCAGTGTGGAGAAAAGCAAACCCTCCTACACTGTTGATGGGAAGGCAAATTGGTGCAGCCGCTATGAACAGTGTGGAGGTTCCTTTAAAAAAAAACACAGAAAAGCTGGAGTTACCATTATGACGCAAAAGCCCCACTCCTGGGCGTATATCTGGGCATATAACTAGAAAACTCTGGTTGGAAAAGTTGCACGCACCCCAGTTTTCATGGCAGCGCTGTTTATAGTAGCCAACACATGTAAACAGCCCAGATGTCCATCAGCACAGGAGTGGATAAAGAAGGCGGGGTGCCCACACAGTGGCGTGCTGAAGTGAGGTGACTGTCCGTCGTGTCCAGCTCTGTGGCCCCATGGACTGTAGCCCCCGCCAGGATCCTCTGTCCTGGAATTCTCCAGGCAAGAATACTGGAGTGGGCTACCATGCCCTCCTCCAGGAGATCTTCCCAACCCAGGGATCAAACCTGGATCTCCTGCACCGCAGGCAGGTTCTTTATCATCTGAGCCACCGGGGAAGCCCCGATGGAATGTTCAGTCAGTCCAGTTCAGCCGCTCAGTCGTGTCCGACTCTCTGCGACCCCATGAATCGCAGCACGCCAGGCCTCCCTGTCCATCGCCAACTCCCGGAGTCCACTCAGACTCAACGTCCATTGAGTCCGTGATGCCATCCGGCCATCTCATCCTCTGCCGTCCCCTTCTCCTCCTGCCCCCAAACCCTCCCAGCATCAGAGTCTTTTCCAATGAATCAACTCTTTGCATGAGGTGGCCAAAGTACTGGAATATTACTCAACCATAAACAATGAAATAATGCCATTTGCAGCAACGTGGTTGAACCTAGAGATTTCCATACTAAGTGAAGTGAGTCTGAGGCAGATATGATGCCACTTACACGTGGCCACAAAGTGGAGCACACATTAACTCCTGTACGAAGCAAGCGTGTTCAAGCATAGAAAAGAAACTTGCGGTCACCAAAAGGGAAGGGCGGGGGCAAAACAGAGCAGGGGGTGAACGGACGCAGACTACTCTAGACAAAACAGAAGCAGGGATTCACGGTGTACCACGGGAGCATATTCGGTATCTTCTGACAAGCTGCTGATGCAAGGGAGAAGATTGGGAAAAAAGTGTAAATACAGACATATACATATACACACGTGTATGAATAACTGAATCACTTTGCTGTGCTCGTGAAATGAACACAGTTTTGTAAATCAGCTTCACTTAAATTTAAAAGTCTCTTCATTCACATAAACCCAGGTGTGGTTGAAAGGGGCTTGTTATGAATATCAAGACACTCTTATCCTCTTATCACTTAGGAAATTCCAAGGGTCTTTCTTTAGAGCTCTGTGCCAGAAATGGAGGAAGACCATATGTGTTTCTTATTGTAAGTCACAATGTCATATATTCCTAGAAATGAAAATGGTTCAAAGAGGATGCATATTGCAAACTGTTTCCAGAAAGACCAGATCAACAGCGTGTCTGAGATGTATGCACTTGGCTAACCCTGGATTTTGCCAGTCTTCAAGTTAGTGACAACCTGATGGGCAAAAGGTGTTGTTTTCTCTTGCATTTTTAGTAACTAGTGGGAGAATGTTAAAAAGAATTTTTCAGTTCAGTTCAGTTGCTCAGTCGTGTCCGATTCTTTGCAACGCTATGGACTGCAGCACGCCAGGCTTCCCTGTCCATCGCCAACTCCCGGAGCTTGCTCAAACTCATGTCCATCAGGTCAGTGATGCCCTCCAGCCATCTCGCCCTCTGTCGTCCCCTTCTCCTCCTGCCAGCATCAGGGTTTTTTCCAGTGAGTCAGTTCCTCACATCAGGTGGCCAAAGTATTGGAGGCTCAGCTTCAACATCAGTCCACTGTTTATATTTCTCCTTATATAGATTATTCCATATACCTAGCCCACATTTGATATCTCTCATCCTGATTCTTTTATACAGTTATCACAGTGCTAAGTGCTGATCTTTTCATCATAAATATTTTTCCTGATTTTTTTTTTTACCTTGCTCACATTGTTTTCTGCTATATGGAAATCTAGTTAAAGTTTATAATTTCCCATAAATTTTTTGATATCATATGTAGGACTTCCCTACTCTAAGAGCTTTTAAAGTATTTACCGAATTTTGCCCCAACTCCTTTCATTGAGCGATCCCTCGCATACCACGGGTCAGGCTGCACCCCACAGGCCTGCAAGGCCTGTAACTGCCCCGTCACAAGACCAAAGGAGGAGGCTGCGGCGGCAGCAGACGCCTCAGTGGTTTGTTGGACCAGAGCCCTTGCCTCTGAAGCAAGGTCCTGGAGTGACTTCAGGCTGCGAGTGGAGGGTGGCGGTGCGTGTCAGCTACAGGGGATGTGGGTCAGTTACAGGCTGGCCCCGGGGTAGCGGGTGGTGTCAGTGACCAGGGGTGGACATCAGTGGTGGGGGACGTCAGGCTGGCTGGGTGTCAGGAAAACAGCACAAAGGAGCCCCTCTGGACGGAAGCTCGGGGGCTCAGGAGCTGGGGCTGGCGGGCAGTCGTGTGGGCAGGTACTGGTCAGGCTCTGCGAGGAAGAGGGGAGGGGTGGAGGTGAGTGGGCTGCAGGTGAGGCAAGGACTGGGCCAGCAAGAGAGCAAGAGCATGGCCGTCGGGGGGGCCTGGCCACACGCCATGAAACTCACTCCCACAGTGTACAGCCCGTTGGTGGTTCATGTTCAAAACCAGAATTCAAGTAAATCCAGGGATCTGAAGGCTTGATTAGGTGGCTTATGATTCGGGCAGCATCTCGTCCTGTGGCGAGAGGGAGCATCCGGGAGCTGTAGAGGAAGGAAAGTGTTGGTTTATAGGGAGGGGCAGGACAAGGGGGCTATCAGCCAAAGAAGAGGCGGGAGCGTTTTTAAGCCAAGGCATCTTTGGGGAAGGCAACGGCCAGGGTGCCATTGTGCAGGCTGCCCCTTCCTCTCTGGTGGGCAGAGGGGGCCCACACGACAGGCCACCTGGTGGGGACCGGAAGGCCCCAGACAGTGGGTCGAGGTTACATTCCTGGCGGGGGCCGAGACTGCAGCTAGGCCAGGGAGCGCGGGCTTTAGCCCGGTGGCACTAGTGGCCGCTTTGGGCCTGTGCTTTTTCTCTCTAACCTTGAGTATATCCTCAGGGTTGGGCAAACACCACCATCTAAATCAATCCCAGAACACTTCCGTTTCCTCAAACCAGCCTACTTTTTGAAAATTAATTTATTTTTGGCTGCGACAGGTCGTGCTCTGGTGGCGGCGAGCGGCGGCTGCTCTTCCCGGCGGGGTGCGTGCGTCTCTAATTGCGGAGCACAGGCCTCAGTGGTTGCAGCTCCGGGCCCTAGGGCCCAGGCTCAGTGAGCACAGGCCTTAGCTGCCCCAAGGCACGTGGGATCTTCCTGGCCCAGGGAGGGAACCTGTGGCCCCTGCGTTGGCAGGCGGATTCTTAATCACTGCACCACCAGGGAGGCCCAAACATACCGCTGTGAAGGCTTCGTTTGTGGGAATCAGTCACCCTTTTCCCGGTTTCTTCTGAGGAAAGGAATGCGGTCGTGGTTGTCACTTGCCACACACCCGCTCTCCTGCGTGCTGAGCAACGAGTGTGGCTTCCTGCAAGGCGGCCGTGGCCTGGCCCCGTGCGGTTCAGGGGCAAACAAAAGCCGTGTGGTGTGGGGCCCCGGGAAGGGGACTAACTGCAGAGAAGCGAGTCCACCAGGAGAAGCTCCGTGGACGTGAAGGGGAGTTACCCCTGGGACTCCAAGCCACTTCCAAGCGTGACCTTACCCTCCGGAGGGACAGTTGCAGGAACTGGGCAGCTACTGGGGGCACACCTGGCTGCCTGCCCTCCAGGGCTCCCAAGGACAGAGCTGCCCCGCGGGCATTCAGGTCACCGCCGTCGGTCAGGGGCGCCGTCACTCGGAGCCCCGAACGCAGCTCCCGCTCATCAGCTTTGTTTCCCCACGGGGCTGCTGTGGGTTGTGGCAAATCGTACGGTGAACAGTGTGTGACCTTCGTGCCTTCTCCGTAAACCCAGTGTCCTTAAGGATCGGGCTGACGTCTAAACTCTGTTACCTAAAGCTCAAACTAGTATTTCTCACACCCTTCTGAAGAATACGCGCCTCTTCACGTACCGAACACTAACTGTGTTTTGAGTTTTGGATACTTACTCGCCCTCTCCACTTCTCGGGACCCATCAGTGACTCATTCCCCTCTGTCCCCCGCAGGACGCGGTGACGTCCCTACACACACCTGGCTTATAGCATGGAAGATGCTTAAACTTAGGGATTATCTATGGATTTAGGTAGCCTCGCAAGTGAGTCCTCTACCAGACTTGCGCTTCTTTGGACTGCTGCTCTTTCTTGATCAGTGAGCAGTTTTCAAAGGAGACTGAGACTGTGATGTAATCGTATAGTGTCTGCATGGTGCCTGTGGTGTGCCCTGCACACGTGTCTGCCCAGAGAAGCGGCTGCCCCACTGCGGCGTTTTCCTGTCCGGTGAGCGTGGCCTCCGCAGCCTTTGCTGGGCGTCATGTCCCAGAGCTTTTCAGTAAGGAAGTTCCCTGATCTGCCATCAACAGTCGTGGCCGAGTGAGACGCGCCCCGGGACCCTCACGAGGTTCTCACTGTGCCACCTCCCACGGCGGCCACGCCCAGGCTTCCGTCCCCGCTGACCCTCCTGCGGAGCCACTGCCTGTGTCGGCAGAGCGCGGTAGGCAGGAAGTTTCCTGGAAGGATGTGCACAACTCACGGAGTCAGGGACGTGTGAGAGGCGGGCTCCGGAAGCGGGCAGGGTCGCCAGGGGTGGGCAGCTTGCCCAGGATGCGGTCATGCCGGCCCTGAGTGGCCCCCCGCGCTCGCCGAGCGCCTGGGGCCCCCTGGCTGACCCCCTCGGCATCAGACTGGCCAGGCCTTCCTCCTCAGCAGGCTGTGCTCTGCTGGAGGGGCCACCGGCGGGAAGCAGGAGGTGGGTGTGTCCGGGAGCCAGCCTTCCTCAGCTCTCACGACGGTGGTGTTGCTGTCCAGTCGCTCAGCTGTGTCTCACTCTTTGCGACCCCATGGACTGCGGCACGCCAGGCTTCCCTTGTCCATCACCACGTCCCAGAGCTTGCTCAGACTCATGTCCACCGAGTCAGTGAGGCCATCCAACCATCTCTCCCTCTGTCGTCCCCTTCTCCTGCCTTCAGTCTTTCCCAGCCTCAGGGTCTTTTCCAAGGACTCAGCTCTTCACATCAGGTGGCCAAAGTATTGGAGCTTCAGCTTCAGCATCAGTCCTTCCAATGAACACCCAGGACCGATCTCCTTCAGAATGGACTGGTTGGATCTCCTTGCTGTCCAAGGGGCTCTCAAGAGTCTTCTCCAGCACCACAGTTCAAAGGCATCAATTCTTCGGCGCTCAGCCTTCTTAATGGTCCAACGAGTGTCTGCTCACCGTTTAAATCATCTCTAAGTCAGGCTCCAGATTCTTTCGTGGGACTCTGCATCACTGCAAAGTGAATGTACCCCAGGATATGTGGGTGTGCTCATTAAGGGACACATGTGCATGGGCTTTATGTAAAGAAAACACCCCGGTGGGGTGAGAAGTAAACAGGAATGGGCGTGGTGGGGCTCCTTCCCAGGCGACGCTGGGGCCACTGTGCACCTTGACAGGCGCGCAGCTGGCCCGGCCGCCTGGCTGTCCCCGCCTGCCGGCCTGGCTGTGAGCTGTGGCTGCACTGACCTGCCAGGGGCACCAGGGTGGCCGCAAAGCCTGCCTGCAGGGCCTCCCTGGGGCCCCCAGTGCAGGGGATGTGGGCTCAGTCCCCGGTCTGGGAACTAAGGTCCCACACACTCCGGGCACCACGATGAAGACCCTGCAAGCCACAACTAAGGCCGAAAGAAAGAAAGAGTTGTTTTTAATTAAAAGGAGAAGTCTACCTGCCCTTCCTCAGCACGGGCTGGGGGTGGTTCGCTGGAGACCCCAGGCAGAGCGGCCAAGAGCCGGGAGCCCTGAGGGCAGCTCCTCGGCCCCTCACCCACTGGTGACGGGCGGGCAGGTTCAGAACAGGCTGCATTGTCTGTCCCTAACATCTGGGGCCTCTTCTATCCCAGCAGCTGGGGCACCTCGCCAGGGCCCTGTGGTCAGTGCTTGTGAATGACCAGGCTCCCAGGAAGATTCATGGATTTCTTTACATGGGAGCCATGAACATGTGGCTCTGAGTTATCAATACGTGATGTGCTGTTTTAGACAGTATATTAAAAAGCAGAGGCGTTACTTTACTGACAGAGGCCTGTCTAGTCAAGGCTATGGTTTTTCTACTAGTCGTGTATGGATGTGAGATTTGGACCATAAAGAAAGCTGAGTGCTGAGGAACTGATGCTTTTGAACTGTGGTGTTGAGAAGACTCTTTGAGAGTCCCTTGAAAAGCAAGGAGATCAAACTAGTGAATCCCAAAGGAAATCAGTCCTGAATGTTCATTGGAAGGACTGATGCTGCAGCTGAAGCTTCCAATACTTTGGCAGCTTGATGGGAAGAACTGCCTCACTGGAAAAGACCCTGATTGAAAAGACCCTGGGAAAGATGGAAGGCGGAAGGAGAAGGGGATGACAGAGGATGAGATGGCTGGGTGGCATCACTGACTCGATGGACATGAGTCTGAGCAAACTCTGGGAGGTGGTGATGGACAGGGAAGCCTGGCGTGCTGCAGTCCAGGGGATCACAAAGAGTCAGACACCACTGAATGGCTGAACTGATGTTGAAACCAGTGCATATCTTATTTTTATATCTTGGGTTTACATATTCAAAGTGCTGGAGTCAACAGTAACTTATGCCATAGAGATAAAGCAACGCCTACAAGCAGGCATTTGACTGGCAGAGAGCCTCTGGACGCTTTAAGAGGTTTGGGTTCAGTCTGCAGTCGGACACGAGCTGCCGCTGTCGCGCAGGCCTGGGCAGACACCAGGGAATCGCTGTTCTCCCACAAGCAGCCCAGCCCACCAACCAGAAGCCGAGGTAATCAGCAAACTGGAGAGCCTCCGAGACAAGTTTTTAATCCGTTCCTCACTTCAGCTGACTCAACTTATGAATTTGAAGTTTTCTCTTTATAAAGACTAGAACTGGATGGGTTTGTGAGCTTTTAAAATATTGTCAGCTTTCCTAACGTACAACTACCAACAATAAGGTTAACACTCCCCCCCCCCCGAATTATGCAATTTTTTCCCTGTGAATTCAACATTCAAGAATCCTCTTCTGATAGCAGCAGCGGCAGAGCGGACACGTGTGGAAAGGTGTGCTGTCCCCCAGGGAGAGCTCCTCCAGGGCTTGGAGGCACGTGTGGTGGAACATGTGCGAGCAGGACAGCAGGACCCTCTCCCGTGGCGCCAGCGCGGTGAGGCAGATGGGGCAGTCGGGGGCCTCCCGGCACAGGGCCTGCAACACAGGGGCGGGTGGTCACATGTGTGGGCCACGCCGCGGCAGGCAGTGCCCCGAGTTTAGTGAGAAGCAGGCACCCACAGACGTGAGTTTTCTAAATGTGAAGATATTTCGCCCTGGGTTAAAATAACGCTAATTACGTCTGTGCTCTGCTACTCCTGCGAAAAATGAAAGGGACCACAACCCACCTGGGATAACCCACTTCCAAACACAGTTTTGAAAATGCTGAACCTTGTAACCGACTTTCTTTTAATTAAGCAGTCTCTGACACTATGTAGCCACTAAACTTTATGTATTTTACTATTTTTGTGATTTCTAATACCACCCTTATGGCAGAAAGTGAAGAGGAACTAAAAAGCCTCTTGATGAAAGTGAAAGTGGAGAGTGAAAAAGTTGGCTTAAAACTCAACATTCAGAAAATGAAGATCATGGAATCTGGTCCCATCACTTCATGGGAAATAGATGGGGAAACAGTGGAAACAGTGTCAGACTTTATTTTTGGGGGCTCCAAAATCACTGCAGATGGTGATTGCAGCCATGAAAAGACGCTTACTCCTTGGAAGGAAAGTTATGACCAACCTAGACAGCATATTGAAAAGCAGAGACATTACTTTGCCAACAAAGGTCTGTCTAGTCAAGGTTATGGTTTTTCCAGTGGTCATGTATGGATGTGAGAGTTGGACTGTGAAGAAAGCTGAGCACTGAAGAATTGATGCTTTTGAACTGTGGTGTTGGAGAAGACTCTTGAGAGTCCCTTGGACTGCAAGCAGATCCAACCAGTCCATTCTGAAGGAGATCAGTCCTGGGTGTTCTTTGGAAGGAACGATGCTAAAGCTGAAACTCCAGTACTTTGGCCACCTCATGCGAAGAGTTGACTCACTGGGAAAGACTCTGATGCTGGGAGGGGTTGGGGGCAGGAGGAGAAGGGGACGACAGAGGATGAGATGGCTGGATGGCATCACGGACTCGATGGACATGAGTCTGAGTGAACTCCGGGAGTTGGTGATGGACAGGGAGGCCTGGCGTGCTGCGATTCATGGGGTCGCAAAGAGTCGGACACGACTGAGTGACTGAACTGAACTAAAATGAAGTAAGTGTTTCCCCTGCTGGGTTTGGAGTCCCTCTCCTCAGATGCAAGGGGTGGGCAGGCTGAGACTGGCAGGAAGCTCGGGGTGGGGGCACGTGGGGAGGCCTTTGCCCTTGGCGCTTTCTCTGCTCACTAGACGCCTTCATCAAAGCAGAATTCCACACCCAGGGCCCTTAGCCTCACCCCAGAGTGGGTGACGAGGGTCCCAGGGCCCTCTGGCGGCAGACACACATCCCAGGCCCCTCTACGCGGTGCCTGGCCCTCCGCCCCTGGCAGGCTGGCTGTGCCTACCTGGGTCTGGATCTGCCCAGCTCGCCCCCTCCCTTCCCCGCCCGCTACAGGGCTGGCCTGGCGCGCCTACCTGGGTCTGGATCTCACACCACTCCTCTTCGGAGAGCTCACGGCCGCACCGCCCCTCCAGCTGCTGCAGGACGCTGCGGTTGACGGCCAGGCAGTGGTCCACCTCAGAGAAGAGCGCGTCAATGTCGGTGCGGTAGGAGCAGAGCAGGCGCTGGCTGATCTCTGTGAACTGAGCACCCGTGCCCACCGTGAGCCGTGCTGGGCAGCGCCCCGGGGTCCCCACCACCCTCCCCCAGCTGCCCTCACACTTGCCAGCCCAGAGGGCATGGGCGGAGATTGCAGGAAGGGGCACCTGCTGGCGAGACTGCTTGGTGGCAGGGAGCACGCCGGTGAGGAGTTGAGGAGGGGCCAGAGCCGGGTACAGTGGGTCACGCGCTTATTTTGCACTCGCAGCGCCCCTGGAGCCTCATAGGCCCGCCCCTGGGCAGTGCCCGCCCCCGGGCCCATGCCAGGCTGTCGTGAGTGATGCCTAGCATGGCATGTCCCCTGGCTCTGCAGCATCATCCCTCGCAGCTGCAGGTCAGGAACCGTCCTTTCAGTGTGAACATTTCCCAAAAGGGAATCCAAGAGAAAGACCATCTCCTCCCTTTTGAGTTGGCTACTCGTCCTGCCTTTCTCACCAAGCTCTGAAATCCTCATTTTGAACCCACCCATTGCCCAAAAAGCTAAAAAGAACAAGCTGAGGTAATCAGTTTATGGATGAGCGTGTGTCTCCATGCTACAGAACACATTTTTAGGACTTACCTAACAATTCTGATTTCACTGCTAGCCTAAATATGCAGGTGGCTTATCACAGTTTATCGCAAACTTTCGTTTAGCCTTGAAGGCACAGTCCTCAGATACAGTCCCTAGCGTCCCCCAGGCTCAGGCCTCTTTATAAAGGTCTGCATTTGGTACAGAGAGGTCTAGAGAAGCCCTCTGCTCTCAGGACAAACAAGGTAACAGGGATCGTGGCCGTCTGCTGGGGCGACAGCTCTGAGCCAACCAGCGTCCCCGAGACGAGCGCACGCGTTTGCTGGCGTACTTGGCCACGCGCGGTTTGTAAAATGCTACGGGCCGAGGTCGCATGGGAGGCGCGTGGACTCGGGCGTGCTGCCCCCTAGCCCACACCTTTCGCGGCACCGGGGGTGACGGTGGCTCACTGCAAAGCACGAGCTATGTCCTCCTTCCTCGGGACTCGGTTCGGCCTCGTGGTCCTTCACGTGTGTGACGCATGGAACACGTTCTCCATGGGCCCAGAGGACGTCCCCAGTGTCGAGTATTCTGGTCTACGGGACACCGTGTGTGTGCAGCGCGTCCGTGCCAGTCACCTCCATCAGAAGGTGCCTTCGCGGCCCCGGGGGCCCCTTCTAGCTCCCTTCCATCCCACAAGAAGCCTCGAGCCTGGGCAGGATGGGGGCAGGGCTGTGGGGACTGACCCTCCCCGGCCTTGGTCCCTGGGGCTTACAGGGCGAGTGCCAGCTGTCAGGGAAGGCCGCCTGTGAAGTGGCTGGCGGCCCACGGTTTGAATCCAGGCGCCTACGTCTTGGGGTCTTGCTGGCGGTGGTTTCTCAGCCGTGTCCGAGGCCTGGACGAAGATGCTTTTCCATTTTGGAGTCCAGTTCTCTTTCTTACTAATTATCCAGCCGGCAGCTGGATCCAAGCTCATGGGCTCCAACTGGCAATGCTTCATTTTCTCTGTTCCTGAGCCTTTCAAATACCTGATAATCTCTGTTATTAAAAGTAGAAGAGGTCCCTATACTTTATAAAAGGAAGAAGTCCTTGGAAATGCATATACAGGTGCCTTCCAGTTAATGTTTTATAAGTCAGGTTTTCCTCTGAGTTGGCTTTTCATGCAGCGTGAGAGATTCCCCGTATAGAGCTGAGAGGTAAGGCCGTTTCTTTCTCCAGAATTAGCCCCTGCCAGTGCCGACCTTACAGTCTCTGGGATGCCGAGGCTTGCTCTCACGTTAGCTCTCAGCTGCAGGCAGTGCTGGGGTGCCCCATCGCTGGGGTGGGGGGACCGCAGTCTTCTTCCAGGGGAGGCCGCTGCACCAGAGCATCTGCCTCGCCGGGGGAGCTGCTAGCAGTGCCGATTCCGGGCCGCCCCCCTCCTGGGTCAGCGCTGCGGGCGGAGGCAGCCATCCGTGTTCTGACAGCCCCCAGAGCAAGGGGACTGATGCTCACTGGCGACGGGAACTGCTCTCGTAGAAACTGCCCGATTGAGGGTGAGGGGTCAGAGTTGTTTAGCATCGGTTTAGTCGTCGCTCCCTGAGATGTGGGGCTTCCCTCATCACTCACCTGGTAGAGAATCCACCTGCAATGCAGGGACCCCAGTTCAATTCCTGGGTCAGGAAGACGCGCTGGAGAAGGTAAAGGCTACCTACTCCAGTATTCTGGCCTGGAGAATCCCATGGACTGTGTAGCCCATGGGGTCGCAGAGTCAGACACGACTGAGCGACTTTCACTCCCCTTCCCTTCCCTGAGATGGGACCACCCAGCTTCAAGCGTGCGGTACCCTCCTGAGCTTTCAAGGATCACTTCAGGGAGTGGCAGAGTTAAGCGTGGAGGCCACGGGCATTTCTATTTTCTTACATTTGTGTGTGTGCCTTATCACATGTGCGTGCTGAGACATGTGTGTTCCTCTTCCTGTATACACCCCCAGGGCGATGGCAAGAATCCACTCCTGTCCTCGTGTTGCATGAGCTCTCACGGCGTGAGATGCACGGAGCTGGTGTGCCCGGAGCGGCTCTGCACGCTGGTCCCAGTGGCCCCGTGAGGATGCCCTCGGTGTCCCGTCTGCCTCCAGCCCTGCAGTGGCACCACCTCCATCCTCTCTGCCAGCTCGGGCGGGGCAGTCTCCCCGTGCGCCCCCCATCTGTGTGTCTGTCTGTGAGCCGCTCTGTGCACTGGCCACGCGAGGTGCCGGGGAAGCACTTGCTGAAGAAAATGGCTGTGGCAGTTTCGCGGATGCAGCCAGGAGCTCTGGGACGGCCGAAGTCACCGCCACCCCTCACCTCTCCAGGACACAACTGGTGGAAATACATGTTTGCAACAAAATACCTGACATATTGTGTCTCCCCTCCAGGAAGGCAGGACGCACCCAGAGGTAGCCGTGGGCCTGCGGGGAGGCACCTGGCTGGGGGGCACTCCTTGTGTCGCCGGGTCTGTGGCACAGCCCCCCAGCTGGAACCCAGTTCTGGGCGCGGAGGGCAGGGTCAGTGTGGATGTGGGTGCATGGCTCACCTGACGTCGCTCTCACACTTGTTAACGGGCACACCTCCTCAGCCTGAATGGGAAGCATTTCACAAATGAGAAAAACAGCCATCCCTTTATCTGCAGGGGTCGTCGGAGACTTAAAATGCAGATTAACACAGAGATCTGGTGAGAGGCTGCGGTCCAGCACAGGGAGCCCCGCCTGGCACTCTGTGACACCTGGAGGGTGCGGTGTGGGGAGGGGGGCTCACGAGGGGCAGCGTTCTGTGTAATTATAGCTGGTTGGCATTGTTGGACGGCAGAAACCAACATGACATTGTAAAGCAGTTTTCCTCCAGTTAAAAAACAAATGACTAGAGCTAATCAGTGAATTTAAAGAAGTTGCAGGATACAAAATCAATATTTCTGTATACTAACAATGAAAAATCAGAAAGAGAAAATAAGGACTCAATCTCATTTACCATTGCAACAAAAAGAATTAAATATCTAGGAATAAACTCACCTAAGGAGACAAAAGAACTGTACACAGAAAATTGTAAGACACTAACGAAATAAATCAAAGACAACATAAACAGATGGGAGAGATAGTCCATGTTCCTGGGTAGGAAAAATCAATGTGAAAATGACTATACTACCAAGCTCAAGCCACGCGATCCCTATCAAATTACCAATGGTATTTTTCACAGAGCTAGAACAAAGATTTTCACAATTCATATGGAAACACAGAAGGCCCCAAATAGCCAAAACAGTCTTGAGAAAGAAGAATGGAGCTGGAGGAATCAACCTTCCTGACTTCAGATTATATTACAGAGCTACAGTCATCAACACAGTATGGTACTGGCACAAAGACAGAAATATAGATAGATCATTGAGCAAAATAGAAAGCCCAGAGATAAATCCATACACCTATGGGTACCTTATTTTTGACAAAGGAGGCAAGAATATACAATGGGGCAAAGATCGCCTCTTCAATAAATGGTGCTGGGAAAAGTAGACAACTACATGTAAAAGAATGAAATTAGAACACCTCCTAACACCATACACAAAGAAAACTCAAAATGGATTAAAGATGTAAATGTCAGACCAGAAACTATAAAAGTCTTAGAGGAAAACACAGGCAGAACACTTGATGACATAAATCAAAGCAAGATCCTCTTATGGCCCACCTCCTAGAGTAACGGAAATAAAAACAAAAGTAAACAAGTGGAGATTCAACCAGTCCATCCTAAAGGAGATCAGTCCTGGGTGTCCATTGGAAGGACTGATGTTGAAGCTGAAACTCCAATACTTTGGCCCCCTGATGCGAACAGCTGACTCATATGAGAAGACCCTGCTGCTGGGAAAGATTGGGGGCAGGAGGAGAAGGAAGGGATGACAGGAGGAGATGGCTGGATGGTGTCACCGACTCAGTGGCATGGTTTGAAGGACTCCGGCAGTTCGTGATGGACAGGGAGGCCTGGCAGGCTGCAGTTCATGGGGTTGCAAAGAATCGGACACGACTGAGTGAACTGAGCTGCAACCAGTGGGGCCTGATTAAACTTAAAAGCTTCTGCTCAGCAAAGGAAACTGTAAGCAAGGTGAAAAGACAACCCTCAGAATGGGAGAAAATAATATCAAATGAAACAGCTGACAAAAGATGAATTTCCAAAATATACAAGCAGCTTGTACAACTCAGTACTGGAAAAACAAACAACCCAATCAAAAAGTGGGAAAAAGACCTAAACAGACATTTCTCCAAACAAGACACACAGACGGCTCACAAACACATGAAAAGATGCCCAGCATCGCTCATTATTAGAGAAATGCAAGTCAAAACCACCATGAGATAGCACCTCACGCTGGTCAGAATGGCCATCATCAAAAAGTCTGTAAACAGCAAATGCTGCAGAGGGTGAGGAGAAAAGGGACACTCTTGCACTGTTGGTGGGAATGTAAACTGATACAGCCACTATGGAAGACGGGATGGAGACTCCTTAAAAACTAGGCATAAAACCACCATATGCCCCAGCAATCCCAGTCCTAGGCTTATACCCTGAGGAAAGCAAAACTGAAAGGGACACGTGTATCCCACTGTTCACCGCAGCACTGTTGACAACAGCTAGACCATGGAAGCAGCCTAGATGTCCATCGACACATGAAGGGATAGGAAAGCTGAGGTACATATACACAACGGAATATTACTCGGCCATCGAAAGGAACACATCTGAGTCAGCTCTAATGAGGTGGATGAACCTAGAACCTATTATTTAGAGTGAAGCGAGTCAGAAAGAGAAAGACACATATCGTATTCTAATGCACAAATACAGAATCTAGAAAAATGGTACTGAAGACTTTATTTGCAGGGCAGCAGTGGAGAAACAGACATAGAGAACAGACTTACGGACCTGGGGAGAGGGGACGAGAGGGTGAGATGCATGGAGAAAGAAACAGGGAAACTTACATTACCGTAGGAAACATAGATCGCCATCGGGAATTTGCTGTGTGGCTCAGGAAGCTCAAACAGGGGCTCTGTATCAACCTAGGGGGGTGGGATGGGGCGGGAGACTGGAGAGAGCTTCGAAAGGGAGGGGATGTATGTATACCTATGGCTGAGTCAAGCTGAGGTTTGACAGAAAACAGCAAAATTCAGTGAGGCTATTATCCTTCAATAAAAAAAAATTTTTAACTGAAAAAATGCAGGTTATTTAATCTAAGCTAAAGCACTGTGTCCTCGCCCTGCCGGTTAGCTTTCGCAGGTGCGGGTGAAAGCGCAGACGGCCCTGGAGAGCCGGTCGTGGCCCAGCGGGGAGAGGGACCACGTTCCTCGACCAGCCGGGCGCGCCGCTCAGCAGGGAGGCGGGAGGGGCGGGCCGACGCCAGCCGGGCGCCCCGCACTCCGCCTCGGACCGGCCCCGCTCCCCGGGCCTCGTGGCAGCCCCTCCCCGCCGCCTTCCTGCTCGGCTCCGCCCGGGCGGCCCGGCTCGCTCCGCCCGCCGCCCGCCGCGCTTCTCCGCCCGGCTAGCACTCTGCCTGGCTGCGCAGAGGCCGCTCTTGAATCCTTCCGCTGACACTTGTCGCCGGCCGGGGCTCCTTCCTTCTTCCTGTGTGTATTTCTTATCTCTTGGCTCCTCCGCTTCATCTTGGGGAGGCCCTTGGCATTCAACAGAAACGTCGCCTTGAAATCTGCAACAGCTGAGGAACGAAGGCCCCCACGCCCCCACGGTACACCTTCTGCAGCAGCGCCCTGCGGTCTCCTCGTGGGGGCTGAGAAGAGTACCCTGCTGGCGTGGGGGGATTCTGAACAAATTTCCAGTGCCGAGGTTCCATAAAGCATCAGTATTTGGCCTGGAACACGGGCTCTTGCTTGTCGATAAACACGCAGAAAAGCCTTCCGTGTGCACTTGCTGCGCAGTTCTAGCAGTGAGCTGGCGTGACTGTCTTCATTCTGGCGCTTCAAGTATTGAAAAGTTAGCAAGAATAATGTCCTAAAAAAACTTAAATTAGCAAATGGGTACTGACTCTGCTGTGGCCGGGTCAGGGCCACGCCCGAAGTGTAGCTATTATTAAATATTTCTTACAGGTCAGATTCCTGCCTGAGCAGCATCCTTCTGCTCCTATTCAGCTCCTCACTGTCACGTGGGTCAGAGGCCTGTAGTGGTTGGAAAGGCACGAACACACACACGAAGATGATCGGCTTCTAGTTTTCAAACTAGTGGTTAATATTAATTCTACAGAAGCATACAAAATACATAAAATTTTCCATTAAAAATGAGTATCTTCTATTTCTCTTCCTAAGCCTCACATTTCATATTATTTGATAAATTAAGCAGTTAGGGATTCAGGTAACCAATACGTAGAGCAATCACTGGTCATTTACAAGCGCATCCCGGCTAAAGAGCCAAGAAGGCCGGCTCACAGAAGTGCCCAGGTGAACTCTGCCTGCCCAGGGGCCCCTCTGAGCATCCATCTTGATGTCAGCAATTGCTTACTAATGTGTTGACTTACGGCCGCCCTCAAAAGCAAAGTGAAACGCCTGGAATTTACAGCGTATCAGTGAATCGGGTGATAAGCTTTTACTGGTTTCGTGTCCTCCCGTCTTGCTGCTTGGAGCCACTTCAAGTTAGCAACAGAATGTTTGCCATCTCTATGTGATAAAGGAAGTCAAAGGGGCTGAGCAAACGTGAAGACCATTATGCTGTTTGGTGAGATGGAATGAAAAAAAAAGTTAGAGCACCCTCCCGGGGGCGGGGCTGGGAGCGGCCGTCCCTAAAGTGAACCGCAGCATCTGACAGACCCCTCACCTCGCTTTCTAAACAATGGCCCGGACTTTTAGCTCGGGTGGAGATAATATAATGCATTTGAAAAGTTTTAATTGCCGCAATAAAAGGCCATACCTCAATTATATGACATATGCTAGCAGAACTCCCAGATAAGGATCAAAGGCACTCAAGGACCGACCACTGCATTCTGGGCGACACTCAGGCGTTCTGTACACACTGTGACAGGCGTGAGCACGGCGGCTCTCGTGACCTCCCCGGGCGGCTTTGATCTGGGTTCAGCCGTTGGCGCGGGAGCGGGCCCGGCCTGCAGTGTCGCGGCAACGAGGGCGCCGCGAACGCGGGGTCACTCCGCACGCTTCCCCAGGGGCTCGGGCTCAGCAGGCGACCCCCTTCCGTCCTTAGCACGGCCCTGCCAGGTGTCTGAGAGACCTCCGGTGTGATGCAGCTTCACTCTGCCCTGTTCCGTCTTGTCAGGAATGTGCCAGGGGTATTCCAGGCAAGGCAGCTCTGCAAGACAAAGCCTGGGCCTGGGGGAGCGTGACTGTCTGCAGAGAGATGACCTCTGCCTTCTGCTACACTGCTGACACCCAGCAGACGCGTGACAACTGAGGCGGGAGAAGACCTCATTAATTCCCCTTATTAATCGCCCTGAGACAGAAGGGCGCGCAGGCAAGGCCAGGGTTCTTTCACAAGAAAGACGGATTGATTTATAAAAATAGAATGGCCAGAGCTAATCTAATCTCGAGTATTAAACACATATACATCTTGGTGAGTTCTTGAAACTTTAAAGGAAAGAGCACTTCCTCATGTGTGGTGCCTAAAAATATCACAGTCTCACCCCCGCTTTGCTTTTCCTTTCTGTGGATTAGCCTTTCTTTCCCTGAAGGGAACCAGGCCAGTGGTCCCCAGGTATGGCAAAAAGTTTTCACCTATGGCCAGTCAAGGGGGGAAAAAAAAGGGAATTCAGTGGAGTGGAACTTCTAGAGTTGAACAATTCAGTGTCCAGGAATATCCAGTAGTGTGTGGTCAGGTACTTCCAGCTTTCCTGCTGTTGAAACAGCCCTTCAGTCTTACCAGATGATTCTGAGGGCCTCCATGTGATGCTTGGGTTTAACTCTTACTTGGCCAAATGAACAGCTTTTGAAAGTTGGTAATGAGTCTGCTGGAGGCGGGGTTTCTCTTTGATCACTGGCAGACTCCGGATGGCTGGAGACCCCTGGGGTACAGAGCTGCAGGGGCTGTGAGGAGAGGGCACCCCGCTGCAGCGCCCCAACTTCACGGGCCCACGGAGGTGGCGGGGCCGACATGCACCCATCGTCGGCCTTGGGCAGTGAAGCGGGTCACGCGGTTGCTTTAGTCATTGGCAATTTCAGTTTTTTAGACTAAATTAAGATGACTTTACATTGACTCACCCGTGGTCAGTATGGAGATACAGCTGAGAAATTCGGCTTCTGGTTGCACAAGTCACCGCCAGTTTAAAAGACCCCGGTTCCGCAGAGAATGATAAACGCACCATATTCGATACTGTAGCTACTGCACATTTTGCTCTGTAAACTGTCCGATTTCTGAAATTCAGACTCTGGGTCCCTAACGGCGCATTGATCGACATTTCTGTGTGAGGAGGGTGACGGGGTGAGCACGCGGGTGTCAGAAGGCAGAGCTAAAGGCAGGCCCGTGCAGGCGCCTCGCGCTCCTGGAATGTCCCTGTCACAGGGCTGGTCTCCCGCCCGCTGGGGCCTCAATGAACCCCTTGCTCGCCGCAGCTTTGGGCTTTATCTTTTACTGGATCTATCACTAGGGAACCTGCAGACCCCAATGCCTCTGAAGCTGGACTCTGTTTGGGACACACATCTGGTTCTGAAAAACTGTCAAGATGAAGACAGTGAGAATCCAGGACCAAGAGTTACACTTTTATTTTAAATCTCTTAACCTGTGATTTCTAGATTTGAAAGGCTCATTATACTGACAAGCTCAAGTTAAAGTATTTTTATAGGCACTTAAAGGAAGATAATCAGTTCAAACTTACACACGTTTGTTTCTTGATGAAAATAATAAAATTCTGTTTCCATCATTGCTCTTCAGCCGCTCAGTCATGTCCAACTCTTTGTGACCGCAGGGGCTGCAGCAAGCCAGGCTTCCCTGTCCTTCACCATCTCCTGGAGCTTGCTCAAACCCATGTCCATTGAGTCAGTGATGCCATCCAACCATCTCATCCTCTGTTGCCCCCTTCTCTTCCTGCCTTCAGTCTTTCCCTGCATCAAGGTCTTTCCCAGTGAGTCAGCTGTTCACATCAGGTGGCCAAAGTATTGGAGCTTCAGCTTCAGCATCAGTCCTTCCAGTGAATATTCAGGGTTGAAATCCTTGCAGTCCAAGGGACTCTCAAGAGTCTCCACCATTAGAAAAATGCCATTGAATTATCTTTAATAAAACAGTGTATCTTTTTGAACTGAGATGAAAGTCTTTTTTCTAAAGGCACCTCTGGACAATGACTTCTTTCTTTACTAACTCAGAGTTCACGGTTGTTTCTTGTCTAGTATCTCTCTTATTGGGTTGTTATGATATTGCACTGAGAAATACTTATTCTATTCACAGGGTCACATCTTTTAAAAAGCACATGAAACTATCCAAAACCCCTGAATAACATGTGTATTTCAATGTATGTATTAATAAAAGCCAGTGCTCCATTGTTACTAAAAACTCAGGTAAAGGTGATCATCTCACCCTGTTGACCATCGGTGTGTTGGTGCTTTTCTGCTGAGCAGCTCGGCGCGGTGGGGGCTGCGGACCCCTGGCTCCAGCAGCAACGTCAGGAGGGTCTTCTAAGCTCCCGGAGCACATGGGTCTCCACGCTATCCTGGGCGCTGGGAGGGCAAAGCTCAGGGCCCGGTGCGTCATCTCTTGCCTTCTAGTAATTTTATATATTCTCTTGGAAAGTATTTGTGTAATTAATATGGAACTCTTCTGAGGGTAAGGTATGAAGTAATGTGTGTTTCCCTTCTTCACATGAATGCCGAAATTAACTGTTAAAAAGTCCTTTTCTTCACTGATCGGCTGTGTCTCCTTACTGTAGATTTAGAATCTCTGGACACTGAGGTGGGTGATTTTCCACTGGTTCATCACCCGTCCGTCTGTCGTTTCACAAGAATCTCAGTTACCAAAGTTTTATGTATATTTTGATATTTAGCAAGGATGTGCTACCTCATTACAACCTTGCTGGGACAGAAGTGATGTATACCGTGGTGTAAGTTTCCGGTACGATGTGATGACTCGATGCACTTACATACCGGGAAGCAACCATGCACGGAGAGGCCGTGCATGCTAAGCCGACCCTTTGGGACCCCGTGGGCCACAGCCCGCAGCCATCCCGGGCTCCTCTCTGTGGGGCGCTGCAGGCGGGAATACTGGAGTGGGCTGCTGTGCCCTCGGGGGCTCGTCCCACTCCAGGGATCGAACCCGAGACTCTTACGTGCTGAAGGGTGGGTTAGCACCGTCTCCCGGCTGTGGCGAGGACACTCCCGGCCCCCGCTCCCGGCAGCTTTCAGGCGTCTGATGCCCTGCGGCTGACTGCGTCGCCAGGCGAGCACAGGGCATCCCACAGCGGGACGCTGCCCTGACTGGCATCTCCCCTCGCCCCCGCCCCGTGCCCTGCCCACCACCATCCTGCTCCGCCTCTGTCAGTTCGGCCTCCGCGGGTTTCACGTGCAAGCGGAATCGCATCCTATCTGTCTGACTTGTGTCACTTAGCACAGCGTCCTCAAGGCTCCTGTGTGCGGTGCCAAGGGCAGCCTTGCTCGCCTCCCCACGGCCGAATTCCGCCTGCGTCGCCAGGCGAGCACAGGGCATCCCACAGCGGGACGCTGCCCTGACTGGCATCTCCCCTCGCCCCCGCCCCGTGCCCTGCCCACCACCATCCTGCTCCGCCTCTGTCAGTTCGGCCTCCGCGGGTTTCACGTGCAAGCGGAATCGCATCCTATCTGTCTGACTTGTGTCACTTAGCACAGCGTCCTCAAGGCTCCTGTGTGCGGTGCCAAGGGCAGCCTTGCTCGCCTCCCCACGGCCGAATTCCGCCGCAAGCGCCCCACGCCTTCCTCGTCCGTCCGTCTGCTGACCGACACTCAGGCTGCCGCTGGGTCGCGGCCGACACGCACGATGCTGCCACGGACGAGGGCGTGCAGAGGGCTCTCTGTGCGCTTGCGTCGCCGTGGACGGTCGGATGCGCGGGGTGGAGCTGCCCGGCGGTACCCAAGCTTCAGTGCGTCCACGCGGTCTCCCGCCAGGCCGTGCCTGTTTACAGTCCCACCAGCAGCGGCAGAGGCTCCCCTTCCTCCAGATGCTCACCATGCGCTCTGTCTCGCCTTTTCATTACAGCCGTCCTAACAGGCGGGAGGTGCCACCGCCCTGGTGTTGATCTGCATTTCTCTGATGATTCCTGAGGCCGAACACCTTTTTCATGCACCTGCTGGCTGTGTGTGTGTCTTCTTCAGAAGAGTGCCTAGTCACCGCCTCTGCCCATTTTATAAAAATCAGATGGTTGGGGTTTTTTTTGGCTATTGAGTTGTATGAGTTCTTTATATATTTTGAATACAGCCCCCTTATGAGATTTATGATTTGCAAATATTTTCTCCCATTCTTTAGGTTGTCTCTTTTCATTCTGTAGACTGTTTCCAGTGATGTGCAGAAGCTATTTATTTTGATGTAGTTTATTAATTTTTAGTTATTCATTTAATCAATAAAAACACAAACTGAACACTTTCCAAGAAGTCTGGCTGCCATCCCTAACTTCTCTCCTCTCTTCCCCCCTTTCCCCCTAGCTAATTATGGCTTTAGGTAAGCTTTTCACTTTGTGTGGAGTATAGCCGATATAGCAACGTTGTGATGGCTTCAGGGGGACCATTTATGTGTTTTTGCTTTTGCTGCCTGTGCTTTTGGTGTTGTATCCAAAAACATCATCGCCAAGACCAGAGCCAAGATTCCCCCTGTGCTTTTTTCTAAGGGTTCTGTGGTTTCAGGCTTTAAGTCTTTAACCCATTTAGGGTGAATTCTGGCCACATCCTCTGGCTGGATTAGCCACTTCGTCCTCATACAGTGGTCTCCATCTGCTGCAGCTTTAACGTCTATTTTACCTGACAGAAGCACAGCTACCCCTGCTCTCTCTTGGCTTCTACCTGCATGGAATCTTTTCTGTCCCTTCAATGTGAGCCTATTTGTGCCCTTGCTGGTGGAGCAAGTCTCTCTGTAGGCAGCTTTGCTTTTTAATCCATCTGCTCATTCTATGCCTTTTGAGTGGACAAATTAATTCATTCATATTAGGACTTCCGGACACCCCCTACTGCCTCATGTCTGACCCTGGTTCCTGTCTTCCTCCCTCGCTGGTCCTATGTGGACTCAAGGTCTTGCAGAGAGGAACGCTCTCTTCCCTTCTCTTTAACTCAGTGTATCTACGGCAGGGTTTTGCCGTGTGGTTACCAAGAGGCTTCCA
Organism: Oreotragus oreotragus; assembly: GCA_006410675.1. Classification (NCBI taxonomy): domain Eukaryota; kingdom Metazoa; phylum Chordata; class Mammalia; order Artiodactyla; family Bovidae; genus Oreotragus; species Oreotragus oreotragus. The sequence continues at coordinate 239 of SJYX01000273.1, read as the reverse complement.
TGAAACATCGTACAGATGCACTGAGGACTGACTGCACACACTCCACCCGTTTACTTCCCCCTTTTACGTTTGTGACGTCACAAGTGACATCTTTTTATAGTACTGACAGATATATTCACTGAGAAATTACTGTAGCTATAGTTATTTTTAATACTTTGTCCTTTAATCTTTATGCTACTGCTAAGTCACTTCAGTCGTGTCCGACTCTGTGTGACCCCATAGACGGCAGCCCACCAGGC
>SJYX01000272.1:0-14138 GCA_006410675.1 Oreotragus oreotragus | reverse complement strand
ACCGTAGTTCAAAAGCATCAATTCTTTGGCACTCAGCTTTCTTTATAGTCCAACTCTCACATCCATACACGAGAGCTTCATGTGATTTTTATATTTACTTAACTAATAGCATTCCGGAGATAACATTCTGCAATTTGCTCTTATGTTATGAAGGTTTACTCAGAATATTTACAGATGTAGTCCATTTTTTCAAGCTTATGTGTATTATTTCATCCTACCACTCTACCACAGTTTTTCAAACCTTCACCTTTTTAAAGGTAAATATCCTTAACACACGCGCATGCACACAGACACACACACAACCCTTAGTACATATGAAAAAATGCATGCATGTGTATATATGTGTATGTCCCACTTCTAGATTAGTCTTTTACATGTTTTTTAAATCTATTATTATTTCAAAGACTAGATTTATTTTTGTAATCATTACTTTTCTTTTTGCTTGACTGTTTTTTAATACTGTAGTTTCTATTCTCATCTTTATTGTTGGCTTCTTCTTTCTTTATTTCCATTTTCTATCTTCTTTATTTTTTGTGTAATTCATTTATTTAAAATTTTACTTTTTCAAGAAAGGCATTCTAGGAAATAACATTCAAGTTACTACATTAGTTCCATCATTGACGTCTCAGAACATCTATTCTATTGTTATCTAGTTTAAATATTTCACAGTTTTTATTGTGGTTTTCTCTTCATTCCATTTTTTAGGAGGACGTATTACATATTGGGCAAGGTGCATTAACAATGCAATACTAATTCTTCAGGACTTGTCTAATAGAGCATCTCAACTGTCAATAGATTACAGGACTGTCAATGTACTGATTTCTTCAGCTCTTGACACAGACAAGTGGAACTTGGAAGAGATAGCCTCAAGGTAGTAAAATTGGGGAGCGCAGACTTTATGGTCTAGTGTTACATGGGTATTTATGTTATTGTTTTTGCTTTATATATTTTAGGATGATGTTGTGGAAGGCTTACCAATTAATGATTGATTAATTTCCTTAGTGGAGTAGGAAATGGCAACCCACGACTGAGTGCGCACGCACACACACACACACACACACACACACACACAATCTCCTTAGTGGATATTCCTTTTAGTTTTATGAGATTCCACTCTGTCATTAATAATGGCTTTTATCTTAAATTCCCTTATATTTGCTATTCATATAACATTTTTTGGTAAATATTTTGTTCAGTCTATATTTTCATCCATTTGTTTTCAGTTTACTTGTATAATGTGGCTTTGAGTGTGTTATTATTCAAACCAGAACTTTTGAGAGTATGTGAAAGTGAAATTCACTCAGTCATGTCTGACTCTTTGCAACCCCATGGACTATATAGTCCATGGAATTCTCTAGGCCAGAATACTGGAGTGAGTGGCCTTTCCCTTCTCCAGGGGATCTTCCCAACCCAGGGATCAAACCCAGGTCTCCTGCAATGCAGGCGGATTCTTTACCAGCTGAGCCACAAGGGAAGGATGCTATTAATAATTAACTTAGGACAGCTAGGTGAAATCCATGATGGTTCTGAGCAAACTGGGATATGTGAAGTTACTTTTAAACATATGGATATATAGATTTTACTTGTACTCAGTTATGATATTCTGCCTTTTAGGGAAGATTTAATGTATTTATATTTTTTGTAATTATTGCCATATTTGGATAGTTGTTATAACTTAATTTGTACTTGTAGGTATAATTATTGAAGTATACAATTGTATAATGATTCCTTCCCTGCTCCTCCCCCCAGCAACTTTCTTGCTTTTCTATTTTGACAAGATTCTTTCTTTTGTCTTCTGAGAGTACTTATTTTACTCAACTTTTAAAATGATGGTTTATCTTAAATTTTAACTTGCATATTTAGCTGAAAGATGTTCATTGTTCAGTATTTTTATGCCTCTCTCCTATAGAACACCTATATAATACAAGGTTCTTAGAAAAATTTAACTGTGATTTATCTCATGTTATTGTTGTCTGGTATTTTAATTCCGGCTTTTAAAAAATATTGCCTCTCCATTTCATCATGAACATATTTTATGGCCCATACTTATTTATGTGTACCAACAAGCTTTAGCATGTCTTTATTTCTTCCATTCTTTTTTTTTCTGGTTTCAACTTATTTCTTGTTGAATCACCTGTGTAAGTATGTTTTTTAACAAAGGCCTACCAAATCATAAACTCTTCATCTATGTATATTTGAAAATGTCTGGATTTTATTTTACAAAGTAAGCATTGTAATTTTTAATCAATTTCATAAATGAAGAGCCTGAGCGACTGATTGGATAAATACATTTTTCAGACTGGAAAATTCTTAAAAGCTACGAACAATGAATGCCAGCATAATAGAACAGTATACACTGAGGAAAAATAGCTGCTTCTCTAAAATTCTATCCTTAGCTGACATCCACTAATGCAAAATATGTTATCTAATTATCTTATTTTCTGTGATAATGAACCTCTTTGGCAATTAAAATAATTAAATTAAAATAAATAAATTTTAATTTATTTAAAATTAAAATTAAATTAAAAATTTAAATTTAAAATTAAATTAAAAAATAATTAGATTAAAATAATTAAAATTAATTATTTGATATTTTGCTTATGCATTTTGATAGGTCTATGTACTTGTTTTTCTTATCCTGCTCATGACTTGGTGAACGTCTTCAAATTGGGATTGATTCTTCTCCATCTCTCTGGACCATGAGCATCTTTCTCTAATTCTGTTTCCTCCTTATTAGCTTTTCCTGCTGGGCCCCTGGACCGTCCCATTCCATCCTTTATGTCTCTACATATTGAATTCTGGGAAATGTCCTTGGATCAGTCTTTGGCTTTTTTTCACTTCTGTTTTCCTTGGGTCTATTCTTGTGCTCCACTCACTCAATGATAGTTTTTGTTTCAATTTTATGAATGTGTTTAGGTTAACTCTTAAGGTGTGAGTTGCTCAGACCCTCCACATTCCCAAGAAAGGCCTGACTTCAGAACTGGCTCTTGGACAGCTCCTGGAAGTTGAGCTCTTTGAGTCTTGGAATATTCTTTCTGATAAGAGCACTTTTGTGGTCTTGGGCCACATAGTGCCAATTTAATTGATAGTTTATGCAAATGAATATAATTTTTGGTAAATCATATTCTCAGCTTTTTTTTTTTCCTCTGTGAAACTGGAGTCTGAGAAGCTAAGTCCTGCAATTGCCTACATGATTGATACCCAATAAAAATCCTGAACACGAGGCTTAGAGGAGCTTCAGGTATGTCATCACACGGCACTGTTGGCATAATTAAGTGAATCTGTGGGACTCTGCTGGAAGAGGACATCTGGAGGCTTGAGTCTGGTGTCTCCTGGACTTCACCCTTGGTGCCTTACTGATTTTAATCTGTATCCTTTTGCAAAAAAAAAAAAAAAAACAAAACCCTGTAACTATGAATATAACAGCTTTTCCGAGTTCTATGAGTTCTTCATGTGAAACATCAAACCTAAGAGTGGTCTTGAGGAGTCCTGACACACAAAATAAACAGTTGACACTTAAACAATGTGGGGGTTGAGGGGATGACCCTTGAAGCAGTTGAAAATTCACATTATAGCTTATAATCAACCCACCTTATCCCCAGTTCCTCTGTATCCAGAGTTCTGCATCTGCAGCACATCCAACCAACTGCGTATATCACTGAAAAAACTCACATATAAGTGAATTCAAATCCATCTTGTTCTGTGGTCACTGTATTTCTCTTGCCAAATATTCCATTTTAGTCATTCTCAAATAGTCTTTTTTCACTCTTCTATGCAGAAAACATTGTTTCTGTTCCTTTCTTTTACAGAGTATTTTAAACATACTTATTTGAAGATTCTTTCTGATTTTCAAAAATGACTTTTTGTCTTTTGGGTGCAAAATTTCCCTCTTGCCGAGCCTACTGATGCTCTCCCACATTTTCCTAGATTGTAGGCATGTAACAGTCAGCCACAACCTCAGCTCCAGTTGATCCATGGGCACTGTTCCTTAGAATCTAATTTCTAAGGGGTAGATTTAAACTTACCTTCATTAGATTCCCATGAATTCCTCTGATTTTGGACCAGTTTTCATAATTTTCTGTTTAGTGTAAATTAGATTTAAACACATAAAGAATAAGACCGAGGTTCTGATATCTTTTATTCTTAATTTTTCAAACATTTAAGAACTATTTAATACTTCTTTATTTCTGGCTGTGCTGGGTGCTCATTGCTTGTCTGTGCAGGCTTTCTCTGTTTGTGGCGAGCTACTCTTCATTGCAGTGTGTGGAATTCTCATTGCAGTGGTTTCTCTCTTGGCAGACACAGGCTCTCGGGGCACGTGCTTCAGCAGTCGCAGCTCACAGGCTCTGGAGTGCGGGCCTAGTAGTTGCGGTGCGTGGACTCAATTGCTCCAAGGCACGTGGAAGCTTCCCAGATCAGGGGTGGAAGCTGGGTCTCCTACACTGGCGTGTGGATTCTCAGCCACTGTGCCACCAGGGACGTCCCTGATATCCATTTATTAAAATCTTTTCCCCTCTTTACTGCTCTGAGTTTCAGCAAACATTCTTACTACTTTTCCAGGCTAGTGGGTAGCATTAAAAATTTTTTCCTAATCTTGTTTCATGGGTTTAGTAAAAGAAAGGAAAGGATGTATAAAATTTTTTCACTTCCTCCTATGTTCAATCACACTACTTTAGTGTTTAATGTACTGAAATAATTCTTTCATAAGTCATTTTATCCTATGTTCAGCTGTCTTGAATCCTCAGATTAGTTACTTGTCCAATGTATTTGTAAAATAAATTGTTTGTGATTCTCTTTGAATTTTCCTGTATTATCTGAATGGCATCTTTTAGTGCCAGTTTTCCTCCCTTTCTCCTTTCTGTTGGAAACTGTTAACATATACAGGTTTTATATATGATATCATGCATGCATAGGTGGGACTCCTTTGTGTGTAAAATCAGGAGAGTCAAAGTTATCAAGAAGACATCAATATGCTGTTTTCTGGGGAGACCACTCTTGAAATGACTTTTGTCTGTCTTAGTTTCTTCTGAATCCAGGGCTAAATCTTATTTTTATAAGAATTCTTTATTCATAACCCAGTTAGAAATATAAAGAGAGTACTGTTTACTAGAGTCCAAAGAATTTGTATGCCTAATCCCTCAAGAATGTGAATAGTTAATTATAAATATGGTTGGAGATCAGAAGTACAGATGTGACAGAGCTATTTAAAAAGGGAAAGATATTAGTCAAAGAAAAGAATGCAGAAATGGATAAAATGTTAATAAATTCTTTATATCAGTTACTATAGAGAATGATAGGTAGGCAGAAATTCAGTAGATTTCCTGGAAAGGAGATCAGAAATTCTTATACAGCAAGCAAAAGGAAGTTACAATGCCTGAACATTGCAAAAACTCTAAGCAATGGCATGGTTTCAGAGCTTTAATTGAGGTGATGAACAATATAAGCAGATCTTTCGAAATAAATCTATAACTTCATGAAGAAGAAAAATATAAATGAAAAGGACAAATGTTTATTTTTGCTGAGATTTTAAGAGGCTTCAGTACTATTTAGTTTAAAATTTAGTATGAGGAACAAGTATATTTTAGAGTGTTCTTCTGTAAACACACCACTTTTCCAGTTCTTGCACCCTTTTTATGGGTGATAGCAGTTGTGTTATTATCTCTCAAGCATGTGAAAATAAAGGAAATAAATATTAGTAAGACTTGTCAATAGGACATTGACATAATGTGTTTATTTTTCTACCTGAAAGAGTAGATGTTCCAAGTTTGTGGATGTGCGGCTGTGAAAAACACCTTAAAAACATAGCTCATTTCTAGCATTGTTTCTAAAATGCTATGCTTAACTATTTATCCAGTGGTTTTGCTAACCAGATCTTTACTAATGAATATGGTGTGAAATTAGTAGGAACCATTAGGTGAAAGGAAGGTCATAATCTTGAAAAATAGAAATTAAAATTGACATGTGTATATTACAGAAAAAAAAATACATAGCTTTCTTTCATTGGATATTTTCCCATGGTGACCAACACCTGCGTTTTGTTCCTATCTGCTCTATGTTTTTCCTGTAAGCAGATTTCCAGTGCTTCTTGTCATTCAGTCACTAAGTTGTGTCCGACTCTTTGTGACCCCATGGACTGAAGCACTCCAGGCTTCCCTGTCCTCCACTATCTCGTAAAGTTTGCTCAAACTCATGTCTACTGAGTCAGTGATGCCATCCAACCATCTCATCCTTTGTTGCCCCCTTTCCTCCTGCCCTCAATCCTTCTCAGCCTCAAGATCTTTTCCAATGAGTTGACTCCTCACATCAGGAGGCCAAAATACCGGAGCTTCAGCGTCAGTCCTTCCGGTGGATGTTCGGGGTTGGTTTCCCTTAGTGGTAGTAGCAGTGTTAGTTGCTCAGTCGTGTCCGACGCTTTGTGACCCCATGGACTGTGGCCCTCCAGTCTCCTCTGTCCATGGGATTCTCCAGGCAAAAATACTGGAGTGGATTGCCATTCCCTTCTCCAGAGGATCTTTCGACCCAGGGATGGAACCCGAGTCTCCTCCATTGCAGGCAGATTCTTACCGTCTGAGCTACAGGGAAGAAGATCCTTTAGGATTTCCTTTGAAGAAGTGAAGTGAAGTCGCTCAGTCATGTCTGACTCTTTGCGACACCATGGACTATAGCCTACCAGGCTTCTCTCCGTCCATGGGAATTTCCAGGCAAGAGTACTGGAGTGGGTTGCAGGATTATCCTATTGCATTCTGCCATTTACCTGGTTCCTTCAAATGTCCTTTACTAATTTATTATGTAACTCCGGCAGATCTCATCTTCTTGTTTGTACCTTTCTCAATTTATAATACTGTAAAAGACTTTGTCTTTTATTGAATGTGTTTACTTGCATACCCAGATTCTGTTCTAGCTTCCCTGATGTCAGTCATTTCTCTTCCTCTTAATCCCTCTTAACCTACTTTCTGGAAGAAAATCATTGAAATAAAATTAAAAATAATAAGAGAGATCTAATTGGATCATGTGAATCTATATATATGGTCAAATTGCAGAGAACTAAATACACACATATATGCAAATCTGTGAATATTTTATAAGTACATTGATTTATAAGATTGAGGATTATATCATTGTGACTTTCCTGGGTGTGATATTGTGCTATAGTTATACAACTACAGCTCTAGTATAGCTATAACTGCCTTTGGAGGACACTTGATAAAAGTCCACAGAATCTCTGTATTTTTTCTTAAAACTGCATGTGTATGCATGAGTGCTAAGTTGCTGCAGTTATGTACAACTCTGTGATCCCATGGACTGTAGCCTGCCAGGCTCTTCTGTCCATGGGATTTCCCCGGCAAGACTACTCGAGTGGGTTGCCATGCCTTCCTTCAGGAGATCTTCCTGACCCAGGGATTGAACCCATGTCTCTTGTGTCTCCTGCACTGGCAGATGGGTTCTTTACTACTAGCACCACCTGGGAAGCCCCGTTATAATTACATATGAGTCTATAATTATTTCAAAAGAAAAAGTTTTTCAAAAAGGCACATAAGTAGAAACATGATTGAGTATTTTGAGTTTCACCTCGTTTCTTCTACTAAGTTAGTAATTTGGGCAAGATCACAAATAATCATCTAGCATCTCATAGCCCCACATGTTTTGAGTACAGCAAATTAAATGTTATATGCATTATTTTTCAATCATTCGTTAATTCACTTTGTCATTCAGCAAATCTTTATCAAACAGCTATTATGAACCAAGTACTCTTGTAGGCACTGGAGTTAACATGCAATGAAATTTTTCTTGAATTTAATGAAATGTCTTTTCTCGAATGAGAAGTATTTGAGGTTTACTAAGAGTTTCTGAGTTTATAGTTTTTGTTGGCTTATATTTGCAAGCTGCTTCATTGGTATATTCTTATTTTTTGCCATGATTCATGTGAGTGGACTCCAGTTCTTTCTTTCTTTCTTTCTTTTTTTTTTTNTTCTCGAATGAGAAGTATTTGAGGTTTACTAAGAGTTTCTGAGTTTATAGTTTTTGTTGGCTTATATTTGCAAGCTGCTTCATTGGTATATTCTTATTTTTTGCCATGATTCATGTGAGTGGACTCCAGTTCTTTCTTTCTTTCTTTCTTTTTTTTTTTGAATTCATTGTTTTCAGGTAAAGAAATCTCCAGCTTTAAAATAAGTATTGAAACCCCAAGGTTTCAGAAAGTGAAAGAACATGGCTAGCTATCTTGTGATAGAGCCACAGTATTGATGAACCAGCAGAAATGTTCCATTTGAAAAGGCCTGCGATAAACCCAGTGACTTACTCACAGTTGGACTGGAGATCTTCAAACAAAGCTGGGTAGCTAAACCATAATTGATAAGAGATGGAATTCCTCTAAATTCTTAAGAGATCACGAACTCTATCTCTATCACTAAATGCTCTCACTGTTTCACCCCTGGATATATCTGGCTATATGTTAAACTTACACTGGATCATGGGAAATAGTTTTAATTCTGTTTTTATCTCAGTGGTGTACTTGGGGGAATAAAAAGAAAGGAAAATGTCAAAATAGCTTTTCTCTAACTGAAGAAATTTACTTGTATTTCCATGTTTGTTGGCATGTATCATGAAATGAGAAACTAAAGCTTCAAAAATTATAGAATGGTTCCAGTTGTGACAAAGATTCTGCTCTTTGCTATTTCAGGTTTTCGCTTTCCATTACAAGAAATGAGCTGGAATTTGTTTTCCTTTTTTGTTTGTTCAGCTTCTGCTTTGTAGAGCATTTTTGTGTGATAAAGAAAACCAATATGTAGGAATACAGTGATAACATTGCTAACTTTACAAACACTGGGCCATCAAAAATATGGGATTTTGCATGTACTAGAGAAGGCAAGAAATGACATTTGATGGAAACTCTACGAGTCTCATTCATTAGAATTTTCTTTCTTAATCACTATTAAGGACTATGAGATTTGAGATAGCTCCTCAAGTCTCATATCCTCCGTGTCTCCCTTACTTCTACAGAGTTGACCTACTCTAACGTGACTCTGACCTCAAGACTCTTATTCCTCCACTCTGTCATTTTATTCCATTTTACAAACCTTCTAATTGGGCTCCTTCCTTTGTTTCCCCTACAGGATTGCATGTTCAGTTTGAATTTTTTAAAAAACTGATTTCATCAAAATTTTCCTTTGTCTTTCAAGGAAACTCTCCCTATAGATCCAAAGCACTGCAAAATTACTTAGTCTGGTGGGGAAAGACATATAAGGGGTTGGATCACTGGCACTAGGAATTCACAGTTTTTGGTCTCAGTGGTATCCTTAACACCAAACTCTTTTTATTTCACTTGTCTGTATTCACAACTTTGGAATTCTCCTCTGGTCTTCCCTAAAGTGATTTGACAAGGACTGCTACCCTTAAGACTATGTTTATTTGATGAATGGATATGGCATATCTCCACATTTTGTGAGAATGTATCTTGAAAGCTGCTTTGGAAAGAAAATAGGGTAAGAAATCATTTTGTTTCCAAAAAAGCCATTCTGTAACCTGTGGTTCTCCTCCTCTGTCCCTCAACTCCTGACTGCATTTACAGCCAAGCTTTGAAGAACCAGCTGCTGAAAGTGATAAATCAGCAGCTGAAAATGATGAATGAGAGACTCATTGTAGCGCAAAGTGAAATATAGGTGCTTTTCAACAATGTTAGATTGGTTACTGGACATGGGAAAGAGTGGTGACTACTGGTCAAATGTATGAATATATATATTATAGTAGCAATTATACTTACTATTTGAATTCTATTTGAAATCCTCTTATTACTATAACATCAGGTATTTTATTTTGAGGAGCATTACTAACAATAAATCAGAACCAACATTTATGGAGTGCCAATTAAGTGCCAAGCCAAGTGCTAGGCTGGGGAGCATTTGCTTTGAAATGTTTAGTTGTGATCTCCAAGCCCCACTTACAGAAAATTATGACCTGCTTTCCCAGTTATTGCACAATCTTTAGATACAACAGGCATTCTGAATTTTAAAATCTATCTGTAATATTTCTAGTGTGGTTTATGCTTACTCAAATGGAATATTTTTCAGCTTGTTCCTTTCAAAGTGCTACTTACACACCTGTCATTCAAGGCTCTTTTCACTCTGATTTTGATTTATTCAATTTGCCAGTGTTCCCTGGTTACTAGTCCATGTAATGGTCTGTTCATTTGTACATAAACATTTATACAAGATGGAAAAGTTGAAGTAATTTAAATTTAGTCCATTATTTTTTTTTCCAGTGTGAATTGTGTCAGTATACTACCTCAGTGAGAGGTTATTCATTGGTTTACTCTCTGCTTTTTTATAGTTTCCAGGCATGTTTAATATCTGTGATTAACTGAATTTTTCAGGTTAACATCTGCATTTAATCACAAGTTATTACCCGTTTCCTAGACTGGTCAGTGTAACATTTCAATCACTCCTTCCTTCTTTCTCCACCCGTGTAGTAAAAGATTCAAAGTCACTTATACTTTCTCTCTTTCACAGCCATAGAGCTGCACTTAAATAATATTTAAGAAAGTTATATTTCTTTTGAAGTGGTCACAGGAAGCATATGCTTAGTGTATATAAACAGAGAGAGAGTTGAAGCACTGATTTTGGAAGGCTTGGCTGATTTACAGAACTCTTGTATCTACATAGAAACATTTTTCCTCAGAGAGAAATGAAAGGCTCTTTTGGACTCCAATACCCACGGAGCTCCTGTATAATGGCACTGAAACTCAAAGAGTTTCACTTTGCCCTATATTTTTGGTGTGGCTCAACAAACTTCTGAGAGGTCTCTGTTTAAGCTTAAACAGTCTTTGTCTCACTTCCCCAATTCTTTAACTTTTCAAAGTCATTTGATCATGGAGAATAAAACCTTAAGGATTAGTCATACTTCAGGTGAAGGGGGAAATGGCTTCATTACAGTTATTTTATTCCCCGCTACCCCACCACTGAACATGATCATTCAAAGTGATTCTTCCACTTTTCTCTGAGTTCTCCAGAAACCTGTCATAAATGATTCAGTTTAAGGAAGAAGAATATATTAAAGCAGAGCAACTAAACATGTGGTAATGTCTGGCTACTATTTTTGGCAAAACTTGACCTAACCCAGGAATTTGCCTCTCTTCCAAAATTAGGTGTTTTTGTTGGGGAGGCTGAGTAGGGGTAAGACAAGAGCAGCCCTGCTGGGATATTAAGTGATTGAAGCTAGGATGGGAACAATAGTCTCCATTGTTTTCAAGTATGGATGGTACTGGACTATGATTAAAAATTATGAAGGGAATCTGAACATTTCATTCATTTATCTGGTTGAATACATCTGGTGGCTCAGTTGGTAAAGAATCTGCCTGCAATGCAGGCAACTTCTTGCAGTGTAGGAGACCTGGGTTCAATCCCTGGTTGGGAAGATCTCCTGAAGAAGGAAATGGCAACCCACTTCAGTATTCTTGCCTGGAGAGTCCCATGGACAGAGGAGCCTGAGAGGGTATATATAGTCCAGGGGTTGCAAAGAGTTGGATGCAACTGAGTGACTAACATTTACTTATTTATACATCTCTAAGTTATTCTGACACATTTAATGAGAGCATGATCACTGTTATTCTAGGAAATTTTTAAGACCAGTATGTGTAAAAGAGCACATTATGACTGAAATTAATCCCCTTACAAATAGTCAAATAGAAACCTCATTACCTTTCTTTTTTTTTTTTTAGAACTTCCATTTTATTTTATTTTACTTTACAGTACTCTATTGGTTTTGGCATACATTGACATGAATCTGCCACGGGTGTACATGAACTCCCAAACATGAACCCCCCTCCCACCTCCCACCCTACATCATCCCTCCAGATCATCCCCATACACCCACTCCAAGCATCCTGCATCCTGCATCCTGCATTGAACATAGACTGGCAATTCATTTCTTACATGATAGTATACATATTTCAATGCTATTCTCCCAAATCATCCCACCCTCTCCCTCTCCCTGTCCCTCTCCCTCAGAGTCCAAAAGTCCGCTCTGAACATCTGTGTCTCTTTTGCTGTCTTGCATACAGGGTCCTCATTACCATCTTTCTAAATTCCATATATATGTGTTAGTATACTGTATTTGTGTTTTTCTCAACTCACTTAAAAACAACAGAAATCATTGTGTGCCTACTATGTGCAAGCCCTTTATTGCCTTGAAGTCAGGAGTGACTTCTTGTTCATCATTTTACTGTCAGTGTCAACTACACTGATGATTGGTAGATACCCAAAGTTCAGATGGGACTGAATAGTGTTTGGGGCCTGTTAACAAAGAATCTTTGAACTGTTTCCATTTTAGGTTACCAATTTGTGTCATCGTGTTTAGTGATGCATTTCCTCCTGTCAGTTCAGTGCTCATCACCTTCAATCCTGCATGGAAACAAAACAAAACAAAAAAGGACGTAGGTTAAGTTCTCAGTATCACCACTTTTTGTTTTCTTGAATCCCAGCCTTCATTTTTCATGACCTGTGTCCTTACCCAGTTCAAGTAACTGCTCTCTGCCTTTCAAGGTTCAAGTGGCTGTGAATGGTATGTGGAAAGAATGTCAACATTCACCAGGCAGGGAGGCCAGTGGTGCCTCAGGGGATCTTGGGGAGCAAGTGGGGATGAATTTTGCATTGAGGTTATATGGAAGTCCTGGAGCACAGAAAGTGTGTGGAAGGAGGGACCTGGAGAATGCATCCTGTGTTTGGTGAAGGAAGGAATAGGGCATGGATTTGCAATTACATGGATGTAGAGCATTAGAGCACAGTTCTCCAGGGGCTGCATCTAAGCCCTTCTAGTCCATGTGACCCAGAAGCAGGAGACCTTCTGGGAAAAGAAGCCCAGGGTGGTTCTTTCTGTGACCACTTAGTCACCTGAAACCACGTGAACCAGGATCACACATAGAGTTGACTTCTGTGTCCCTGTGGACATGCTCTTCATTCATGTGTGCTTTCCCAGTGAATTCAGATACAGGCGCAGATCTTCTTCAACCTAGGATTCTAGGGAGTAACTACCAATGAAGTCAGGCTTGGATTTTAGAAATAAAACCAACCCCTGACCTAATGCCACTACCATTTCAGTGGCAATGGAAAACACCTCTTGCTTCTATTTTGATTTGCTCTGGTACTTCCCCAACAAAATTCCCCGAGTCACATTATTAGAGAAATGCAAATCAAAACTACAATGAGATATCACCTCACACCAGTCAGAATGACCATTATCAAAAAGTCTACAAGCAATAAATGCTGGAGAGGGTGTGGAGAAAAGGAAACCCTCTTGTACTGCTGGTGGGAATGTAATTTGATACAGCCACTATGAGAGTAAGGAGGTTCCTTGAAAAACTAGGAATAAAACCACTCTATGACCCAGCAGTCCTGCTGCTAGGCATATACCCTGAGGAAACCAAAATTAAAAAAGAAACATGTACCCCAGTGCTCATTGCAGCACTATTTTCAGTAGCTAGAACATGGAAGCAACCCAGATGTCCATCGACACATGAATGGATAAAGAAGCTGTGGTACATATTTACAATGGAATATTACTCAGCCTTAAAAAGGAACACATTTGAGTCAGTTCTAATGAGGTCGATGAACCTAGAGCCTATTATACAGAGTAAAGTAAGTCAGAAAGAGAAAGATAAATATCATATACTAATACATAAATATGGAATCTAGAAAGATGGTACTGATGAAATTATTTGCAGCAATGGAGAAACAGATATAGAGAACAGACTTATGGACCTGGGGGAAGGAAGGTAGGAAGGACAGGGTGAGATGTATGGAGAGAGTAACGTGGAAACTTACATTGCCATATATAAAATAGACAGCCAATGGGAATTTGCTATATGACTCAGGGAACTCAAACAGGGGCTCTGTAACTACCTGAAGGGGTGGGATGGGAAGGGATATGGGAGGGACGTTCAAGAGGGAGGGGACATACGTATATCTATGGCTGATTGATGTTGATGTTTGGCAGAAATCAAAAAAAATTCTGTAAAGCAATTATCCTTCAATTAAGAAATAAATTAAAAAAAGAAAAGTCTGGCTCTATATGGATGAAACTGAAAAAAAAAAAGTGAAAATACGATCATGAAAAAACAAATTCCCTGAGCCCATCTCTGCACAGAT
>SJYX01000271.1:290632-304831 GCA_006410675.1 Oreotragus oreotragus | reverse complement strand
ACAGTAAAGAGACTGACTTGCTAGCAATAATCCATGTGCTAGTCTGATTTCTCAACTCAAGAAATAAATACAAAACAGAGCTGGAATATATTCATAAAAAGGTATAACCAAAAAATTCAAGAGCATATAAAAGGCTCTAACTTCCTCCTGAAAGGCACATGAACTTAGCCACTCCCATTCAAATTCAATTTAACAAATATTTATTAATGTCCACTCTCTGTTCAATACTGGATCAACTCTTCATTCATTTATTCGACAAGAATTTTTTGAACATTTATATTGTACCAGGCATTACCACGGATAATAGAGACAGAGAAAGGAATAAAATAAAAATCCCTGCCCTCATGGAAATTATATTCTAGAAGTATGAGCGATAATAAAGTTGCAAATAAATAAAATATGCAGTATGTCAGATAGTAACAAGTGCTATGGAGAAAAATGGAAGTTGGAAAAAGAGCTAGGGAAAAGGCATTGCAATGTTAAGTAGATGGTCACAGAAGGTGATATTTGAGTGAAAGCTAATGGAGGTCTTGGATGGCCTGGGTGATATGGACTGAAATGTACAAATGTCACCCTTTTCTGTATAGACCTGCGGACTTTGCATTCCACTGGGCTGTGGAAGGACCTGATAATGACCTGATATTTACTGGTAATGATATATTCAACTAAACAAAGGGTGCTGTCAGACTGAATGGATACTCCTTTAGGCAGAGGTGGACAATGACAACTTAACTCAAACTTTAAAGAATCCAGAGAGACTGCATGTGATGTTTGATGAAGATAGTAAGAATAATGACGTAAGTAAAGGGGGTCCCAGGCAGTAAGAACACTGATTTCTGTAGTTGAAGGTCTTCCTTGCTTCAACAGAGGTAACGGATAGTGGCTCAATGGTGAAGAATCTTCAGCAGAGGTGGACAATGACAACTTAACTCAAACTTTAAAGAATCCAGAGAGACTGCATGTGATGTTTGATGAAGATAGTAAGAATAATGACGTAAGTAAAGGGGGTCCCAGGCAGTAAGAACACTGATTTCTGTAGTTGAAGGTCTTCCTTGCTTCAACAGAGGTAACGGATAGTGGCTCAATGGTGAAGAATCTTCCTGCCAAGCGGGAGAGTTGGGTTTGATCTCTGGGTTGGAAAGATCCCCTGGAGAAGGAAATGGCAGCTTCCTTCAATATTCTTGCCTAGGAAGTCCCATGGAAGAGGAGGCTGGCAGGCTAGTCCGTAGGCTCACAAAAGAGTTGCACACAATTTAGTGAACAAACAGCAGAGGCAAGGGATAGCATTAGCTACATGAAGTGGAGAAACCACTATAAGTCAGTTGAAGAAGGTCACACTTGGTCATAGAGGCTATTGGAAGCCACCAAAGTTAATTGAGAAAGGAAGAAATATGATGAAACAAGTATTTTAATAAAATTAATATAGCAGTAGAGTCAGCTGGATTGGAATAAGGAGCAGAGGCAAGGAACCACTTAAAATCTTATTTTTGTTATCCAAATGTTATAAGGGTGGGTCAGAATGGAAGCAGTGAGAACAGTAAAGCAGTGAAGTTTATACAGAGTAAATGACAGGCTTTGTTGGCTGATTAGGTCTGAAGGGTAAAGAAGAGTAAGTTAGAGCTGACACATTATAAAGAGGTGAGGAGACGGGGTCACTCTATGACATGGAATAAGGAGCAGAGGCAAGGAACCACTTAAAATCTTATTTTTGTTATCCAAATGTTATAAGGGTGGGTCAGAATGGAAGCAGTGAGAACAGTAAAGCAGTGAAGTTTATACAGAGTAAATGACAGGCTTTGTTGGCTGATTAGGTCTGAAGGGTAAAGAAGAGTAAGTTAGAGCTGACACATTATAAAGAGGTGAGGAGACAGGGTCACTCTATGACCAAGAACTCTATGATCCAAACAGGGTGTGACTTGCTCAGGATCACATGGTTAGTGAAAACCTGAAGCCAGAACCCAGAATCCATGCTTTATCCTCCATTAAATGATGCCAAGGCATTTAAATGGCAAGTGGAAAATAGTGCCTCTGACAGAAATGAGTGATTATGGAGGGACAGCAAATTTGTACAATTGAGCAGAGAAGATGAAGAGTTTCTGTTTTGTATCTATGGAGTTTGGAGATATTTGAGTGGAAAAATCTGGGAGACAGGCAACCCTTTAGGGCTGGAAATGCCCTGTAGTAGTCTATGATCTTGCTCCAGTCACTTAACCTCTCTTAGCCTTGGTTTCTCCACTCACAAAGTGAGAAAATGTTATTAATTAAGGGTTGTTATCAGTTAATTAATATTTAAAAAAAGTTTGAAATAGGCCCTGGTACAAGATAAGTGTTATTTAATTATTTGTTGTAAGAAATAAATAAGATGCAATGTAAAGAAAGACATTGGCTTTCTGGAGAGGTAAGAAGAAGATATGGGGAAAACTACAGGAGAATTTGAGATCATTGATACAAAGTCTGTCATAGAAGGGAGGAATTTTATAAAGGTGAGAAACAAAACCAAATGATGCAAAGATGCAGAGAAAGAGGAAGGTCAAGACAGGCCATACAGTATAGAAAGAAGGAGGCCTTCCAGAGTAGGTTGGTTTTCAACAGAGTAGCAAGTAGGAGAGAAGCTCTAGAGGGAAATCGGAAAGAGTGAGAAATGGAAGCAAGGTACTACAGTATTTTTCAAATTTGCCATCAATTTGTGACTGTACCCAAGAGGAGATAAAATTTAAAAATAGGCATTTGCCTAATTTAGTGGATGACACATTCATAGTGAAATACTAGAAGGCTATTAAATTTGGAGTCATTTCTAGCCATCATTTCTAAGCAGAGAGTTGATAAGTTGGAGGATAATCATGCTGATCTTACTTTCACAATTATGTACCAACTGCCATAGGTCAATGAGTTGAATGTAGCCTGAGCTGACATAAGATGGGAAATTTTAAGATTTCTTCCTCTCCACACACAAAAGGTTTCCTTAACTGCAAATTCTGAAAATCTGAGATATTTCTATTATACTTTATCTTTGTGTGCACATCAATATATTCTGCTCTATGTCACAAACACACAGAAACAGAAAAGCCCATCCAAAAGGCTGATTTAGTACACAGTGGACTGAAGATTCCAGAGTAAAACGATTTTATACAAATCATTTATTTGTTCCCAGTTTGAAGAGGTACTTGAATTGTTCTCTTAGTATTTTTCTACGTAAATCTTTGCTTATAAATTCCAGTGTGGTAAACATACCTGGGATAATTTTGAAAGTCAGAAACCCCACATTTCAAAAACCTTCTTTCCTTTTGGATATCACTTCATAGTCTATGTAATGTTAGATTTATTATCTTTGTCTTATACAGTTCTTATAGGCATTGATGTCTGAAGGGGATAGGAGAGTGATATAACAGCTCTGAAGAATTATTATACTACCTGAGAAGCTGAAACCAGAGAAAGAAAGATGGTAGGCAAGATATCGGAGAAGGCAATGGCACCCCACTCCAGTACTCTTGCCTGGAAAATCCCGTGGATGGAGGAGCCTCGTTGGGCTGCCGTCTATGGGGTCCCACAGAGTCGGACACGACTGAAGTGACTTAGCAGCAGCAGCAGCAGGCAAGACATAGAATTCAGTTCCCAGGCATTTTAATATTAGGTGGCAAACTAGGGACTATTGGACCAGCACTATCAAATAGGGATATAATGTGAGCTACACGTGCAATTTAAACTTTTCTTTAATCAGAGCTACATTCTAAAGAGGGAAAAACAAGTGAAATTTTATAATATTTACCTAATAATATATGCTAAGTATCATTTTACCATGTGATCCATGTAAAAATCCGTGACAGGATGGTCTGCATCATTTTTTCTGCAATGTCTTCAAAATTCGCTGTGTATTTTACACACTCAGCACATTTCAATTCAGAATAACCGCAATTGCAAATGGTCCATAGCCACATATGGCTAGTGGCTGCCACACTGGACAGTAGTGCAGTTCTGAACGAAACATATCTCGCTTTTGGATTTTTTTAAGCGTCAGCTGGCAAACAGAGGCATTATGTAGGGAGTGCTCTAGTAGAGTAAACCTTAGGGCAAGTCGGTAAGCACGGACTTTTCCACTTCAGTAAGCACTGGGACTTTCTGACTTCTTTCTTGAGTTTGGGGTTGAACTTAGTACACTTCCCAGTATGCAGCAGAAATAAACAGGGCTGCAGCATACTCTTGAACCACAGGAAAGAGCTGTGCACCGTTCCCCCAGAGAAAAGCACTTACCTCCAGTTTTAAAAAAAATTGTTTATTCCTTTCATGGATTATTACATTTATTTAAGTCACCCCAAATAAGATGACGGATATATCGTTTGCAAAAGTTGGTATGTATCTCGAAGTTTCTACCAACTTTTTTTTTTTTTTTTTTTTTTGATACTTAATAAGGCCTAGCGCAAAGAATTCCAGGGTTGGTTTCCCGACCTCGCCAATTTTGCGGGGCGGAAGGCGCGGATTCCCAGCTCTTGCCCACAGGCTCTGGCAGCCTCACAGTTTCGGGCAGATGGAGTTTCCGGCCTCGCTCAGTGGTCACCGGGTCATCCGCCTGCGCTCCTTTCTGCCTAAGGTCTGGGCCCCGGGGAAGAGCGCGCCGGTGGTGCAAGCATCCGGAGGGCAGTTCCGCGGTGGGCCCACACCCTCCTCGCGCGCCGCTCCCTGCGAGCCAGGCCGGGTGCCGTGTGGCCCGGCTGGCCGCCGCAGCTCTGAGGTTGGGCCCTCCCCCGGGGTGATTTCAGCGTTGAAGGTGGAAATACGGAAGTTTCCAGCCACGACTGACAGATGAGGCTCGCGTCCAGCGCGGCATGCGCTGCAGCGGCTCGGCGGAGCGCGGGGGCCCGGCTGTGCGCATCCAGCGACCCTAGAGGCCTACGAGCCGCCGGCGCGCCATGGCCACGCTGCCGAGCGCAGAGCGCCGCGCCTTCGCGCTCAAGATCAACAGGTGAGACGCGCCCCGCAGCGGACTCGCTGCGGCACAGCCGCGGGCGATGGAGCGTGGCGCCCCGGCGGCTCCGAGGTGTGGGGGTGGGGTTGAGGACGACGCCCGCAGGGTCCCTGGGAGTCAGCCGGCGGCGCCCCCGAGACCCGGTGGGGCCCGGAGCCCCCAGGCGGCTGTAGTGGGGCCACTGAGCGCAGTGGCCCGAAAGCTGAGCGCAGTCCTCCTGGTAGTCCTCGGTCACCAGCGTCTCTTCCCGGAGCCACCTCCCCAACCCCACCTCGCCCGCGCCGCCCTCGGGGTTGACAGGTGGCCGGGCCGCGTAGTGCCAAGGGCGCGGGGTTAGCAGTGCCGGCCCTGCCGCCGAGTTCCTCGTAAACTGCTCCTCCTTTTGAGGCTGCCCTGAGAAGGGCCGAGAGAAGTGAGTAAAATGAGGCAGCCGCTTTAAGACGGGTTATTCTGAGGAGGGCTCTTTCCCCTCTCGTTTTATTTTTCTAGAAAAGAAGTTTGGCTCCTACCGACATCGCTATTTTTATTCTCTGGTCCAAAGGAGCCATGAAGTGGAAAAAGTGATTTTTAAAAAATTCTCCATTTAAATAAGCAAGAAAGGAATGGCCTGTGGCTGACATTTTTACATTTCTAGCGCTCCAGTAAAGAAGGAAGGACAGATCTAACCCACCATCCAATTCATAATAAAAATTGCACAAACTAAGTGTAAGCATATTTACTGCTCAAAGTTCTCACCAGAGGTGCTTTAACTGCACTTTTTTCCCCCTCCACTGAAAACTGCTGACAAGTGTTTGAAGACGTTTTTGTCATGCCCTGAGAAATCTAGACTGTCTGGTTAAAAGATAATATGAAATTCATTCTGAAGGGTCAACTTATTATTTTATAGCCCTCATGGGGCTAGGATTAGTTAGTCTTTGAGCCGAGCCTGTGAAAGGCTGGTTCCACAGTCCATTTTTGTGCTGCTAGACTTTGAAGAGGTTTGAACGACCAGGAATTAGAAGCCCAGAATAATAAGGCGGTAAGGACTTGCGAGGGCATGTTGAGCTTTATTAGGCATTTTATTTCCACCTGTTATGTAGCTGTGAGCAAGCCATTTCTTTTACCTTACTATTTCTTCATCTTTAAGCTAGTTAATTAGTATTGTGTACTGTGTATTAATGCTGTATTAAAGGTAGTCAAAGGTCACAAAGTATATTTCCTTGTGGCCAGTTTTTTTCCCATTAGGTTTCATGCCTGTTGCCATGCAGGAGGAGCAATTCGTTTGGGGGCTGAGGGGGATCAAACTGAAGTTCCTGATGGATGTACCACTTGCTATAGCTGCTGCTGTTCTGTCTGTGTGAATTTTAGGTCAGGTGGTGTAACTCTGACAGAAAGATTTGTCAGAGGGGTGCAGTTAATCTAAGGAGAGCTGTAGGACCTGTGCTAATCACTACAAAGGAAAGTGAAATGGCTCAGTCGTGTCCGACTCTTTGCAACCCCATTGACTGTAGCCTGCCACGCTTCTCGGTCCGTGGGATTTTCCAGGCAAGACTACTGGAGTGGGTTGCCATTTCCTTCTTCAGGGGATCTTCCCGACCCAGGGATCGAACCTGGGTCTCCCACATTGTAGGCAGACGCTTTACTGTCTGAGCACAGGCAGTCTCTAAAGCAGCAGAGGGGTTGGTGTAGTCTGAGGGTCACGAGTAAAGGTCCTGGCTGNCTACTGGAGTGGGTTGCCATTTCCTTCTTCAGGGGATCTTCCCGACCCAGGGATCGAACCTGGGTCTCCCACATTGTAGGCAGACGCTTTACTGTCTGAGCACAGGCAGTCTCTAAAGCAGCAGAGGGGTTGGTGTAGTCTGAGGGTCACGAGTAAAGGTCCTGGCTGGAAGGAGATCTGCTTGCCCATTGGCTCTGTTTCAGACTGGACATGCTATTAATATTTAACGCCTCTACACTTTGAGTTTGTGTCTGTGGAATGGGGACACTCCTAGTACCTACCTTGTGTGACTGTTGAGAGGATTAAGTGAAATAATATATACAAAGTTCTTGTAGTTCCTGGCTCAGAATCAATGTTAAATAAATGTTTGCTGTCCTCATCCACATTACTATCAGTTTTATCATTGTCGTCATCATCTCCATTGCCACCATCTTTAAGATCTTAAGAAAGAAAGTTAGGAAGGAGAGCTGAAGCTGGAGAACTTCTGTGCAGAGATCCCTTTGGGCGAGGTTGGTGATCCCAGTGGCAGGCTGGAGTTGCCTTGGGGTGGATGTTCTCTTAAATGGCTCCCATCTCTGTGCTGAGAATGCCAGACACGCCTTGTGAAACAGAATGTGTGATGGATCGAGCAAGAAGAGCCCCACTCAAGTTAAATAAAATATCAAAGGCTCCCTAATACTCAGGCAAGAATAAGGATTGGATATTCCTGTTTAGTGGGGTTCAGTTTTCCCTTTGGAAGCATTTTGTATATTGGGTAGAAAGTTGGCCAAAGAGCTTTGCAGAAATTAATGTTCGATGCAGTGGATTAATACAGACATACGTAGTATTATTAACATAATATTAAAATGTGCCACTTATTGTTCATTTACTATGTCCCATACACTGTGTTATGTGCTTAATGGATTGTATCATTATTATATTATATTATATCATTGTTATATCATTAGATTCGTACAAAAACCCTATGAGACTCACCTGAAGTCTCATATAAAATAGGAAGGTGAAGCTTGGAGATGTAGTTGCACAAGGCCATGTAATTTGTTCAAGGCCATGCAGACAGCAGAGGCAGAACTAGCATTACAAAGTGCTCCAAAGTATTCTTAACTGGTCAAGTGCCATTTTGAAATTCTTAAGAATTTCCTTTAAAAGCAAACAAGGAATTGATGTTTAAAAAGACATCAATTCAGTAGCAGCATTGCAAATTGTTCTGATCAGTGTTTAATATGTAAATAACAATGTGATGTTCTGCAATTTTGAAGTTAAAAAAGAAAATATTTTCTCTTGCATGCCTATGTACTATTTTTTAAAATAGATCAACTTACAAAAGTAAGGCAGTGTTGAAATATGGCCATCGGTACATTCAGCATGGGTTCATAGTTTTTTACCTCTCTACCCAAAATGATACAAACTGCCATTAAAAAATGTTTGTGGGGGTAAAATCGATGTTTCCTATCAAGGAAATATTCAAATCTGATATATTAAAATTTTTACTTGTAAAGAGCTCCTTCTGCCTACACCAGCCTCAAAAAAGAGTGAGCACACTACCTCACAGTAGGAAAGGAATGATCCCCACTGTTTGCAAATTCCGTAACTTCCTGCAAGCAGCATTGCTCAGTCTAGGGACAGGGCCAAAGCAAAGGAGGAACCTGGGAATGTCCGCTAGTGCCTGTTCCTCCGTGATTGCCCTGGCTATTTCTTTCATTTTTTTTTTCAAAATTAATTAATTAATATTTATTTTTGTCTGTGCTGGGTCTTCGTTGCTGCACAGACTTTTCTCTAGTTGTGGCAGCGAACAGAGGCTACTCCTCAGCTGTGGTGCTCCAGCTTCTCATTGTGATGGCTTCTCTTGTGTTGGAGCACGGGGCTCCAGGGCACCTTGGCTTCAATAGCTGGGGCACGTAGGCTCAGTAGTTGTGGCTCTCAGACTCTAGACCACAGGCTCAGTAATTGTGGAGCATGGGCTTAGTTGCTCCGTGGCATGTGGAGTCTTCCTGGAACAGGGATCGAACTCCTATCTCCTGCATTGGCAGGAGGATTCTTTACCACTGAGCCACCAGGGAAGCCCCCTCTCATATTCTTATGAAGCCTAAGTTTACATGTGTTAGAAATCATCGTAGGCCATTTTTTGTTTCCTTTTGAGTACCGAGTATAATTGTATGACGTGGTTGTGTGACTTACAACAGTCGAACATTTCTCTAGAACCCACAGTTAAGGGGAAAGAGAAAAGATCCACCAGTGAATTTTTCTGAGCTTAGATTCAGTTTTTTATACGTGTTAGATATTTGCCTTCATTTCAGTTTAATTGTCACTGTCTTCCTGTGCACAAAGGAAAGGCTAGATCTGAATTAAGTAATTCATAATAATGTTTGCATTGGGGATTTCAGGCACTTCTGCATTCAGTATCGTGATACAGTCCTTGTATGAGTGCCAAGTCTCATCAACTACCCTTTTTTTCTTAGTAGCATTTAGGGCTTTTATGTATTATAAAAATTATTATTACTCTTCTGAAAATTCATTAAACAAAATCTTAGATTCTTTCAAACACAGAATAGATACAGAACTAGATCAAATATTAGGGACCTTGGGTAAAGAGAAAAGAAGTGCAGAATGCAGAAAAAACATTAATGATCCTTTGGACATTCAGTTGAAAAGGATAAATAATAATGGCTTATGCTTGTATAATGGTTGCTGTATGGTATTCTCTACATGTCATAACTCACCCCTGTGAGGTAAGAACAATTACTGTCTCCATTTTAGAAATGAAGAAACTAGGTACAAAGGAGTAATGAAAACTGTTCAAAGTCACAAACAGCTAAGGGCAGAGCTAGGATTCAGATGTAGGCAGCTTTGCTGCAGAATCCTCTCCCTTAACCCCATCTACCATGCTGTCATCTCAATTTTATTTTAAAATAATAATAAAATTAGTAATATTTATTGATTACTTTCTATGTGCCTATTATCATCTGGACTTTGTATAACTTCGTTTCATGACTATAGAAAAGGAACAAAATATGATGTATTATGATAAGAATCATTAGAGAGTGATTTTATGGAAGATAAAACCAAGCATCCAAAAAGACATATTGTTTTCAAGAACAGTCCTAATAAAAGATAATTCTAACAATGCTAAAAAAAAGATACAAATGAATTTATGTATGAAAAGACCCACTGACATGGAAAACAAATTTATGGTTATCAAAAGGGAAAGGGAGGAGGGCTAAATTAGGAGGTTGGGATTAACACATATACACTACTGTATATAAAATAGATAACCAACAAGGACCTACCATATAGCGCAAGGAACTGTACTCAATATTTTGTAATAACCTACAGTGGAAAAGAATCTGAAAAAGAATGTGTATATATATATATATATAACTGAATCACTGTGCTATTCACCTGAAACTAATATGATATTGTAAATCAACTATACTTACATGAAAAAAGAACAATCTCAATAACTTCTGGCATAAAGACTAGAACAAGAAGAAGATACTGCATTGTTCCTGAGAGGTGTTTGCTGATTTTGTCCGTAAAAATGATTCAAGCATTAAAATACATGTATTCATATGTCTAAATGCATGTTTGCAGTGGAATAGTGCTATTCTTTTACTAGCGATGGCACAGCAGGGTGTGAATGCTTTCAGGAATTACTGCATTTGTCTGATGTGTTCTAAACCAAAGACCGTGAGAAGAGGCTTCAGGCAATTACACTTAGAATTTTGGTCTTTCACATTCAGAATCATTGTTGTTTTTTTTATTTTATTTTTTTCAGATTCTTGGAAAGCCCCATGTGAACTTTAGGAATCTAGTACGATTGAAAGACCCTTCTGCCAGGGTGAACTTTTCAAATTAGAGTTTTTTGAGCTCTGACAATTCACATGTATGTATAGAGCCAATGATTACTTCAGCATGGAAAAGAAAATATAATTACATCCTGTGGTTACCTAGGAAGAGAGGGAGAGCTCAGGGAACCAGGTCTCCCATTTCTACTTTCCACACAGAGCTAGTGATGGAATGAGATGATGTTAGAAACACCTCAACCTTTCTTCCTCCTAACAGGCAGGGATGTAACAATACCGAGTTCTTGCTGGAGAATGCTAAGATAAAAGAGTGCTTAGTTCTTTTCAATGGTGAACACCAGGTGCTTATTGCTGTTTTGGTCAATAATAAGTAGCTAAAGCAACAGGAATATACTACCCCTGTTCCCACAAATGTTCAGTCTAATTTGTTACCAGTCAGTAACTACAAAGGTTCTCTGCTGCTGCTAAGTCGCTTCAGTCCTGTCCGACTCTGTGTAACCCCAGCGACGGCAGCCCACCAGACTCCCCCGTCCCTGGGATTCTCCAGGCAAGAACACTGGAGTGGGCTGCCATTTCCTTCTCCAATGCATGAAAGTGAAAAGGGAAAGGGAAGTCGCTCAGTTGTGTCCAACTCTTTGCGACTCCATGGACTGCAGCCTTCCAGGTTCCTGTCCATGGGATTTTCCAGGCAAGAGTACTGGAGTGGGGTGCCATCGCCTTCTCCGACAAAGGTTCTCTAGGTTCCAGGAAATATAAGAGTTTATACACTGTGGTTATACGTGGTTCCTGTGCTTCTAGAGTTTGCGCTATAGTAGTACACTTTGCTATTTGGGGTACATAGAATAAAAACAGAATGATATCTCTAAAAATATATAGGAAGGCATCTGTATGCAGGGTGCGGTGAAATCAAATAAATTGGTAAAATTGGCCTAGAGTATACGATCATTATATTGTGTCCCACTGTGTTCAAATCAAAGGCAGGATTAGAAAAGCAGAAATGGCAATGGTAGAACCAGTGGGAGAGCTCAGGGAACCAGGCCTCCCATTTCTACCGTCTTTGTTCCGTTCTTTCAGCTGTGTTCATCATTAAAAGTAAGAAAGTACAACAAGCAAAAATTTGTTTTAGTTACAGCTGTTAATATTTGGATGTGTCAATGCATCTTTCCATTAAAAAAAAAATAAGATCATACTGCATATCCTGTTTTATGCTGTATTTTTAAGTTTAAATATGAACAGCTCTCCATGTTCATCCATGGAGGGCTACATTATAATTTACATAGGCTGTGTAAAATTGTGTTGATTAGGTATGCAGTGATTTATTGAATTAATTCTCTATGATTGGGTTTTAAGATGGTTTCCAAGTTTTTATAATAATGTGCATAGCTTGATGAATAGCTTTATGCGTACATCTTTATGTGTTAGTGCAAATACTTCCTTCAACTTTCTAGAAGTGGGATTCCTTGCTCAAAGGAAAGAAATATTTTTCAGACTTTTGATACACATGACTGAGTTGTTCCCCAGTTCAGTCGTACCTCTTTACATTCCTGCCACTGGCCCTACAAGTTCTCATTTCCTCACATTCACACCCCTGCCTGGTTTTATCATTCCTTTAAATCTTTATTAGAAATCTTGACCCTTTCTCCTTAATATGTCTTATCTTTTCCTGTTCAGTTTCTCTCCTAGATTCCTGTATGACCTTTGAAGTCATTCTTTAGGGATTAAAACAGTTGTGCGTTTCTCCTTTTTCCTTTGCCTTATGTATAACTATTGATGGTTTTAATCTCTGTCTTTCTCACTTTCTGTGAGAGATTCTTTTTGTACAGAGAATAGGTGGATTAATTGTAAAGGTAGAGTGTTCTAGCAACTTAGTTCTTTCTTGCTTCTTTTTGAGACTCTAATTGGCCACACTTTCATTTACTTTTACTTTGCTTAACACTAATTCAGTCTATCCATCCTTTACATAAACTAGCGATTTTAGAGGAAGTAACAGATAAAAAATCAAGATCTGTGTTCCTCACAAATATATTGGAGTGGGTCACCTTTCCCTTCTCCAGGGGATCTTCCCAACCCAGGGATCAAACCCAGGTCTCCCGCATTGCAGGCAGATTCTTTACCAGCTGAGCCACAAGGGAAGCCCCTGACATAGCTCACTGGATGTGTTTTCCCTTGGATCACAATATAGAGACAGGGACTTCTTTCATGCTTTGGGAGTTTCCTCTTCCTCTGGAATTGGATTTGGGGCTTATACAACATGTTGGTATCACTCTGCTCAGAAACCTCAGAAGGCTTCAGGAGTTCTCCTATCATTCTCATTATACAACTGATAATTTTAACTGTTCTTCCCTGTGTGAAGCCAAATGTAAAAATAGCAGAAGATTAGGCTAAAGCAAAATGGCTGTCTGGGGAGGCCTTACAAATAGCTGTGAAAAGAAGAGAGGAGAAAAGAAAAGATATAAGCATCTGAATGCAGAGTTCCAAAGAATAGCAAGGTGAGATAAGAAAGCCTTCTTCAGCCATCAATGCAAAGAAAGAGAGGAAAAGAACAGAATGGGAAAGACTAGAGATCTCTTCAAGAAAATTAGAGATACCAGGGGAACATTTCATGCAAAGATGGGCTCGATAAAGGACAGAAAAGGAATGGACCTAACAGAAGCAGAAGATATTAAGAAGAGGTGGCAAGAACACACAGAAGAACTGTACAAAAAAGATCTTCATGACCCAGATAATCATGATGGTGTGATCACTCACCTAGGGCCAGACATCCTGGAATGTGAAGTCAAGTGGGCCTTAGAAAGCATCACTACGAACAAAGCTAGTGGAGGTGATGGAATTCCAATTGAGCTGTTTCAAATCCTAAAACATGATGCTATGAAAGTGCTGCACTCAATATGCCAGCAAATTTGGAAAACTCAGCAGTGGCCGCAGGACTGGAAAAGGTCAGTTTTCATTCCAGTCCCAAAGAAAGGCAATGCCAAAGAATGCTCAAACTACCGCACAATTGCACTCATCTCACATGCTAGTAAAGGAATGCTCAAAATTCTCCAAGCCAGGCTTCAGCAATAAGTGAACCGTGAACTTCCTGATGTTCAAGCTGGTTTTGGAAAAGGCAGAGGAACCAGAGATCAAATTGCCAACATCCGCTGGATCATGGAAAAAGCAAGAGAGTTCCAGAAAAAAAATCAATTTCTGCTTTATTGACTATGCCAAAGTCTTTGACTGTGTGGATCACAATAAACTGAGGAAAATTCTGAAAGAGATGGGAATACCAGACCACTTGACCTGCCTCTTGGAGAAATCTGTATGCAGGTCAGGAAGCAACAGTTAGAACTGGACATGGAACAACAGACTGGTTTCAAATAGGAAAAGGAGTACGTCAAGGCTGTATATCGTCACCCTGCTTATTTAACTTATATGCAGAGTGCATCATGAGAAATGCTGGGCTGGAAGAAACACAAGCTGCAATCAAGATTGCCGGGAGAAATATCAATAACCTCAGATATGCAGATGACACCCCTGTTATGGCAGAAAGTGAAGAGGAACTATAAAAAGCCTCTTGATGAAAGTGAAAGAGGAGAGTGAAAAGATTGGCTTAAAGCTCAACATTCAGAAAACAAAGATCATGGCATCCGGTCCTATCACTTCATGGGAAATAGATAGGGAAAAAGTGGAAACAATGTCAGACTTTATTTTTGGGGGCTCCAAAATCACTGCAGATGGTGACTGCAGCCATGAAATTA
>SJYX01000271.1:276687-290245 GCA_006410675.1 Oreotragus oreotragus | reverse complement strand
AACTGTTGCTTCCTGACCTGCATACAGATTTCTCAAGAGGCAGGTTAGGTGGTCTGGTATTCCCATCTCTTTCAGAATTTTCCACAGTTTCTTGTGATCCACACAGTCAAAGGCTTTGGCATAGTCAATAAAGCAGAAATAGATGTTTTTCTGGAACTCTCTTGCTTTTTCCATGATCCATCAGATGTTGGCAATTTGATCTCTGGTTCCTCTGCCTGTTCTAAAACCAGCTTGAACATCAGGGAGTTCACGGTTCACATATTGCTGAAGTCTGGCTTGGAGAATTTTGAGCATTACTTTACTAGCGTGTGAGATGAGTGCAATTGTATGGTAGTTTGAGCATTCTTTTGCATTGCCTTTCTTTGGAATTGGAATGAAAGCTGACCTTTTCCAGTCCTGTGGCCACTGCTGAGTTTTCCAAATTTGCTGGCATATTGAGTGCAGCACTTTCACAGCATCATCTTCCAGAATTTGAAACAGCTCAACTGGAATTCTATATATACATTTATACATACAGAATCTAGAAAATTGCTGGTATTGATGAACAGATTTTCAGGGAAGGAACGGAGATTCAGATATAGAGAATGGACCATGGATACAGTGGGGGAAGAAGAGAGTAAGACAAATGGAAAAAGTAGCATCAATAGATACACAATACCATGTGTAAAATAGTTAGCTGGTGAGAATTTGCTATATAACACAGGTCATCTAGGTGGGTGTTCTATGATGACCTAGAAGGGTGGCAGGTGGGGACGGAAGACAGGCTCAAGAAAGAGGTGATATATTAATATATATAATTATGGCTGATTTGCATTGTTGCATGGCAGAAACCAACACAACATTGTAAGGCAATTTTCTCCCAAATAAAAATATATTAAAAATCATAGTGAAGGAGAAATAGACTTTCTATCCAAAATTACTGCAGATGATGATTGCAGCCATGAAATTAAAAGATACTTTCTCCTTGGAAGGAAAGTTATGGCCAATCTAGATAGCATATTAAGTAGCAGAGGCATTACTTTGCCAACAAAGGTCCGTCTAGTCAAGGCTATGGTTTTTCCAGTGGTCATGTATAATTTTTTGGGGGGCTCCAAAATCACTGCAGATGGTGACTGCACCCATGAAATTAAAAGACGGTTACTCCTTGGAAGGAAAGTTATGACCAACCTAGATAGCATATTCAAAAGCAGAGACATTACTTTGCCAACAAAGGTCCGTCTAGTCAAGGCTATGGTTTTTCCAGTGGTCATGTATGGATGTGAGAGTTGGACTGTGAAGAAAGCTGAGGGCTGAAGAATTGATGCTTTTGAACTGTGGTGTTGGAGAAGACTCTTGAGAGTCCCTTGGACTGCAAGGAGATCCAACCAGTTCATTCTAAAAGAGATCGGTCCTGGGTGTTCTTTGAAAGGACTGATGCTAAAGCTGAAACTCTAATACTATGGCCACCTCACGTGAAGAGTTGACTCATTGGAAAAGACTCTGATACTGGGAGAGATTAGGGGCAGGAGGAAAAGGGGACGACAGAGGATGAGATGGCTGGATGGCATCACTGACACGATGGATGTGAGTCTGGGTGAACTCTGGGAGTTGGTGATGGACAGGGAGGCCTGGCGTGCTGTGATTCAGGAATGATGCTAAAGCTGAAACTCCAGTACTTTGGCCATCTCATGCAAAGAGTTGACTCATTGGAAAAGGCTCTGATACTGGGAGGAATTGGGGGCAGGAGGAGAAGGGGATGACAGAAGATGAGATGGCTGGATGGCATCACTGACCTGATGGGCGTGAGTTGAGTGAACTCCAGGAGTTGGTGATGGACAGGGACGCCTGGCATGCTGCGAGTCATGGAGTTGCAAGGAGTCAGACATGACTGAGCAACTGAACTAATCTGAACTGAGGCTAAAGGGGAACTAGATTGAGAAATGCAGAACTGTAAATAATCCACCCTCTTCTTCTTCCTCCTATCTCTTGACTTTCTGATGCACAGATAAATTAGTAGGCTTGTAAATCCTAGGTTGGTTAGTTTGATAGTTCATTCATTCATTCATATACTCACTCTAGCTATTGAGGGTCACTGTGTTCCAAGTGCTATGCTGGGCCTTGGTAATACAAAGGCAAGCAAGTCAGGATATTGCTGGCAAAGAACAAAACATTAACTTGCTCTGTGGATCAGAAAAAGATGGAGCTGTCCCTTGCCTCCTAACCCTTCATCTGGGTGTTGTGCCTTCAAAGTGGTCCTCTTTAGGGATGTGGCACTTATTCTAACGATACTGCTGCTGCTGCTGCTGCTGCTGCTAAGTCGCTTCTGACTCTGTGTGACCCCATAGATGGCAGCCTACCTGGCTCCTCCATCCCTGGGATTCTCCAGGCAAGGGTACTGGAGTGGGTTGCCATTTCCTTCTCCAATGCATGAAAATGAAAAGTGAGAATGAAGTCGCTCAGTCGTGTCTGACTCTTTGCGACCCCATGGACTGCAGCCCACCAGGCTCCTCTGTCCATGGGATTTTCCAGGCAAGAGTACTGGGGTGGGGTGCCATTGCCTTCTCCATCTAACGATACTAGCATTCTCCAAAACATTTTTGAAAATCCTTTCAGGATTCTGCTCAGAGAATGGAATATATTTATTTTAAAAAATAAACTCAGTGGTATAAAAATCTTTTCTCTTTGACAGAGAATCTGTTTCTTGTTTAAAATGTTTAAAAAATAAAGACAATATAGATGATAATATAGCAAGTACCTAAGGGCCCACTGACCAGAGTTAACAAACATTAACATTTGGTTCTTTTTTAGACATTTTAAAATGAAAAACTAGAACATTACAGATAAATTTGAAGTCCTCTGTTATTCTATTCTCCAATTCTGTTCTCCCTTCTCCTTCAGAGGCCAGGATTATCACCAAGTTGTACGTTTAGTGTGTGTGTGTGTTTGTGTTTGTTTGTACATATCAATAAATCATATATGGTTTCTGGAATGAGCCACAATCTTTACCATTTAAGCAAGTCTGTTAAGTAATATTCGATTGAGTTAAATGTAGCCGTTGTTTTTAGATTACTCTTCAAGTGGCTCTGAAAGCTCTTGCAAGAAGGACTTCCAAAAGTGATTTCAGGAAAACAGCTCTATCTGAATAAATCACATGGCACTTTCTGTGTAAATTTATAAAGAACAATAGTTATTTAGATGTGTACATTCTTCTAATGTTTTTCAATCACCCCTTACATTATAGTCACATTACTCATTTCCTGCAATGACCAGGAAATTTTTCAAAAACCTTTTTTTCTCTATCAGATGAATGTACCTATGATTTGCATTTGACCTCAAATAAGCAATGGAGTTGATAACATATTTATTTTTAATTACATGGTTTTAAAAGCACAGAATAAAGAAATCTTCTCATTGCCTGGACAGTTGATTGGGGAAGGTATGAAGATTAGCAAAAGGGTATGATACTTCCTCAAAAATCTTTATGGGGCTACTTGTGAGTGAAAGTTGCTCAGTCATCTCTGACTGTTTGCAACCCCATGAACTATACATACAGTCCATGGAATTTTCCAGGCCAGAATACTGGAGTGAGTAGCCTTTCTCTTCTCCAGGGAATCTTCTCAACCCAGTTGGGCCTTGGTAAAACAGAATGGTTGGGCTGGATTCTCCCATTTGATCAGGGAGATGTAGTTCCTCCATTGTCCCATACCTCAACTTAGACGAACTGAGAAGAATGTCCATGGATTAGAAAGGCTTTTCTCCAAGTCCCTCCTTTGCCTTGTTGTTTCACTGGGGCAATTCTCAGGACACAGCAGACACCTTCGTGGATAAAACTGTTTGTGTTCTCTACAGTCAGCTCTGTGCTGTGTACTCTGAACACTCTGGAGAAGTTGGAGTCTCACCAAGAAGTTACCACCCTGAGGCCCTGGTTGTTAGGGAGGCAAATTAGCGTTGCCCAAGGAGTGCTAGTCCTCCAGCAGTAATTTACACCAGAATGACCATCCTCTTTCCCTTAGGCTAGGAGAACAGCCTCAGGTTCAAAGTCCGCTAAAAATGCACTTTATCCTGCTACTTAACATATCTGTTGCTTCGAGGCAGTGCTGGCCATCTGTTCTCTTCCTGTTGACCTTCTGTCTGGTTTGCTTTACCTACCGGTATTTCACTCTTTGATACTTGTTCTCATAGCATCCCTTTAGAAGGGATCGTCAACTTGCCTATTTTTTTTTTTAACTTGCCTATTTTTTAAAATTAATTTTTATTGGAGTATAGTTGATTTACAATGTTGTTAGTTTCTGCTGTACAGCAAAAGAATCAGTGGTACACATACATATAGCCACTCTTTTTTAGATTCTTTTCCCATATAAGCCATTTCAGAGTATTGAGTAGAGCTCCCTGTGTTATACAGTCAGTTATTATTAGTGTTTTATACATAGTAGTGTTTATGACTCCAGTTTGCTTGCTGTATCTTGTTGCGTACCCAATAATTTCATTCGGCTCACATGAATTTTTGACTGACCATGACTTTCTCTAGGCATTGTGAGAGACAAATCCCCTCAAACCCCCAACCCAACAAGTTTTTGCCTTCAGAATTCAGCTGGAATGAGCTGATTGACATAAGTGAAAACTGGAGCTGGAGCTTGATTGTGTGGCCAGGTAAGGGTTAAGGGCAGGAGTGGGATGCTGACGAAACTCAGAAGGGAAGGAAGGAAGGAGTAGTCCTTGAGGGTTAGGAGGTAAGGCTTCAGCCAGGCCCTGAAGGACAGCGCGAGGACTGACAGCTGAAACTGGTAGAGGGGGAAGAAGGGGTCAGAGGGACTCCATGAGAAAAAGGAGGCAGCCACAGTTGTTCTGATGGGAGGTGATGTCTGGGATTAGGCTGGGGGATGAGCATGGAAAGAAAGGGGTCTGTGTCTACAGATACTTCAAGGGCGGTCAGCTGGACTTGAGAAACAACTAAATAGTCATTCGCTCATTTTGTGAATATTGATTGTAGTTGACACTGTCTGGCAGGTGTGTGTTATAAGAGGTGAAGATAGAGCAGTGAATAAGCTGACAAGGTTCTTGTCTGAAAGAAGTCATTTTACAATGGGAAGATAATAAACAAACCAGGAAATAAGAGATAAAACAGGTGCTGTGCAGAGAATGTAAAAGGGTCATGACAGGTATCTGGGTACCTTAGAATGGTCAAGGAAGGCATCCCTGAGGAGATGACCTATGGGCCTGGACCAGGCAGGGGAGTTAGCAAATGCCACACCCAGGGCAAAAGTAGGGCTGATGTGTTGGGAGAAAAGAGAGCCTGTGTGGATAGACTGAGTGGCGGCAGAGGGGAGAATGGGAGAAATGAAGAGAAAAGTAGGCAGAAACAAAATCATAAAAAGCCCTTAGGAGCCAAGAAGATGTTTAAATGTTATTCCAAGTGCAATGGGAAGGTTTTGGGAACAGAGGCACATTGTGATTGACCTCTGTGTTTAGAAGGTCACTTTGGCTCCCATAGAGAAGTGGAGAGCAGAAGCAAGGTGAGCAGGTAGGAGGTCCCAGGGCCCAGGGGAAAGGGGATGGTGGCAGGACTGGGGAGAATAGAGAGGGAGAGAAGCTGTAAGCTCTGTGATGTATTTTGGAGATTGAGTTGATGTATTATATGTGGCGTGGAGGACAGTGAGAGAAAAAATGAATCAAGGTGTCTCTGAGGGGCATTATGTGTGGATATTGATGCTTTTAACAGGTAAAAAGACTGGATGAGGAACAAGCTTTCAGGCTGAATCATGAGTTTAGTTGGGGACATACCAAGTCTAAGATTCATATTACAAATTCAACTGAAATTACCTACTAGGTAGTTTTATTCAGGAACCTGAGGTTCAGGGAAAAGGTCAAAGCTGATATTTAAATTTGCAAGTCATTGCCATGTAGATGCTATTTTAAAATAATGGGGGAGGGTGAGTAAGAAGACATTAGAGTTATCTTGATAAAGTTTTTAATACAAAGCTAAATGTATAATGTATAATGTGATATCATTTTTATGTCAAAATGTGTATATCTCCCTACAGAGATTAAATAGGTTGATACATGTGATAGGGATATGAACAGGATATGTGCCAACTTGTGATAAGTGTTGAATACCTGGGTGTTAGGATTATGAATGATTTTTGTTTCTTTGTATGTGACGTGTGTGTATATATATGTATTTTACAAGTTTTCTTCAAAGAGTGTTTTTGTAATTGGGAAAGGTAAATTTTATAAAAGAGATAACAACACCAAGATTTATATTCTAGGAAAATTGGATACAGATGATGCCAGTGAGAAATTATGAAAATTAGAAATTTCAGTTAGTGTTAGGAGGATGACTTTGTACTTCTCTTGTAGAGTTTTTGTTTAACAGGCTATAGTAGATTTCACATTTCTATATATTTGCTCGCTCTCCCTGTCAGAGGATTTTCCTTTTTACCTTACAGAATTTGATGTGGTCACTTTGAGGTGAGCTTTCAGAGCTGACCAGTCCTTTGTTATAACCTCTCTTCCTATTCTGTACAACCAGCAACATTCTAGACAGAGGCTGATCTCTCAGGTTGTGTCCTGGTAGGTATAGGTATGTGTGTGATCAGTCAGGTCCAACTTTTTGCTACTCCAGGGACTATATCCCTCCAGGCTCCTCTGTCCATGCAGTATTCCAGGCCAGAATCCTGGAGTGGGTTGCCATTTCCTACTCCAGGGGATCTTCCTGACCCAGGGCTTGAACCCATGTCTCTTGAGTCTCCTTTGTTGGCAGGCGGATTCTTTACCATGTCCTGGAGTAGAAACAGAGCAGAGCCACAGTGGCTCTCTGAAAAGTCCTTGTTTTCATAAGCCACTAAGATATTTGGATTATTTGTTATCACAGCAAAACCAAACCTACCCTAACTAATACAGATAAGCATAACATATAGAAAATTTCTAACGAGTGGCTTGAGATTGAAGCTTAAGGCTTGAATGATAGGTCAGGATGGAAACTATTGCTTAGAAAGTCATCAGGGAGGTGAGGATGAGAATGGAGAACAGACATATGTGCTAAGTAGGAAAGTAGAGTGGGAAGAGGAAAGAAATGAGCCTAGGGAATCACTGCAAGTTAGTGTAAGAGAAGAGCTGCACAGAGAGGAGGAAGAATTTGGCCAAGATGTGGCAGTCTGGGTTGGTATTAGAAAAGGGAGCTAATGAGGCAGTTAAACAGGTCAGATGCCAAATTGGGAGGACAAAGAAAGCCATCGAATTTGCCACGACGGTGGTCAGTGTGAAACTCCGAGCCAGCAGCTTTAGTGTAGTTGTGGGGAAGGAAGTCAGACTTCACAGGTTAGGGAGGGAGTCAATGCAGAGGAAATGGAGGAAGCTGGTGGAGACCACTCCTTCCAAAAGTTTGGATCAGGCAGGGAGAAGTGGGGCAGCGGTAACAGAGCCTCTAGCGTGGCTTTGACTTTTACAGAAATATTGCACACAGCGCTAACAGAGGACTCTTTGATCTTAGAGGGAAAGCACATGTTTTTCCATCCCATAAAGTAAGTTTTACATGTGGATAAAGATACTTACCCAATACTGTTTAATATATCATAAACTTTGCTTGACACTAACAGCAATTAAAATAATCTACTTAGATATTTTCTTCCTGGGAGCTTTGTAAACTCACTGTCATTGATATGTATTATCTCTAAGAACATGTTAATCCTTTCTATTTTATTTTCTTTATATTTATCTTCATGTGTCTGAAGTACAAAAAAATTGTAGGAAAGCGTACCAATATTAGTTACATTTTGCTGTTTAACAAACCACATGTCATGGGTTGAATTGTGTCCCCGCAAAAGATTCCTAAGTCTTGGTGTCTGTGAACATCATCTTATTCTGGAAATAAGGTCACTGTAGATATAATCAAGTTAAGATGAGGTCACACTGGATTAGGGTGAACCCTAAATCCAATCACTGGTGTCCTTATGAGAAGAGACACAGAGCCACAGGGATACGGGGAGAGGAGGCCATGTGAAGACAGGAAGAGATTGGAGTTATGCCACCATAAGCCAAGGAACACCATGGTCTGCCAGCAACCACCAGAAGCTAGAAGAGGCAAGGAAGAATTCTTCCCTTGAGCCTTCAGAGGGAGCAGGTCCTGCTCACACATTGATTTTGTACCCCCAGAACAGTATGAGAATAAATTTCTGTTGTTTTAGGCCACCAGGCTTATGACAATTCGTTATGGCTGCCCTAGGAAACTAATAGAGTACCCCAAAGTTAAGTCACTTAAAACAACAGCAGTTTAGTATTTCTCATGATTCTATGGGTTTGCTATTTGGGTTGGGCTCAGTGGGGCAGTTTTGTTGGTCCTGCTGTGGTCATTCTTGTGGCTGCAGTTCCCTGATGGCAGGACTGAAGCTGGAGCATCTAAGACGGCCTTACTCACAAGTCCAGAGCCTTGCGGGGCAGCGGTGCTGGCTGTCCCTCTGCATGTGGTCTCTTCTTCAGTAGTCTGCTCCGTATTCCTTACATAGTGAAGGGAACATTCTAAGAGGATGAAGGTGGAAGCTGCAAGATCCTTGAAGCTTATTCTAGCGTTCATACAACAACACTTAAATACCACATTCCTTGGTCAAAGCAAGTCAGAAGGCAGCCCACCTTCAAGGAACAGGGAAACAGACTCAGTCTCTTGATGGGGGGAGCTGCAAAATATTTTTCCACTTTAATCTATTACGATACCCAACAAAGAAGGTAATCATATCCCATTTCAAACCTCACATATTTAAGCTGAAGGTCTTGTCATTCTCTGTTCAGATCGTGATACCCATTTCACTGGCAGAGAAGCTGAGAAAAGATTAAACTGACTCCTTCAGAGTTAATAATGAGTCATGCTTTGTGAGAGACTTTTTTGGCCCATGGAAGACAGCTGTATGTCTGGAAGAAGTAACCACAGCCTTGCCTGGAGGCAGGTGAATAAACTTAATAACTTCTTGGGTTTCTCTTAAACCTCATAATTACACCGATGGAGCCCAGATTGCAGAGCTGTATGCTCCAGAGATGAAACAGCAGTTTGAGGATATCAGGGAAAGAAGGTGCTTGAAAATTGCTATGTGTTATTCAAAGGAATAGGATTTGAGGTTAAATTAAATGATGAGGAAAATGACCAATGAGCTCTTTATCCTCAAGAGATACCAAATGGGCTTAGAAATTCAATGATTGCTCTGGTCCTGTGTGAGTTCTGGGCTGGAAAGAATTAAAGTGAATAGAAGAAAAGGATGGAGTGAGGCAGAGATATCAACCTGTCGAGTGTGTGCCATGGCCTATTTTAGGAGGTTTGCTCTTGTATAAGTTAGGATTGCTTTTTTAGCTGCTATAACAAATAGACAACCCACTAAACAGTGGCTTAAATAAATTAGGGGTTTATTTATTTTTGTTGAATAAGGAGAATTCCAGTGGTTGGCACTCTAGGCTTAGTGTGATAGCTCAAGATATCATTGGAGACCCAGATTCCTTGTGTTTTTTTTTTGTTCCATCATCCTTAATGTGTGACTCTCATTCTCATGGCCAGAATATGGCTCTTGAAACTGTTCCACATTGAAAGAATATTGAAGACAGGAAGTGGGGAAAGGCTAATGAGACATATCAGATAACTGTTCTTTTTCCAGAAACTTTCACAGAAACTCACACAATGACATTTGTTATATACCTCCTTGATTATATCTGTGTTACTTCTACTTACAAGTGAGTTTGGCAAATGTCAGTTTTTATTAGTCCAGCACATTGCCACCTCCAACAAAACTAGGCTTGAGTTAGAAGGAAGGGGATAATGTCTATTGATGGGCAACTTATTCGTCTCTGCCATTGCTCCCAGCAATTGCTGTAGGTAGATATTAGTGACAGAATTTCCATTATGGCAACATGCAGCCTCCACCCCATTAATACTTGTACTGGGTTCAAGCTCATCTAATTCCCTGACCTAATGAGGAGGGATATCCAGGCTTATAGGTCTAGTATTAAATTGGCTGTTCTAACAAGTAATGCCAAGATCTCAGTGGATTAACCCAGCAGAATCTTGCTTCGTATTCATGTCACCGTCTGACACAGGTCAGGTGGCTCTCCTCCAGCAGTGACTCAGGGACCCAGGCTGCTTCCACCTTACGGCTGTGCCATCTTGGGACTTTCAGATTTTTCCGGTATCATCAGCTGTTGGCCAGGAAGAAAAAAGAGTGAAAGATTGTGCCTCCAGTTCCAATACCTCAACTCCATAGTATTTCTTTTTACATCCCATTGATGAGGACTACTTACAAGTCCACTGACGTGCAGAGAGGACTGAGGAATATAGTTCTTGTCTGGCAGCCAGTTAACAGCAACAGATCTTCACTGTGAAAGGGGACATGTTCCTTGGAGATCAGCTAGACGTCTCTGCCACAGGGTCCCAGTCACAAAGGAGGAGCCATTGCCAAAATTTCCAGAAACGTATGTGTAGGCTTGTTTGCTGTGCACTGTGCCGTTGGTGGATAGATAAGAGCCCTGTGGTCACAGTCACAGCATGGATGTGGAAGTTCTAAGGGAAGCAGACTCCAAAAGCATATGCTGAAACCCCTGAAATTCCAGAAGAAGGCAGTAGGAATGCAGGGTACAATTATCCTGTGAGGCAGGTAGGTGAAAGTTAAAATACAAAATTAAAATCAAATTGCAGTCAAGGCCACCAGAAATGTCATGTGCAACTGAACACTTTCTGAAAACTCTGAAGATTGACATGGAGCCAAGTTGCTCAGCCTGTCATTGTTGCTGTTTTTTCCTTTCCTGAGAAAAATCAGCTTTAAAACATTTTAGGAAAAACTACAAGATGAAGATATTTTTTAAAGCTTTTGAGTGACATGGTTAGAATGAATATTTCATTTGAGAGGAAACAAGATGTTTCGGATGTTAGAGAAAGAGGCATTATAAAACATTACACTCCTACTTAGGAGTAATGATACCATAGTCCAGCCTCCCCTCTGTGACTGGAGAACTTTGACGAGAAGCTGAGTCACTTTACTTTTTGCGACTGCTTTCCTTTGAGTTGGTCGAGTTCTTTTATCTGCCTTTTAATGTTTTAGTAATCTGTGAAATCAGTCTTCCTTATTCATGCTAATAGTGTACTACTAATATTAACAACCCACAGGGCTTGCACTGAAAACAGGTTAAACCTTGAAGTAGGGATTTGAGGAGCCAAACAAGTCTGATTGCTATCCCAACTCTACTGATTCTCAGCAGGAGCATCTTCCAAAAGTTCTTTAATTCCCTGAGTCTTAGTTTTCTCATCTGTAAGATACAAATATTAATAATACTAATATCAGTAGGGTCAAATGAAGTTATATCTCTAAAACTGCTCCATAAATGAAAGACCACTGAACACTTATTAATGAAATATGTATAAAATGGGAATAAGTGCCATGTTTCTGTGATTACTTGATGAAGTAACATATGTCACAGATTCAACATAGGCTCTCACACATGGTCACATAGGGTCTTAAAAAAGAAAACTAAAGGTAAATATGGGCAAAGTAAAATACACTGGAAATGAGAGATGGAGAAATGTTAAAAGCAGACACAACAGTGTAAGGAAAGGTTTTAAACTCATTTGCAAAGCTAGTGCCCCTAAAGCATACATGCATATATATGTACTTTTTTTCCCAAAATAACTTTTATAGAAAATGTTGGCAGTTATATAAGATTACAGAGGGAATTTGTTAGAGTAACTTAGGTAATGCATGTCATGTGATCACCAGGAATGTTTATATGTGAGACGGAAAAGAAAGTAAATGTTGAAAAAGTAGAACCATTCAGAAGAAATGATTCGTCCTGAAGAACAGCAATTATAGTTAGAGATTGGTGACCCATAAACATGTTTCCTATCCTTTTCTAAAATGAAATTGGCTTTTTATTACAAAAGCTATATACGTGATGTCATGTGATCACCAGGAATGTTTATATGTGAGACGGAAAAGAAAGTAAATGTTGAAAAAGTAGAACCTTCAGAAGAAATGATTCGTCCTGAAGAACAGCAATTATAGTTAGAGATTGGTGACCCATAAACATGTTTCCTATCCTTTTCTAAAATGAAATTGGCTTTTTATTACAAAAGCTATATACGTGAATTACAGAAAAAGCAGAAGTTCAGATAAGCAAAAAAATTATTTCCAGTTTTTTAACCTATAATCACGTTTAATAACTTGATCTATATAGTTTGCGTACATATACACATACATGCATATTTTCTATAAAATTAGAAGCATGCTTATATACTGCTTTTTATTTAAAACTATATAATAAGCAATTTTTCATATCACTGAATATTTTTACAGTACACTTCTGAATGAATGCATAACATTCCATTGTGAGGCTAGTTCATAATTTAACTAATTCTCTTTTTATGTGTACTTATTTCCAGTTGTTCACCACTAGAAATAGCACATCACTAAGTAAATTTATGCATTTAAATTAACTTACATTTTTAATGATCCTTTAGGGTGATTGCTAGAGATGGAATCCCAGACTCAAACATATTCATTTATAGATATAAAACTCCCTATGGAAAGAGAGAGACACACACACACAGAGAAATACAGAAACACTTCCTGTATACTGCTGTCCTCGGAGGTTTTGTGTGACATCTGTCTTTAAAAAGAAGTGTAAAAATATTTGAAAAAGATGGCATCCCTGAACTTTGCCTTAATTCTTGGGAAAAGTTATTGAAAGATGATTTGTTTTCAAATAAGTATAAATTGGTAAGGTCAATATTTTATAAAGTACATAAAAAATTAAAATTAACCTCAGAAGACTGAACTGAAACCATTATTATGGTTCAGTCAGTGAAACTAAAGGTAAATTTGATTTGGACAAATACTATTAATTCGTTAGGTTTCCTTGTGGCCTCAGTTTTTAAAAATAAATGCTTCTCCAGATAATCTTGGTCCTTTTAGAGGCTATCTTCATAAATTTACCAACATTTCCAGCTATAACCAGGAATCAATAAGGTATCCCTTTTAAGTCAGTGAAATGTGTATTTTATTGAAGAGTAAAAATTATACAGAAATGTAAGATCACCTAGAAAAGCTATTAATTTGTTACATACAAATTCTTTCTTATTGCCAGTTATATATTAATCACATTTACCTGATATTTAATTTTCTACTATATCTCCTTTCAGTTCAGTTCAGTTCAGTCGCTCAGTTGTGTCTGACTCTGCGACCCCATGAATTGCAGCACGCCAGGCCTCCCTGTTCATCACCAACTCCCGGAGTTCACTCAGACTCGCATCCATCGAGTCAGTGATGCCATCCAGCCATCTCATCCTCTGTCGTCCCCTTCTTCTCCTGCGCCCAATCCCTCCCAACATCAAAGTCTTTTCCAATGAGTCAACTCTTTGGATGAGGTGGCCAAAGTACTGGAGTTTCAGCTTTAGCATCATTCCTTCCAAAGAAATCCCAGGGCTGATCTCCTTCAGAATGGACTGGTTGGATCTCCTTGCAGTCCAAGACTCTCAAGAGTCTTCTCCAACACCACAGTTCAAAGGTATCAGTTCTTCAGCACTCAGCCTTCTTCACAGTCCAACTCTCACATCCAT
>SJYX01000271.1:248559-274230 GCA_006410675.1 Oreotragus oreotragus | reverse complement strand
TGGAAAAACCATAGCTTTGACTAGACAGACCTTTGTCAGTAAAATAATGTCTCTGCTTTTTAATATGCTGTCTAGTTTGGTCATAGATTTTCTTCCAAGGAGTAAGTGTCTTTTAATCTCATGGCTGCAGTCACAATCTGCAGTGATTTTGGAGCCCCCCAAATTAAGTCTATCACTGTTTCCATTGTTTCCCCATCTATCTCCCATGAAGTGATGGGACCAGATGCCATGATCTTAGTTTTCTGAATGATGACTTTTAAGCCAATGTTAAGTTTTATGTTTTTTAAACCAACCATAAGTTTTAAGTTTTTTCACTCTCCTCTTTCACTTTTATCAAGAGGCTCTTTAGTTCTTTCTGCCATAAGGGTGGTGTCATCTGCATAAAGTTACTGATATTTTTCCTGGCAATCTTGATCCCAATTTGTGCTTCATCCAGCTGGGCATTTCGCATGATGTACTCTGCATATAAATTAAACAAGGAAGGTGACAATATACAGCCTTGATGTACTTCTTTCCCAATTTGGAACAAGTCTGTTATTCCCTGTCCAGTTCTAACTGTTGCTTGTTGCCCTGCATACAGATTTCTCAGGAGGCAGGTAAGGTGGTCTGGTATTTCCATCTCTTTTAGAATTTTTCACAGTTTGTTGTGATCTATGTAGTCAAAAGCTTTGGCATAGTCAATAAAGCAGAAATAGATGTTTTTCTGGAACTCTCTTTCTTTTTCAATGATCCAGCGGATGTTGGCAATTTGATCTCTGGTTCCTCTGCCTTTTCTAAATCCAGCTTGAACATCTGGAAGTTCACGGGTTTATGTACTCTTGAAGACTGGCTTGGAGAAATTTGTGCATTACTTTGCTAGCGTGTGAGATGAGTACAATTGTGCGGTAGTTTGAGCATTCTTTGGCATTGTCCTTCTTGGGATTGGAATGAAAACTGACCTTTTCTAGTCCTGTGGCCACTACTGAGTTTTCCAAATTTGCTGGCATATTGAGTGAAGCACTTTCACAGCATCATCTTTCAGGATTTGAAATAGCTCAATTGGAATTCCATCACCTCCACTAGCTTTTTTCATAGTGATGCTTCGTAAAGCCCACATCACATTCCGGAATGTCTGGACCACTACTGAGTTTTCCAAATTTGCTGGCATATTGAGTGAAGCACTTTCACAGCATCATCTTTCAGGATTTGAAATAGCTCAATTGGAATTCCATCACCTCCACTAGCTTTTTTCATAGTGATGCTTCGTAAAGCCCACATCACATTCCGGAATGTCTGGCTCTGGGTGAGTGATCACACGATTGTGGTTATCTAGATCATGAAGATCTTTTTTGTATAATTTGTATAGAAGATCTTTTTTGTATATCTCGTTATTAATTCACAAATAACCAATTTATTCATTCATCTATCCATTCATGTGACAAATATTTTTTGAGCAGTTACTATGTGCCAGGCACATAGTGCATAGTAACCTGATGCAAAGAGTCAGCTCTTTGAATCAGGTGGCCAAAGTACTGGAGCTTCAACTTCAGCATCAGTCCTTCTAATGAGTACTCAGGATTGATTTTCTTTAGCATTGACTGGTTGGATCTCCTTGCAGTCCAAAGGACTCTCAAGAGTCTTCTCCAACACAGGTATTTGATAAATGTTCATTTCTCTTTCCTCTTCTCTTTTAGAAAAGGGAAAGTGATTTGATGTAAATAATTGAATTCTCTTTAGGAAATAAGCACATTATTTATTCCATATTAAAGGAAGGGGTAGGTGCATTTTTTAAAAAATTGTTTGTTTTCTGAGCAAACTTAAATAGCAATTGCTCCTCCTCCACAGAGGAGGATAGCCTTAGTCTTCATACCAAGTAGTCCTGGTAATTCAGGTTTTATTTTGCCAGAAGAGAGCTGTCTTGAGGGGCTGCACACTCCACTGGGCCTTAGAAGACGGATACATTTCATCTTTTTGGTTCTCAGTTTCTTCAAGACAGAGTTATGATAGATGATTTCTACAATCCCTTTCAGAGTTAACATCGCTTTTAAAATATTTATTTATTTATTGGCTGCTACGGGTCTTAGTTTGGCACTCGGAATCTTTGATCTTCATTGGGACATGCAGGTTCTTTTAGTTACAGCATGTGGGATCCTTCAGCCTTGGCATGTGGGATCCGGCTCCCCAACCAGGGATTGAAGCCCGGCCCCCACAGTGGGAGCACAGATTCCCAGCCACTGGACCACTAGTGAAGTCCTTGTTTTATTTGTTTAAATAAATGCTTACCATACTAAATCCACTCAAATGGATGAATGCCAGGTTCCAGAACAAATTTGAGACCCATGCCTATAAAAAA
This sequence comes from Oreotragus oreotragus, assembly GCA_006410675.1. NCBI lineage: Eukaryota > Metazoa > Chordata > Mammalia > Artiodactyla > Bovidae > Oreotragus > Oreotragus oreotragus. The sequence continues at coordinate 271,898 of SJYX01000271.1, read as the reverse complement.
TGATAGCAACTAACTATGATTTTTTTTTTTGAAATTCTGTTTTACTGTGAAGAAGTAGACAGATCAACTGTATAATTTGTTTCCATTGCCAGAGGAAGACTGTCCATTGGAAAGAAGGAAAGAGATAGACACAATATGATTAATGATCACTATTTAAAAAAATGAATTCTTGCACTTTTTGAATATTTTTTACCATGTCCTTCACATGTGTTACTTGTATAATTCTCATAATAGCCTAAAAGGTTAAAGATGTTTTTATTATCCCTAGGATGTAGATTTGGGAATTGAGGCTGAGTGAGGTTATACAGTTTACCCAAGAATGTAAGTGGTAAGCCGTTATAGAAACGTAGGTCTAGCTGAAACCAAAACCACGTTCTTAACCACTTGCTGCTTGCTACTGCCAACTGTTGGTGCCAGCTAACCAGCTTTCTCGCTGAAATAAGTTTTCATCATGGCCTTGTCATGGAATATGTCACGATTGTTTTTTCCATATGCCATAATGTGTTTCATTTCACCTTGGATGGGTCAGAGGATTAACTTTCAAGAGAGATGGACTGTGTCCACTCTAAACAGAACTGGAGGTAGCCTTACAGCATCTGCAAATTCTGTGCTGGTGTCTCTTCATCACAGCTTGAATATGGTCTTATGAGTTTGTTTGTTTTTTCTGTCTTTCCTTTAGAGTAGGCTAAAACAACTTGATTTTTCTCTCAGTTTAGCTGTGAACACAGATGCATTTTCAAACTAAAGGTTATTTATTTATTTATTTTGCCTTCTCCACATTATCAAAACTAGATACAATCCATTAAAAGTGGCTGCCCAGCCTCAAGGGCTTAACCAGCTCAGTGGCATAGTGCATGATATTTGATTTTCAGATGGAAGAGAGAATGTTTGGGATGTTGGGAGGTGTTGGGAGACCTCTCTCTGTTTTGGTGTGACATATAGAAAGGGATGGAGTTATTTCATTTATCTCGTTGCCCAAATCCAGATGACTCTGACAGCAAAAGTATTTGCCATCCTGCCCTCTAGAAAGGACCCCCTTTCTCTCCACAGTTCTGTCATCCATCCTCAGAGATGCTCTGCAGTACCTACTACTCCAGTCTTAACTTGGTCTTGAATATTAGCTTCCAAAGTTTTTTCACCACTATCCACAGAAAGAAATGCACAGTACATCACAGTCTCCCCTTTTCATATACACAATTCCCCTTTCCAGCATGTATCACAATTTGTAATCCTAAATTTGTGGGACTGCTTATTTCATGTCCCCTGCCGCCCTACCTGCCCCTCGTGGACTGGAGGCTTCAAGAGGGTAAGTTTTGCTAACTTTCCAATGTTTAGAGCTTAGCATGCATGAGTGCATGCTAAGTTGCTTCAGTTGTGTCCAACTCTTTGCGACCCTGTGGACTGTACCCTCCAGGTTCCTCTGTCCATGGGATTCTCCAGGCAAGAATACTGGGGTGGGTTACCATTCCCTTCCCTAGGGGATCTTCCTGACCCAGGGATTGAACTTGCATCTCTTGTGTCTTCTTCATCAGCAGGCAGGTATTTTACCACTAGCACCACCTGGGAAACCCAGAGCTTAGCATAACACCTGGCATATCTGGTGGCTCAGATCATCAAGAATCTGCCTTGCAGGAGACCTGAGTTAGATCCCTGGGTTGGGAAGATCCCCAGAGAAGAAAATGGCAACCCACTCCAGTATTCTTGCCTGGAGAATTCCATGGACAGAGTAGTCTGGCAGCCTCCAGTCCATGGGGTCACAAAGAGTCAAATACAACTGAGTGACTAATACACACACTCCCACACACCCACACACACACACACAATTGCAAATAATAGGTATTTAATAAATATTTATTAAAGATTTAATAAACTAATTTCTGTGGCCAGCCTTCCCTAGGTCTGTAACATTCCTTCATAGAATTTTACCACTCTTCTCAAGTCTAATGTCTGCTCCCAGCTGTGGAGTTTTGAAGCCCAAAATTATTGGCAGTGCTTCCCTACCACAGCCCCTGAAGACCCTACTGGTGTTTTCTGCCTGGTCTAGCTGTGGTTGGTCATGACATGTGGGCCAGTGAATTTGGAAGGTGACTGGTTACTGTCTCACGGAGTTCTTAGGGGCAGGTGCATCCCTCCAAGGGAGCTGATGGAAAGGCTTTTGGTGCAGGGGACAGGCCTCTAGGAGTCATAGGACACCTGGATTTTCCGACTGCTGACCATTTGTTTTGCCTGCATCAGGTTATCATTCGAGGTCACCCACTCTCTGAGGCTGCTTTTCTGATTGCTGACTTCATGTCCTAGGCTGCTAAGGCCTCACTCATCCTGCCACGTACAGCGTGGTAGGCCATCTTCAGTTAAGAGCGTCAGTTCTTTAGCCTTTCAGGATGCTTGCTTTTTTTTAAAATAGGCAGCTCTCATAGTATTCATACTACACCTCTCCTGATGAAATCACTAGGCATCTTGAAAAACTGAAAAAGCTGAAGGGTTCTGTCCGTAGGACTCCAGTGAGGCTGACCTCTCTCCTACTCCCTACCGTAGGCTGGCTCCATTTGCTATATTGTTGATGAAAGGAAGAAACTGATAAATTGAAGTATCTGTGCAGAGTATCAGGCGTTTACCCAAATCTCTCTGCTGCTGCTAAGTCACTTCAGTCGTGTCCGACTCTGTGAGACCCCATAGACGGCAGCCCACCAGCCTCCCCTGTCCCTGGGATTCTCCAGGCAAGAACACTGGAGTGGGTTGCCATTTCCTTCTCCAATGCATGAAAGTGGAAAGTGAAAGTGAAGTCGCTCAGTCGTGTCCAACCCTCAGTGATCCCGTGAACTGCAGCCCACCAGGCTCCTCCATCCATGGAATTTTCCAGGCAGGAGTGCTGGAGTGGGTTACCATTGCCTTCTCCACCCAAATCTCTCTAACCTTGTGCAATTCCAGATTACTGGTAGAGTAGAAATGCCATCCAACACATGTTGTATAGCACTAAGATATAGATGTTAAAACTGCAAACTCACTAGACCAAGTGATATGGGACTTTAAGATGATCATTCACATAATTTAGGCAAGCAAACAAAACAACTAAAAAGAACACGCAAAAAAATGATTTTTTTTTGTACCTGTTTTTTATATGACAGGGGCAGGAGAGGCAGAGGAAATGGACTGCAGGAATACTTAGGGATTATTTCTTATGATGGAAGGAGGGACAAATTTGAAACCTCTACAATATACCTATAAAATGATTCCACTTTTCTAAGTGGTCTTGCTGTCGAATCCAGAGATTGTAGGTATGTAATTCACAAGTAATTTATCAGTTTTAAATAAGAGCTTCAACAAGTCCAAGAAAGTTAAGTAAACTAGATGTTGGTATCATAGAAAAACTGAAATTTACCAATACTTTTTCTCTTTGAGGTTTCAGTTTAGAGTCTCCTAACTGGTATTGAAAATCACATATGAATATTGAATATTTAAAAGGTTTTATATGACCTGAATATTTTCCTTTTGACAGTAAAAATATTTTATGCTTACAGCCAAAATAGAGTATAATAGGGCATATGTTGTCAGTCATACCTGATGTATAAAGAAGTATATTTCCTTATTTATCATACGATTAATTTGAATTTGCTGTTTATTTTTAATGTCTGTTTGTCAGCTGGAGAAATAGATTTACGAATTGCTATTTTGTACCTTACTGATGTTTCCACATTTTGAAAATTAATCAAATATGGCAAGTTATTGAACCTATAGAATTTACACGAATTTTCTAATCTTTTCATCAAGAAGGGTATTTTTGACAGGAGATCTTTTTTGGTGTTTGTCATTTTAAAAATATTCTTACTAGTTTTATGGCAGATAAATCTTTGTTTCAAAAGTGTGACAGTCTCTGGGGGAAATAAATATTTCCAGCTTAAATTCTGTTGGTAGTATTGTTGTTAATAAGTAAACTAAAGAATTTCTAATTCCGTTCTGCTTCCTCCACGTGAAGTATATTAAAAAGTTCTTTACTGATCCTCTATAAATTAAAAACAAAAAGGAAGAAAACAGTCAAACAAGCAATCTGTGCAGACTTTGTGTTGAGGTTCTTCAGGACCTTCGAGAAAAAGAACCTTGTTCCCTGGTGACTCTGGAGAAGGGAATGGCTCCCCACTCCAGTATTCTTGCCTGAAGAACTCCATGGACAGAGGAGCCTGGTGGGCTGCTGTCCATGGGTTGCAGGGTCAGACATGACTGACCGGCTAACACTAAGACTTAACTTTGAAATACTCTGGTAGGGTGGGGCCTCACTTGAGGTGACTTTTTCTGGGGATGCCAACCCTGGGATGTGACCTGCTGCCACACTCCCTCTTCCTCGGCCTGTGTCTCTAGAGCCCCAGCGGGGAGCCCTCGCTTCTCCTGGTTGTCTTGTTTTTCCCTACACTCTTTTTGACCTGTGCCTCTTAGACAAAACACTAACATCATCCTTTCTATCATCTTACGACCTGACTCATTACCAGATGTACTTGGTCAGGATTACATTTCTTCCTTTCAAAGAAATACCACTTAATGTCAAGTGGCTCTTTTATTTTTTCCCTTTTCTCTGATTCAGTTACAGGGTCTGAGGAAAACTGAGACATAAGTGATGTTGATTTAGATTCTCCACCTTCCTATTCATCCCTCCCTGGCTCCACCCACTTCCAGCATGTTCTTGGATTGTGATCCAGACATAGCCTGCAAGGGCTCTGTCTTTGTATACCTGCCTTTCTTCTAACTCAACCATCTTCAAAACCACTGCTCAGCCAGCCCATTCTTCAACATGAATTGGTTCGTGGTTGGTGAGCATACAGTGGGTTATTGCTCATAGAATTAGTTGCATTTTCACCGAGATAAAGTTCTTACCAAATGCAGGGTCACGCTTGAGCCAAAGCAGAACTAACTCTGGAAAATGGGACTTTCCAGAAACATCATCATCTTGTGGAAGAGAATTTTGTGGCCTGATATCATTACTTCATTCGAGAGGAGAGAGTGAGGTGAGAGCAAAACTGAATTCAGTTTATACCTCCAGGCCAGGCAGGGAACAGGGAGGTCAGACCCTCCCAACTCAGACCCAATGCCCCAGCTTCTTGTTTCTCTCTTTGTACCTGCTTGTGTTTGTATTTATTGTCACTGCTGTAAACACTTCCCTTACCTGGCACCTCACAGGGTGAGGTGAAGGTAGAGGCAAAGGACTGCTGGGAAGTTGCAGCATCTTAGGCCAGTGCCAGGAAATGGCAAATTTTCATGTCCAGAAATAGCCCTAAGGCATGACTTCCAGGAGTCATATATGGATGTGAGAGTTGGACTATAAAGAAAGCTGAGCACCGAAGAATTAATGCTTTTGAACTGTGGTGTTGGAGAAGACTCTTGAGAGTCCCTTGGACTGCAAGGAGATCCAACCAGTCCATCCTAAAGGAGATCAGTCCTGACTATTCATTGGAAGGATTGATGCTGAGTTGACGCTCCAAGACTTTAGCCACCTGATGTGAAGAACTGACTCATTTGAAAAGACCTTGATGCTGGGAAAGATTGGAGTCAGGAGGAGAAGGGGACGACAGAGAATGAGATGGCTGGATGGCATCACCGACTCGATGGAGGTGAGTCTGAGTGAACTCCGGGAGTTGGTGATGGACAGGGAGGCCTGGCGTGCTGTGGTCCGTAGGGTCGCAGAGAGTCGGACACAGCTGAGCGACTGGACTGAACTGAGCTGATGACTTCTGGGGACAGAACTGCCTGCACCAGAGTATTCACATCATAAATTTGTTGTGCTGATATTTACTCTTCAACAGTAGCCTCTTTAAAGCCGTACACAGATAAGTCACCATCCACTGCTTAGCCTGCCTCTGACCGCCATCCACAAAGTTAAATGAAAAAAGACCAGTCAGTGATGTTTTCTATACTGTCAACACCAATCTGACAGCCTCAATAAATTTCCCTTCAAAAACTTAATGTATAACATCAAACCTTTCTTTCCTGTTCCTGGTTGATTAGAGTGTATCACATCGGCCATGCCATTTTTGGCTTTTCGAAGGATGCTGCTGCTGCTGTTGTTTAGTGACTAAGTTGTGTCTGATTCTTTTGCAACCTTGTGGACTGTAGTCTGCCAGGCTCCTCTGTCCATGGGGTTTCCCAGGCAAGAATACTGGAATGGGTTGCCATTTCCTTCTCCAGGGGATCTTCCCGACTCAGGGATCAAACCCCTGTCTCCTGCTTGGCAGGTGGATTTTTCTAAAGATGTACTATTTAATTGTAGCATTGAAAGAATTTGTAACACCCCAAAAGCTCGATAAGTTGCTACTGGCCTGTGGTCCTCTCTGTTATTTTAAACCACAGGCTTTGTAAGCAGGAGTCATGGCTTGTGACCATCTGATCTCCTTGAGTGTATCCCACACACTAAGGATCTTTTAAGTTGTCATTATGTCCTGACACAAGCATTTACCCTATCTTTAGGAGCATGTGTGGTTCAAGATGAGAGAGCAAGAAAGGGCTGGATTGTTTATTATTAAACTGACAGGAAACAGCCATGGCTCACGCACTACTGGTTTCAGTTGGGCAAAAGAGGATAAATTAATTGCTTTATAGAAATTCTTTTCTGCATTCTTTAGGGAAAAATTTTTCATGTGGGCCAAATTATTAAACTGGGCAATTTTGAGTTCAATAGCTTTGACATTGTCCCTTGAAGGAATGAAACAAACAACTGATTTCATTTGAGGAAAAGACCATTTATAATAATCTATCTGCTGCTGCTAAGTCGCTTCAATCGTGTCTGACTCTGTGCGACTCCAGAGACGGCAGCCCACCAGGCTCCCCCATCCCTGGGATTCTCCAGGCAAGAACACTGGAGTGGGTTGCCATTTCCTTCTCCAATGCATGAAAGTGAAAAGTGAAAGTGAAGTTACTCCGTCGTGTCCGACTGTGCGACCCCATGGACTGCAGCCTTCCAGGCTCCTCCGTCCATGCGATTTTCCAGGCAAGAGTGCTGGAGTGGGCTGCCATCGCCTTCTCCAAAAAATCTATCTACTTTGCAGATAATATTCACAGTAGACTCATCACAACAGAATCCCCTAATATCCCTATAATATTGGGTTTTCATTGTTGGGACTCTCCCCTTTTTTCCTTCAATTTAAATGCTTCCTTGTTTGAGGAATAAGATTTACTTACCTGGAGCAGCTGCTGATTCTTCTCCTCTCAATCCCAAATTTATTCAAATACTATCAGTTGGGAATTAACAACATCTAAAGGACATAAAGGACTTCCCTGGTGGCTCAGATGGTAAAGCGTCTGTCTACAATGCGGGAGACCTGGGTTCAGTCCCTGGGTTGGGAAGATCCCCTGGAGAAGGAAATACCTTGGACAGCAAGGAGATCAAACCGGTCAATCCTAAAGGAAATCAGTCCTGAATATTCATAGGGAGGACTGATGCTGGAGCTGAAGCTCCAATGTTTTGGCCACCTGATGTGAAGAACTGGCTCATTGGAAAAGGCTCTGATGCTGAGAAAGACTGAAGGCAGGAGGAGAAGGGGATGACAGAGAATGAAATGGTTGGATGGCATTACCGACTTAATGGGCATGAGTTTGAGCAAGCCCCAGGAGTTGGGATGGACAGGGAAGCCTGGTGTACTGCAGTCCATGGGGTTGCAAAGAGTCGGACACGACTGAGTGACTGAACTGAACAATTTTAAATTGATTCTTTGGAAAGAAAACTTTGTGCACGTTTTAATTTGCTGTTAGTTCACGCGGGCCTATATAATGATTTTTGTTTTTCAAGTAACACAGTGAGACCAATCCATACTTGCTTGCTGTGACTTCATTTGGATTTAACTGGGAGACCCACCTTTCTTCTTCTGTTCCGAGTAGGCAGCTGTGGATAGTTTCACAGGAAGCAAATCCCCAATAGGGAACTTTTTGGAGTTGTTGCCTTTGTGCTGTGTGCTCTCTGTGTTTTGATACACTGAGCAAGGAATGTTGATGAGACATGAGGCAGAACAGCTTGTTCCTCCACAGCTATTTTGACTTTGCAATGCTGGCAGTAGTAAAAAGAAAAAAAAAAAAGTTGAGTGTGTTAACTAAGCAAACACATGGGGCTTGGAAGAAGACTAGGGAACAGCTAGGCTATTCTTGGTATCGAGAACCCTATTGCCTAGGAACTTTGAATTCCAGTTCATGAATGCATCGTACGTGGAGTTCTGCATTTCTCTAGATGCCCTTTATTTCTGGGGGTGTTAATAAGAACAAATGGTCTGGTTAATGAAGCAAAATTCAAGTTGTGTTCAATAGTCAAATTTCAGTACCAAGAAGATGATGAAGCGATACCTCAAAGGATTCAGAATGTGAATATGGAAACCAAATTTGTTAAATGCCCATGCTACTGCTGGTATTAATAAATACAGATTATCCTGAAGAAATAGGAAATAAAGTTAGGGATTGGTTTGATTAGGGGCACTGCTAGGGATTTTAGAAGGACAATGTGGATTATAAGTTTGGTTTTGTGAGTTATCGTCTCTGTTTATCATAGAAGCTACAGTGTGCCGGCTTTGAACCAGGGCCTTAAGAGGCATGGCAAGCTTCCTTCTGCCTCTCTTAAGCACCTGCAATCTGCCATGAGAAGAACAGGTCATAGGTAGCAACAGACCTTTTGCTTGGGTCCAAGAATCAGAGTGGCTCAGATGGTAAAACGTCTGTCTACAATGCGGGAGACCTGGGTTCAGTCCCTGGGTTGGGAAGATCCCCTGGAGAAGGAAATGATCCCTGGGATTCTCCAGGCAAGAACACTGGAGTGGGTTGCCATTTCCTTCTCCAATGCATGAAAGTGAAAAGTGAAAGTGAAGTTACTCCGTCGTGTCCGACTGTGCGACCCCATGGACTGCAGCCTTCCAGGCTCCTCCGTCCATGCGATTTTCCAGGCAAGAGTGCTGGAGTGGGGTGCCATCGCCTTCTCCAAAAAATCTATCTACTTTGCAGATAATATTCACAGTAGACTCATCACAACAGAATCCCCTAATATCCCTATAATATTGGGTTTTCATTGTTGGGACTCTCCCCTTTTTTCCTTCAATTTAAATGCTTCCTTGTTTGAGGAATAAGATTTACTTACCTGGAGCGGCTGCTGATTCTTCTCCTCTCAATCCCAAATTTATTCAAATACTATCAGTTGGGAATTAACAACATCTAAAGGACATAAAGGACTTCCCTGGTGGCTCAGATGGTAAAGCATCTGTCTACAATGCGGGAGACCTGGGTTCAGTCCCTGGGTTGGGAAGATCCCCTGGAGAAGGAAATGGCAATCCACTCCAGTACTATTGCCTGGAAAATCCCATGGACAGAGGAGCCTGGTAGGCTACAGTCCATGGGGTCGCAAAGAGTCAGACACGACTGAGCAACTTCACTCACTCACTCAAAGGACATAAAGGGGAGGAAAACCAATTTTAAAACTAAGGACTGTTGGCTAGATGGGTTGATGGTATGTGTATAATTCCAGGGAGGGGCTTCACGAAGAATGGGGAAGGTCAACAGTGTGTGATGAAAAGAAAGGTCAACTTAGAACAGCATGGAAAGAGGTCACTAGCTGCCCAGTGTATCAAAGACAGCTTCTGCGCAGAAGCCTGGATTAAGGATGGGAGGGATTGGAGGAAGGGAAGGCTGGGTGGTCAGGGGATGAGGAGAGATAGGGAGCTTGAGGATGAAGGGAAGGTTTTCTTCTCTGATGGAACTTGGTTGAGCAAGTTTCTAGGAAGAAGTGAGGAGTTGAATGGAAAATGCTCGTTAAGATTGTATATGAAACATCTGATGAGGAAAGATCCAGAATGAAAACTTGAATGACAATTCTGTTTTAGTACGACTTTTGCCTTCTCCATCCCACATCACCCCACCATAAAATATTTGGTGCATGAAAAGATTTTGGATTTCAAAGGACTTCAATTTTATTGTGCTCAAGATTTGTTCCTTGGTAAAACGTGAAGAAACAGCTCTGCACAAAAAAAGAGAATCATAGTTAATGAAAAGTCAACCTTCAGAAATTGCTCTTAACTCATTTACCCACTGCTAATATGGGTATTTGAATTGTGTTTGGAACATATTCCAAAACTACTTACTTGTGGAAGGATTAATGATAGTGCAGCTGGGTTCAAAGTCTCAGTGGCAAGCTAAAACCTGTTTTCTTCAGTAGTCAGGGTAAAGTTTAATAACCCTTCTTCAGAAAGCCTAAACACTCTGGACTTTCCATTGCTAAGCTGCTGGAACAGGAAAATGCCAGAAATTTAACCCTCACAGCAATTATCTTATGCAAGTTGCTTAACCTTCGTTGGCCTCAGTTTCCTAATTTTTAAAGTGAAGATAATACCTACCTCCCAGGGTTGTTGGAGCATTAACTGGGCTAATTAAAACAGTCCCTGTCAAATAGCAAGCACCAAATAATTGTGAGCTAGCCTTATAATTGTAGCAATAATATTTGTAGTTGTAGGCTTCTCCAGGTTACAAGGATTATGAATACTAATTACCTCTGGTAATGGTGAAGGACCAGGATACCTGTTAATGGTGAATTACTTTAAGGATACAACACAAAGTAAGGAAAACAGGAAACTATTTAGCCAACACATTAGGTCTGCATACCCACGGGAAGTTCTTTTCTTCCCCCTAGCCAATACTTACAAACTGCAGATTTCATATGAAAATTCAGATATCTAGCAACACTAGGTATGTACTCCTATGATGGCCTGAAGCAAAGTAGTCCCTCACTTCTCCAGATAGGTCTGTGATCTCAGGTTTGCCTTGATTAGTGCCAACCCCTACTATTAGGCATGGGCCTAGGACCTCCACATAAGGCTGTTCAGGTTGCTCACTGCACAAGATACCCAGGTAAGGAGCCAAATAGGGGCTGAGTTCCTACAACCTGCAATGGCATTTCTTGGAGCCTGACAGGTTTGGGACTCAGGTGTCCTTTCCTCCTTTTCTCTGCCTGTTCCTCCTCCCTCCTCTGCTAGAACCACTGACAGCTTTTTTCATTTCATGGCTTCTGTTCACCTGTGGCTTCTAACAGCTTGACAACTTCTTCTTTTGGCCTCATCTTTGTGTGTCTCTGTACCTCTGGCTACACCACCACGTTCAGCAAGGTCAACTAATTTGCTAAAGGTCACACAATTAGTAGGTTTTGAAGCAGGATTTGAATCAAGGTTATCATTTGTTGGAAAATTATTACTATGCAAGTTAGCATGAGGATATTGAAGGTAAACATCTTATTAAATTTTTTTTATTAAAAAATTCCTATGTAGACTTCCTTGGGAAACTTAGGACAAGTTTTATTGTTGACTTTTATTCCTAGTAGCATGCAACATTCATTTAAACTAATTTGTTATTTCCTAATCTAAGGAAAACTGGAAAATGGACAAAGTTGGTCCTAGAGTGTCCCAAGGCACAGTATGTTTGTTCTGTCCCTGAGACAAAGGTTTGATTTAAGATGCATGTCTGAGACTAGCCTTGAAAGCTTGATTATACCTTCTCTACTATCCATCCCTCCTGGAAGAAGAGTGGACTCCCATTCCCACCGTTGCTTTGTGGGACTTGTTATCTCCCTCAGACCCCTAAGCTAACTATGGGATGGTCTGGCTCCATTTCTCCAGTGTCCCTGTTTGAGAGACTGAAAATAGATTAAACCGATGCAGTACCTGACATCACAGTAGGTTTGGTGCGTGTGTGCTAAGTTACTTCACTCGTGTCCAACTCTGTGTAATGCTATGGACTGTAGCCTGCCAAGCTTCTCTGTCCATGGGATTCTCCAGGCAAGAATATTGGAGTGGGTTGCCATGCCCTCCACCAGGGGATCTTCCCGACCCAGGGATCAAACCAGCGTCTCCTGCATCTCCTGCGTTGCAGGGGGATTTTTTTTTTTAATCACTGAGCCACCATAGTAGGTTTCACTTACATATTATTCTCTCAAGCGACTAATCAATTCAACCCAGTGAAACACTTCCTATAATGCTTTAGAGTGGCAGAAATTACAAGCCCAGCAAGTTACAGTTGGTCAGGGATTTTTGCCCCCTTTAAATCGTAGCACCCTGGTGTCTGCCTGTTGTCTTGTGCCTCCTTAAAGCAACTCTCTTAAGAAGAGAAAGACCATAATCTTCTTTCTGGAGCATTAAGAGAATTGAACTTTGCCTCTTACAAGGCTTGTTAGCTTTAGGCAGTAGCTTAACTTTGCTCTTTGCTGACTTGTCCTTTAACTACCTCCCTGAGTGTTGTTGACGGGTCTTGCCTACTTCATAGGCAGTGAGGCTCTGGATGGGGAAGGTGAGCCTAGTAAAGCTCTAAAAGTTTTGCCAAAATAGGATACTATCAGAGGTGGAGACATGTTCAGCAGCCTTCTTATGGAAACACATTGCCCTTGACCAAAGGGGATGCCACAGGATGGGGTGTGTGAATTTGGCCCTGTGCCCATCATGTGGTACCTCCACTAGGTATGAGGGCTTCATGTCACAAACTTGTTTTAGGTTTTTTTGTTTCCAAAATCTCATTCCTTTTAATTGCTGTATTGTAACTTACTCCTAGTATATTTTGTGCAGTTACCTGACACAAAGGCATTCAAACACTTTTAGGAATTTTAAGTACATACTGATGCTTTGAATAAAGAGGCTGGGGGTGGCCAGGATTTTGAGATGTGTTCAAATGCAAGAAGCTCTTAAAACATAAAGTGTTCTAGAACTGCAGGAAGCTAAAACTGAGTTTTTCCCTTGTAGAAGGTCAAAAGTAAGGCTGTTTTTAGGAGAGTGCTTTTTCATTAGAACCTGTGTTAGGAGAACAGTCTAATAGGAGCCATGATATCAACAGTAAGATACTTATTAATGTAATAGGCAGATGCAGAGCAGAATCTTCAAACCTTAGGTAGGCACATAGATGACTGGAGAAGAATTTGGTTATCAGTATCTTACTGAGAGATGCAGTTCCACTCCATTGTTTGGTATGGATTATGATTTCTGAACAAGACCATCTTTCTAAATGCTCATGGACTCTGCAGAAAGTATGAGGCCAGAAAATGAATAATTCCAAACTCTTACTACTAGGTTACTAGACAGTGTTCTGGATTAGCTGAGTAAATGCCTTCTGAAGCAGACCCTGTAATTCTTCTTTTCCACCTTTCCTCCTTTCTCTTTCTTAACTTTTGTAACCTAAAACCACCTGAATTTGTTTACACAGAGTGAGAGGGAAAATATTTATTTAGATTATCTGGGGAACCTTGACTTTACTGCCTTGTGGATAAATCATTCCCCTGCTGGAAGAAGTGGGAAATTACGGCCTGGACTACATAGATACACATTCTCCTCCTAGTTCCGTCTGAGTGAGCACCAAATAGGTATCATTACCTGAGATTTTAAGGTTGGTTTAACAGCTAGGTTTCCCGTTGGCTTTGAGGTCATTGCTTGTTCTCAAGCGTGCTTAAATGGACAGCCCTGGAGCCTTTGTGGCTATTGAAAGTGCAGATTCTAGCCAGCTCTGACACAGGTGAGGCCCAGACACCTACACTATTGACCAGTTTCCTGACTGATTCTTATGTAGACTCAAATTTGAGACTCACAGCTGGAAGGAAAAGGATTACAGGACAGAGATAGCAAAGGAGGTGTTCAAAATTTGGTCAAGTTACCGTTGTTGTTATGGTATTAACTTGAATATCAGAAGGTTTCATAGTAAAGTTTTCTAAAAAAGAAAAAAAAAATCTCAGTACATAAAAGGAAAGGTTCATATATGGGCCTAATTATAAGTATTTTGCCTAATTTTCTAAACATCTAAACAGAATGTATTAAGGTCATCTTTAAAATTACTTTGAGACTCTTTGGACTGTTTTGATTTTAAAATGAGTAATAAGAAAGAATCATCAATTAATGGAGGAAGAAAGAAATTTCTTTATATACAATCCTTACTTTTTACCACTGTCTCTTTAAAAAAAGTTCTTGTAACCTGACTGTGCATGTTCTCTAGTCTGTTCTTACTTCTCAATATTAAGGATATACCCAGTAGTGTAAGTTTTTAGCTGTACTTTCATTCAGTAAGTACGGTATCATTTTTCTAATATTGCACACGGGGGAAGTACCACATAAGCGACCTGTTCCCGGGAGTTCCCTGTCGGTGCAGTGGTTAGGGTTCCACACTTCTACTGCAAGGGGAGTGGATTCAGTTCCTGGTTGGGGAACTAAGATCCCACATGCCACATGGAACAGCCAAAGAAGAAAAAAGAAGCCTCTCCTCCCCCAAAATTAGATGAGCTAGATCTAGTATTTTTAGCCAGTATTCTTGACTTGAAATATTTATTCGTCCATAACTCAGGCTTTGCAATTTTGACAAAGCAACTACTCTAATAACCATCACCTTGAGTAACTGTTTAGTGCACAGAGTATGCTCACAATTATTAGGAAGTGATTTAAGGAACTTTTACTTCTGTGTATATCATACTAACATGCCCAACATTTTAGTAAGGAATTAATAAAGGAACTTTTTTTTTTTTTACTTAAACTTTTTATTTTGTATTGGGGTATAAATGATTAACAATGTTGTGATAGTTTCAGTTGAACAGCAAAGGGTCTCAGCCATACATACAGATGTATCTATCCTCTCCTAAACTCCCCTCCTATCCAGGCTGCCACAGAACATGGAACAGAATTCCATGTGCTATACAGTAGGTCCTTGTTGTTTATCCATTTTACATATAGCAGTGTGTACAGGCAACCATAAGTTCGTAAAGGAACTTATTTTTATAACTGGATAGAAATTTTATTAAGGATACAGCTGTAGGATTTTTATGCAAATAGTGGACAGAGCCCCAAAATGAGTCTGTTTCTGAGACCAGCAGGAAAGAATATTTGCAAAAGTGATAAACGACATGGTGGTTTCCTGGAAAATATTGGCAGAAGACTGGGCCTTGCTTCTGGAACAGGATGAGTGCTAAAGCTAAGTGAATGTAAATATGCCCATTTGGCAAGGAAAAAAAAAAAAAACTGGGAGAGGAAGACTTGACTTTTTAGGTCTGAACAGCCTCTGCATCAGTCACCAATTCTTCTCTATTTCAGTGTCCTTTTCTGGACATGGGAAGAGGTATTATGAGGACAGCTTTGGATTTGTAGAATGTATGTGATACTAGGAACTTAGAAATGAAATTTAGAAGCCTCCTTTGCTCTCTAAGTAGCTAAATTTGAATTTACTTAGTTGAAAGGAGTCTGATTACCTTCCCTTTTGAAACAATTTTCCCTCACTTTGGCCATCTCTTCCCCTCCCACAAAGGCACCTAAAGATTGCCTTGCCTCAGACACCTACTGTCATGAACCTAGTAGAAACATGAGCTGAAAAATCACTGAACAGGGCAGTGCTTGGGACCCACTAATGGTGCAGAAGCGCAGACATCATTGCACATTCAAATGTTAGCTTCCCAACCTAGATGTCCATCGACAGATGAGTGGATAAAGAAGCTGTAGTACATATATACAATGGAATATTACTCAGCCATAAAAAGGAATGCATTTAAGTCAGTTCTAACGAGGTGGATGAACCTAGAGCTTATTACACAGAGTGAAGAAAGTCAGAAAGAGAAAGAAAAATATAGTATACTAACGCATATATACTGAATCTAGAAAGATAGTACTGATGAAATTATTTGCAGGGCAGCAATGGAGACACAGACATACCGAACAGGCTTACAGACCTGGGCGGGGGGAGGAAGGAGAGGGTGAGATGTATGGAGTAACATGGAAACTTACATTACCATATGTAAAATAGATAGCCAATGGGAATTTGCTGTATGACTCAGGGAACTCAAATAGGGGCTCTGTAACAACCTACAGGGGTGGGATGGAGAGGGAGATGGGAGGGAGGTTCAAGAGGGAAGGGACATAAGTGTACCTATGGCTGATTCATGTTGATATTTTTCAGAAACCAACAAAATTCCATAAAGCAATTATCCTTCAATTAAAAAAGAAATAAAAATTTTCAAAAGTCAGCTTCCTCACAGCAGGGAGTTTTATCTGCTTTCCTCTCTGTAGAACCTTGAACAGTAGGTGCTCAACAAATATTTGCTGAAGGAATAAATCAGTGTCAGACTTCTGGGCTTACACCTCATCTTTCCTTTCTATTCTTTTCAACCAAGACATTTTCTTCATTTTGCATCTCTTCTCACCTTGCTCTTTCTCCAGAATCTTTCCCTTTCTAATCTCCATTGCCCCTCACTTCAGAGCTTTTTCCTAATGTAAATAATAGTTCACTCTTAATAGCTTAATAACTTAGGAACAGTGTAGTTTCTTTGATTTAAGGAGCACTGTTCCATTCCTCCAATCTAAAATAAATTTTGAGTAGATGGTTTGGCTCCGAGGAAGAAGGGACTGGGAGAGGTGGTTATTTTAGGGTGCAATAACGATTTGTATAAAGTGGCATATTTTAGTTAAATCTGACCGTGTAGGTATTTAAGCATCATTAAATGAATGTCTATCAGAATCTTGATCTTCAAATTAAAGAGCTAGACAGAGTTAGATAGACCAAGGAAGGGTGTGTGCATGCTAAGTTGCTTCATTCATGTCTGCCCCTTTGTGTTGACTAGTGCACCAGGCTCCTCTGTCCGTGGGATTCTCCAGGCAAGAATACTGGAGTGGGTTGTCATGCCCTCCTCCAGAGGATCTTCCCCACCCAGGGATCAAAGCCACGTCTCCAGCATTGGCAGACAGGTTCTTTACCACTGGAGCCACCTGGGAAGCATGAAGAAGGGTGATCAGATGGCCAAGTCCAAAGTCTGAGGGGAAGCTAGCACGTGGAGCTGGGATTTGTCTGCTTCCATAGAACTGAGATTCTCAGACATGAGAGCAGTCAGAATCACCTGGAGAGCTTGTTAAAACACAGACTGCTGGACCCCACCGCAGAGTTTAGCATTCAGCAGCCCTGGAGTCGCGGCTTCCCTGGTAGCTCAGCTGGGAAAGAATCCACCTGCAATGCAGGAGGCCCCAGTTTGATTCCTGGGTCAGGAAGATCCCCTGTAGAAGGGATAGGCTACCCATTCCAGTATTCTTGCCTGGAGAATCCCCATAGAGGAGCCTGGTGAGCTACAGTCTATGGGGTTGCAAAGAGTTGGACGCAACTGAGTGACTAAGCACAGCACAAGGCCTGGAGTAAGGCCCAAGAAGGTGCGTTTTGAATGGATTCCAGAGGAATGTTATGTTTTTGTTCGGGGGATCACACTTTGAGAACCATTGTGATATAGGGCACACAAGAAGATACAACCAGTGTTACAGTCCATTTGTGTGGCGTAGGTTGAGGCTGTGTTCAAGGGTAAACCAAAATTTTCTCAGTCACCTCGATAAATTAAGCTAAATTCCGCTTAGTGTGGGAAACTCACAAAAAAGGAAGGTGTTAAAATCACCCCATTTTATTTCACAGTAAAAGGCGTTTGTACTTCACAGCTGCAGTTACATGGGTAGCAGAGTCCAGAGGGCTGTCAGGGTCTTACTGAAGGAGCTGGAACACATGACTTAGATAAATCACAGATCAGAGTGGAGAATGAGATGCTTTTAACAGCACCCAAAAATACTTGTTGAGATTAATTGAATCCAGATGATCAGGAGTGGATACAAGGGCTCAAAATATACTGACACAGTTTTATTTATAAATTGCAAGAGGCTCAGAAACAAAATAATGATTAAGGGGGCCCTCAAGAGACTCTTAAGATATTTAGGCTCATTCCTGTGTGTCTCAGCAAAAGAATTTACAGTACTCCGAAAGTTGACACATGGGAGGTTAAAAATATGTGTGTGTGTGTGTACATGATTTGTTATAAGATGATGGCAACCAAAGAATAAACAATTTGGAAAAAGAAAAGAAAATGAGGGGGTAAAACTTTTATTATCCTGCCTCTCTACTACAACTGTGAATAGTATTTCCTTCTAGTGGTTTTTCTTCTGTACATTTTTAAATAGTGCACTTAAATTTAAGTGCATTGTTTTTTAAGCTTATATAATCATAGTGACTAAGAGCACAGTCTTTGGAGTCAGATAGCCTTGGGTTCAAATCCTGACTCCCAGACATTTCGAGCCCTGAGTTTTGCATTTGTTAAATTTGTGAAGATAAACTCAGTTTAGAGTGTTGATGTGTGGATTCAGTTGGATGGTATGAATCAGTGCTCAATGCAGGGCCAGGCATAATGTAAACACTTATAAATAGTAGCATGGTTTTTCTGTTCTCACTAAAAAGTTGTGTCATCTTTCTACAGTTCTAATAATTAGGACATTTTTCTCAGCATTTAGAAACATGCCTATTTTTATTTCATGAGCTTGCAAAATTTTGTTCCATAAGTAGTTTTGTGTTCAGACACTGCTTTGAGAATCCTTTATGACTGGCTTATTGGGAGCTCTTGTGACCTGAGTTTTCTCAGAGTAGTTTCTCCAAAGAGGACTCAGATAGAAGTTGGTTCAGTTGCTCTCTAGCAAGGTTGTATGGCTTTACTCTAGGACCGCAGTTTCTGACCACATCGTTGCAGGTACCACATACAGCCATCTGTGTGATGGGTTGCTAGGGAAACGAGTGAGAAACCACAGGTGGCGAGGTATAGGGCTCTCAGCCCTACTGGGAAAACAGCCCCTAGCTCAAACCTGACCAAATTTAGATCTGCCACCTGACCTCTCATAGTTCTGCATCAGACTGATTATCCAGCTGCCAACTTGACCTTCACTTTGAGTCCTTTTCATTGAGACCACAGTCTCAGTATATCTAGACCAAATCTTCAGATGGGAGGTAATCAACCTTGCAGCCCTGAATTTTACAGTTGCCCTGTAAAGGAAGGGATTAACTTCATTAGATGACAGCTTCCTGCCCACAAAAGGCAGAAAAGCTCCTCAGGGAAGATCTTGGTTTTGTTTACTAATGCAAGCAGATCTTGACTCTACAGGATAGTTACAGATAACCACAGGCAGAATAGCCAGTTCGTTCATTAACTCTTAAATTTGATGAAACCATTTTGTATATTCTTACATTGCTGGCTCAAGTATTGGTAAAATACTACGAAGGGACAAACACAAATCCTTTGACCCAACAGTTCCACTTGTAGGACTTTATTCCAGAGATATACATATAAACGTATAAATTAACAAATGTGCCATTTATTGAGCATCATTTGTGCTGGCAAAAGTATTGGAACAACACAGGATGTAAATTGGTACAGCCAATTTGGAACACAGTATGGAAGTCCCTCAAAAATTTTCTTACATGCTGCCATTTGTGACTGACCACACAGACGGATCTGGAAGGCATTACGTTAAATGAAATAAGTCAGAGGAAAAAAAATACCATATGATCTCACCTTTGGTAGTTTAGTCTCTAAATCATGTTCAGCTCTTTCGCAGCACCATGGACTGTAGTCTACCAGCCTCCTCTGTCCATGGGATTTCCCAGGCAAGAACACTGGAGGGGGTTGCCATTTCCTTCTCCAGGGGATCTTCCCGGCCTAGGAATCAATCAGGGTCTCCTGCATTGCAGGTAGATTCTTTACTGAGTTACCAGGGGAGCCAGATCTTATCTATATGCAGAACCTAAACAAAACAAACTCATAGATACAGAAAACAGATTGGTAATTACCAGAGGCAGAGGGTGGGGAGTGAGCAAAACTGGTGAAGGGAGTCAAAAGGTACAGACTTCCAGTTTTAAAATAAAGAAGTCATGGGGATGTAATGCATAGTATAGTGACTGTAGTTAATAATACTGTGTTGCATATTTGAAAGTTGCTAGGAGAATACATCTTAAAAGTTCTCATCATAAGAACAAGATTGTGTAACTATATACGGTGACAAATGTTATCTAGACTTATTGTGGCAATCACTTCACAATATTTACAAACACTGAATCATTATGTTATATACCTGAAACTAATATAATTTTATATGTCAGTTGTATCTCAATTAAAAAAAATTAGAAACAACAAAAATACATAAAAGACACTAGTTGAGAAATCATTTCCCATCTGTATAATAGAATACATATAAAACTGCAAAAAGAATGAGGGCAGAATTCTTATGTGCTTATCTATTAGGGGAAAAATGCATAATGCTGATCACTAGTGAATGGATGGAGAAGGCAATGGCAACCCACTCCAGTACTCTTGCCTGGAAAATCCCATGGACGGAGGGGCCTGACGGGCTGCAGTCCATGGGGTTGCTAGGAGTCCGAAACGACTGAGCGACTTCACTTTCACTTTTCACTTTCATGAATTGGAGAGGAAATGGCAACCCACTCCAGTGTTCTTGCCTGGAGAATCCCAGGGACGATGGAGCCTGGTGGGCTGCTGTCTATGGAGTCACACAGAGTCGGACACAACTGAAGTGACTTAGCAGCAGCAGAAACAGCAGTGAATGAATAAACAGGTTGTAGTATATCCATTTGATGTAATGCTTCATCAAAAAAGGGATGAACTGTTGGTACACTTTACAACATAGATGAATCTCAAGTATTCTGTTCTCACTGTGTAAAGAAAATGAAGGAAAGCATATATACATATATTGTGTATATACTCCATGTGCACAAAAGGTACCCAAGAAACTTATATGGATTGTCTGTGGGAAGGGAACGTGCATAACTGGCAGACAAAATTAGGATGGAGATATTTTGCAATTTTTTAAATACTTTTTATATTTAAAATAAAATATTACATACTCAAAAATGGAATAGTTGATAACTATTACTATGTCTAGATATTATATGTGATTTTTCTTTTTTTTTAATTTTTAATCAGTTTTTAAAAATCCATTTATTCAACCTATGTGCACAAACATAAAGAATATGATGCTTAATATTCTGCCATTGGCAATAATAAGAAAATACTTGCAAAACTAGCATGTTTTTGTTGGCTTCTATTTTAATTCCACACCACTGTCAGACTACCTGCTCTAGATATGATTTCTCACTTTTGAAATTTGTTAAGATTTGCTTTATGGCCCATTATATGGTCAATTTTGGTAAACTGTTCATTGTACACAAAAAGGATGTGTACTTTGTCACTGGAAGTTGTGTTTTCTATGTAAGTTAATCATATCAAGTTTGTTTATCATGTTCAAATCCCATATATCCCTAATTTTAAAAAATCTATCACTTAACTGAATGAGGTATGTTAAAATTTTTCTCTATAATTGAGGATTTGATATTGTTTCTCTTCTGCAATTCTTGCTAAACACATTTTGAGCCTTTATGATTTTGTATATACATATTTAGTATTGCTATATCTTTCTGATGAATTGATACTTGATCATTTAGGAAATGTCCTCTTTGTAGTTATGTGTCTAGCCCTAAAGTTCTTTTTGTCTGGTGTTACTATAGCTACAGTCTTCCCTGGTACCTCAGTCGGTAAAGAATCTGCCTGCAATGCAGGAGACATTGATTCTATTCCTAGGTCGGGAAGATCCCCTGGAGAAGGAAATGGCAACCCACTCCAGTATTCTTGCCTGGGAAATCCCATGGACAGAGGAGCCTGGCTGGCTACAGTTGATGAGGTCATAAAAGAGTCAGCTACAACTTAGCAATTAAACAAGAACAACTACTATAGCTGCACAAGCTTTTCCTTGGCTATTTTTGCATAACTTTTTCCTACTACTTTGTAAACAGATCATCTAGGCATTTACCCAAGAGAAATGTAAGCGTATGTTCATATAAAGACTTCTACAAAAAAAAAAAAAAAAAAAAAAGACTTCCACAGCCAAAATCTGGAAATAAATGTCCATCAACAAGTAGATAAACAAATTATGGTAGTTATGCAAATGAAATATTTCTCTATAATAAAGGGAAAGGAACTATTAATACACACTATAACATCAGTTCAGTTCAGTCGCTTAGTCGTGACATAGATGGATCTTAAAATAATTAAGCTATTCTACTTATTTCCCTAGGTCATTTTGAGGAGTAAGTGAGATCATTATACATAAAAGTCTCACTATGTTATAAATCATTACAGTTTTCAGTTTCTTTCCTGGTTTTCAGAAATAAGCAAGATGAATCCTAGGTAAAATTCTAAAGTAGATGTCCCTTTTATATTGCTATTCTTTGAAACTGGGTATGATGTCCTGTTCTTTTAACCTTTCACCTGCTTCACCCGTTTCTTCCATCCCCACACCCACATCAACCACTGATCTGTTTTGTATTATCTATGAACTTGGTTGTAATGGAGCTTTTGCTGGTTTAGATCCTGTGGTATTTGTCTTTCTTTCTGAGTTATTTCATCTAGCATAAGGCCTTTGAAGTCTACCCATGTTGTCACAAATGGCAAGATTTCATTCTTTTCTTATGGCTGAATAATACTCCTGTGTGTATGTGTGTAATTTCGTTAATCATTTATCCATTGATAGAATCTTAGTTGTGTCCGTATCTTGGCCGTTGTAAATAATGCTATGGTGAAAATGGCGTTTACTTATCCTTTGGAATTAGTGTTTTCATTTTCTTTGGATGAATACCCGGAAGTGGAATTGCTGGAACATATAGCACCTCCAGTTTTAACTTTGTAAGGAAACTCCATACTGTTTTCCACAATAGCTGCGTGAATTTTCCACTACCAGTGTACACAAGTGTTCCCTTTTCCCCGCATCCTCACCAATGCTTCTTATTTTTGCCTTTTTGATTATAGCCATTCTAATTATTGTGAGGTGCTGTCTCATTGTGGTTG
Organism: Oreotragus oreotragus; assembly: GCA_006410675.1. Lineage (NCBI taxonomy): Eukaryota > Metazoa > Chordata > Mammalia > Artiodactyla > Bovidae > Oreotragus > Oreotragus oreotragus. The sequence goes on along the minus strand of SJYX01000271.1, from coordinate 249,244 downwards.
ATATGCATTTCCCTGATGATTCAGTTCAGTTCTGTTCAGTTGCTCAGTCGTGTCCAACTCTTTGCGATCCCTGATGATTAAGGATGTTGAACACCTTTTCTTGTACCTGTCTTTTTTGGAAAAGCATCTATTCAGATCTTCTGCCCATTTAAAAATCAGATTATTTGTTTGTGTTGTTGTTGAGTTGTTTGAGTTATTTATATATTTTTGGATATTAACTCCTTATCATATATATGATTTGCAAATATTTTCTCCCATTTCTCCCATCAAGTTGCCTTTTCATTTTGATGATTGTTTCCTTTGTTGTGCAGAAGTTTTTTGGTTTGATGTAGCCCCACTTGTTTATTTTTCCTTTTGTTGCTTTTGCACTTGGAGTCAGATTAAAAAAGCCATCACCAAGACCTATGTCTCAGAGCTTATTATGATGTTTTCTTCAGGAGCTTTCTGGTTTCAGGTCCTATGGTCAAGTCTTTTCAGTTCAGTTAAGTCGCTCAGTCGTGTCTGACTCTTTGCAACCCCATGAACTGCAGCATGCCAGACCTCCCTGTCCATCACCATCTCTCGGAGTTCACTCAGACTCATGTCCATCGAGTCCGTGATGCCATCCAGCCATCTCATCCTCTGTCGTCCCCTTCTCCTCCTGCCCCCAATCCCTCCCAGCATCAGAGTCTTCTCCAATGAGTCA
>SJYX01000271.1:231377-243068 GCA_006410675.1 Oreotragus oreotragus | reverse complement strand
TTCCTTCCAAAGAAATCCCAGGGTTGATCTCCTTCAGAATGGACTGGTTGGATCTCCTTGCAGTCCAAGGGACTCTCAAGAGTCTTCTCCAACACTACAGTTCAAAAGCATCAATTCTTTGGCCCTCAGCCTTCTTCAAAATCCAACTCTCACATCCATACATGACTACTGGAAAAACCATAGCCTTGACTAGACGGACCTTTGTTGGCAAAGTAATGTCTCTGCTTTTGAATAGGCTATCTAGGTTGTTCATAACTTTTTTTCCAAGGAGTAAGCGTCTTTACTTCAGTTTAAATCTACACTCCTACTTTGTTTTTGTTTTCTATTTTTTAACCCAGTCTCTTGTTTCCATAGATTACAACACTACATACATGACTTATTAAAATTCTAATATTAGTATTTTAATCATTTTGTAGACAGTGCAAGAACCTTAGAACATATGAACCCCATTTTGTGTAATTGCTGTATATTTAAAATTCCATATTATCATCATTTTGTTTTATAGTCACTATCATTGAGATTTACTCACTTGTTTACCCTTCTGATGCATTTCGTTGCTTCCAGCACTTCTGTGCCCCCAACAGGGACCACGTTCCTTCTGTCTGAAGAGCTCACTTCACTATTTCTTTGAGTATGACTCTGTTGGTAATAAATTCTCTCAGTTTTTGCTTATCTGATGAAGTCTTTATCCTTTATTTATGAAGGATATTTTCACTGGGTAGAAAATTCTATTTTGGTAGAGATTGGTTTTGGACTTTACTTTTTCAGTTGATAAGTCAGTTATTAGTCTTATTATTACACTTCAAAGGTAACATGTCTTTTCCCCAGATGTTTTTAAGAGTATTTACAAGTTCTCTTTGATTTTCAGCTTTTACTATGATGGTTTAATTTTCTCTGTATTGCTGTGATGAAAGTTTGTAGAGCTTTACAAATCCATGTCTTGGTTATTTTTCTCAACAATATTTCTTTAAATGTTACTTCTGCTCCTGTTATGTCTTTCCTCTTTGAGAACTTAAATTTACCTGTGTTAGATCTGTTTCTTTATATTTCAGCACATTTTTCTGGGAAACACCCCCCTTTTAGCAAACAGTTACAAATAAAAAACACTCAGTATTCACCGGTGTTTTTTTGGGTGGCTATGCTGCCTCACTAGTAGGTAGTGTTAATGCAGGAGAGAAACTAACTGACAAGGTGATATCTGGGGACTAGGGGGAGGGGATCCTTTGGAGAATCGCTGAAGATAGTGAGTGATCCTTCTTTAGGCTTGCTGCAGGAATCCCCAAACACTAGTCATCTAATAAATATTCTTCTGTATTCACAGAAATTTTCCAAGTGAAAGGGATCTGGGACTCCCCTGTGAGGAAGAAACATAAGTTCCACAGCTTGTTAATAGGGGCAGACTTCTCTTTGTAGTCCTGTTTCCACCTGTTGAATCATCTTTGCAGAAGTTGTACATTTATGGCATGTCTGTTTATGAGAAGAGGGGGAAAATATGAGAAACTCTAGAGCTTGAAATATTTATTTTAAAGCCTCAGACTGATAAACTTCTGAGGAATTCATTATTCAAAATGTATGTATTTATATATATGCAAGGATGGAGATAGAGGTATACATAGATATAAATAATATATATAATATTAATCGATATGTAATATAGAATATATCTATCTATATATTATATATGTTATAACACTATTATATACACATAAAATTTGTTATAAAAATTAATTTTGTAACCTTTCAAATTTAAAGGTATACTTCACTGAAAGTATCTGAGGATACATCTCAGAAAAAGCCTTAGATCATTTTTGTAGGGTCAGTTCCGGGAATTTCTCACTCTGTGCCAGCTTAGTGCTATCAGACCTTAGCCATGCCCTGAACTGTGATCCAGCTATGTGTTATTTACATCATTCAGAGCTAGTTTTTCTACATACATACAATAAATATTAAAAGTTTTATTATTGTTTTTATATGACAGTGCCCTAACCTTATAATTCAGGAAGTTTGGGGAAGGACATTCTTTCACCATTTATTTGGTGTAAATCATTTCCAGTCCTGAAAAATGGCTATTCAGCAAGGTTTAATTATACTCTGTGCTTGTGGCTACATCTATATATATGCCACCCACTGATGTCTCTAATTATTTATTACCAGCTGTGTACTTTACACTTTGTAGTTGTTGACGGTTTTATAGTCAGTTGTTAGTTACTAAGAGTAACTATGGAGATATCCCACATCCAAGGGCAAAGGAGAAGCCCCACCAAGATGGTAGGAGGGGCAAAATTGCATTTAGAATCAAACTCCATGCTCGGGAGAGACACTTAGAGGACTCAAATATACCTTGTGCCCAGCAGGACGCAGAGACTGAGACAGGACTGTGGGTGTCTCCTGAGGAGGTACGAGTCAGCAGTGGACTGCTGTGGGGGCCGGGGCTCTGGGTGCAGTAGACCTGCAGTTGCCTCCTGGAGGAGGTCGCCATTACCCACCACAGAGCTGCCAGCGCTTACACAGAACTGAGGAAGCAGACATTGTGAGGGCACAAACAGAACCTTGTGTGACTAGACCCAGGAGAAAGGAGCGGTGACCACACAAGAGACTGACCCAGACTTGTCCGTGAGTGTCCAGGAGTCTCAAGCGGAGGTGTGGATCGGCGGCGCCCTGCTGCAGGGTCGGGGGCACTGAGTGTGGCAGTGCGTGATGGGACCTTTTGAAGGAGATCACCGTTATCTTCATTACCTCCACCATAGTTTGGCCTCAGGTAAATAACATGGAGGGAACACAGCCCCGCCCTTCAACAGGAAATTGGATTAAAGATTTACTGAGTATGGCCCTGCCCATCAGAACAAGACCCAGTTTCCCCCTCAGTCAGTCTCTCCCATCAGGAAGTTTCCATAAGCCTCTTATCCTTCTCCAACAGAGGGCAGACAGACTGAAAACCACAATCACAGAAAACTAACCAATCTGATCACATGGACCATAGCCTTGTCTAACTCAATGAAACTATGAGCCATGCTTTGTAGGACCACCCAAGATGGATGGATCATGTTGGAGAGTTCTGGTGGTCCACTGGAGAAAGGAATGGTGAACCACTTCAGTATTCTTACCTTGAGAGCCACATGAACAGTACGAAAAGGCAAAAAGATAGGACACTGAAAAATGAACTCCCAAGGTCGGTAGGTGCCCAGTATCCTACTGAAGATCAGTAGAGAAATAACTCCAGAAAGAATGAAGAGATGGAGCCAAAGCAAAAACAACATCCAGTTGTGGATGTGACTGGTGATGGAGGTAAAGTCCTATGCTGTAAAGAGCAATATTGCATAGGAACCTGGAATGTTAGGTCCATGAATCAAGGCAGATTGCAAGTAGTCAAACAGGAGATAGAAAGAGTGAACATCGACATTTTAAGAATCAGTGAACTAAAGTGGACTGGAATGGGTGAATTTAACTCAGATGACACTTATATCTACTACTATGGGCAGGAATCCCTTAGAAGACATGGAGTAGCCATCATAGTCAACAAAAGAATCAGAATGCAGTTCTTGGATGCAGTCTCAAAAATGACAGAATGGTCTCCGTTCATTTCAAAGGCAAACCATTCAATATCACAGTAATCCAAGTCTAGGCCCTGACCAGTGATGCTGAAGAACCTGAAGTTGAACGGTTCTATGAAGACCTACAAGACCTTCTAGAACTAACACCCAAAAAAGATGTCCTTTTTGTTATAGGGGGCTGGAAAGCAAAGTAGGAAGATAAGAAATACCTGGAGTAATGGGAAAATTTGGCCTTGAAGTACAGAATGAAGCAGGGCAAAGGTAACAGTTTTGCCAAGAGAACGCACTGGTCATAGCAAACACCCTCTTCCAACAACACAAGAGAAGACTCTACACATGGACATCACCAGATGGTCAACACCAAAATCAGATTGATTACATTCTTTGCAACCAAAGATTGTTGCTGCTCTATACAGTCAGCAAAGACAAGAGTGGGAGCTGACTATGGCTTAGATCATGAACTCTTTATGGTCAAATTCAGACTTAAATTGAAGAAAGTAGGGAAAACCACTAGGCCTTCATTCCTAGTGGGAATCAGTTCAGTTCAGTTCAGTCGCTCAGTCATGTCTGACTCTTTGCGACCCCATGAATCGCAGCACGCCAGGCCTCCTTGTCCATCACCAACTCCTGGAGTTCATTCAGACTCAGGCCCATCGAGTCAGTGATGCCATCCAGGCATCTTATCCTCAGTCGTCCCCTTCTCCTCCTGCCCCCAATCCCTCCCAGCATCAAAGTCTTTTCCAATGAGTCAACTCTTCGCATGAGGTGGCCAAAGTACTGGAGTTTCAGCTTTAGCATCATTCCTTGCAAAGAAATCCCAGAGTTGATCTNCTGCACTCATCTCATATTCTAGCAAAGTAATGCTCAAAATTCTCCAAGCCAGGCTTCAGCAGTACGTGAACTGTGAACTTCCAGATTTCAAGCTGGATTTAGAAAAGACAGAGGAACCAGAGATCAAGTTGCGAACATCCATTGGATCATGAAAAAAGCAAGAGAGTTCCAGAAAAACATCTATTTCTGCTTTATTGACTGTGCCAAAGCTTTTGACTATGTGGATCACAACAAACTATGGAAAATTCTTAAAGAGATGGGAATACCAGACTACCTGTCCTTCCTCCTGAGAAATCTGTATGCAGGTCAGGAAGCAACAGTTAAAACTGGACATGGAACAACAGACTGGTTCCAAATAAGGAAACTAATATGTCAAGGCTGTATATTGTCTCCTGCTTATTTAATTTATATGCGGAGTACATCATGCGAAATGCCAGACTGGATGAAGCACAAGCTGGAGTCAAGATTGCCGGGAGAAATATCAATAACCTCAGATATGCAGATGGCACCACCCTATGGCAGAAAGCGAAGAACTAAAGAGCCTCTTGATGAAAGTTAAAGAGGAAAGTGAAAAAGTTGGCTTAAAACTCAACGTTCAGAAAACTAAGATCATGGCATCTGGTCCCATCACCTCATGGGAAATAGATGGGGAAACAGTAGAAACAGTGACAGACTTTATCTTTTTGGGCTCCAAAATCACTGCAAATGGTGACTGCAGCCATGAAATTAAAAGACTCTTGCTCCTTGGAAGAAAAGTTATGACCAACCTAAACAGCGTATTAAAAAGCAGAGACATTACTTTGCTAAGAAAGGTCCATCTAGTCAAAGCTATTTTTTTTCCAATAGTCACGCATGGATGTGAGAGTTGGAATATAAAGAAAGCTGAGACTGAAGAATTGATGCTTTTGAACTATGGTGTTGGTGAAGACCCTTGAGAGTCCTTTGGACAGCAAGGAGATCCAACCAGTCTATCCTAAGGGAAATCAGTCCTTAATATTCATTGCAAGGACTGATGCTGAAACTGAAACTCCAATACTTAGGCCACCTGATGTGAAGAACTGACTCATTGTTAAAGACCCTGATGCTGGGAAAGATTGAAGGTGGGAGGAGAAAGGGACAACAGATGATGAAATGGCTGGTGGCATCACTGAGTCAATGGACATGAGTTTGAGTAAACTCCGGGAGTTGGTGATGGACAGGGAGGCCTGGCGTGCTGCAGTCCATGTGGTTGTAAAGAGTTGAACAAGACTCAGCGACTGAACTGAACTAAGCTGAACTGAAGAGTAACTATATGTAAACTCAGAGTAAATTATATGTTTGTTTTTCTTTATTCCAATCCTTTCACTATGTTTAAAACATGTCAGATTCAGGAAAATCCTAAACCTCTTTAAATATTTATAGACAAGGTTGGTTTTTTTTTCATCAGTTATAAAAATCCTTCCAACCATTTTGGCTGCTGGCCATACAGGCATAGAGTGAAAGAATTTTCCTTTTGGTATGAAAGCCAGAGAGAAGTTTTCTGGAGCTGTTCAGTTTCCTAGCACAGCTGCTGATGTAGATGACAGTGCTCATTGTTCCGCTTGGAAAGTCTTAGGCATCTTTGCCAGTTAGAGCTGGAAAGGTGCCCAGGATATCATATAGCCCAGCGCCCTCATTTTCCATGTAATGAAACGAAGACCCAGCTTGGTTAACTGATGTACTTGAATACAGAACAGCTTGCAAATGGCAAAGCTCAGGACCAAGTCACTGAGTTCAGACTCTTCTTCTTTGCCCTTCTAGCTATGCCTCTTGTTAAGAAAAATAGGGTAACCCAATGATTAAAATACTTGAAGTAGGAGTATAGAAACCTCATGTCATGAAATGTTAAAAAATGTTAAAAATGCTTGAAATGCATTGTTTTTTCCCCCATCAGTCCTGTTCCTACTGATTTCTTTTTTCCTTCAAAATATGGTCCCAAAGTTTCCTTTTCCTGGAACAGGAAGCATTCCTAAGTATTCCAAGGCTGAATTAGTACCTCTCCTCTTTGGTCACGAAGCACTGTGCACATTCCTGCACAATATGCTTATCGTATTGTATTATAATTATTCAGTTATCCATCTGCCCTCCTCCCTCCCATCTACTGGACTTCCAGGAGCAGCAACGGTATCTTCTTGGACTTCACTCCCTAGCACTTGACAGAGAGTCTGGCACTATGTATACCCTCTGTTTGATGAATTAATGAATCAACCAACCACTCTCTCATAGGCTTGCACATCAGTGAATCTTAGGCTTTCTGGCACATAAAATCACCTGAAGTTCCTGATGAAAAATTTATTTTTCCAGGCCACACCAGGAGACATGCTGATTCAAGACTGGGGTGGGGGTCTAAGAGTCTGAGAATAAAAACATGCAGCTTTGCTACTCACTCGATTTTACCATTCTGACCCTAGAGCAGTGGCATTGATTGATATTTGTGGAAATAAAGAAGATAGTATTTATAAAACAGTTCAAGTTATTAGAAGAAAGGTATCTTAGCTCATCAAGGTAATATGATATAAACCTAGCATCCTAAAAATTATCTTAGACATATTGAATTTGATCTGAGTCTCAAATGCAGAGGAATAAAACCCCCACATAATACCTGGATGGACACCATACCTGTATGAGCTCTTTCCTTGGTTGGGTTATCTGATTTTTTGTTCCATATTAGTAAACATAATAGCTAATGTTTACATAATTTTTAAAAAAAACCCAGTAGTGCATCTAAGCCTGCATGGCACTTTATATGTACATACTCTTTTTTTTTTTAATGATGACCTTAAGCAACTTTACAGGAGAAAAAGCTGAATTGGGGTAGTTATTAAACTCCTTTTATATAACTACCAAAAAGGTTTCTGAACATTGTGGGATATTTATACACATGTTGTTGAATGTTTGTATCCAGTTCCTCGTGTTACTTTTTACTTGTAACTTATTTCTTTATGCACATTTCTATAGAAATATTTAAATGGTCAAATAACATTTCATGTATTTTATCCTGTTACGTAGTCAGTGTTCACCCTAATGTTCTCCCCAATAATGTTGGTTATTTTTGATTACTTGGTATCATATACAGAGTTCTTATGCTCATTTTTGTTCAAATTGTAGTTTTGTGTGAATTCCAGGGAGTATGTTCCCAGGTGAGATGGGTTAGATGAATGAGTAACAAGTTCTAGAGCTCTTGTCACCTATTGCAGTATTATCCTCCAGAGACACTGAACCAATGTAGAACCCACAGGGGTTTTCCCATAGCTTGACCAACATATAATACTGTTACCCCAGCTTATTTTTGCTAGTTTAAATGTGCATAGGACTGAGCAACTTCACTTTCACTTTTCACTTTCATGCATTGGAGAAGGAAATGGCAACCCACTCCAGTGTTCTTGCCTGGGGAATCCCAGGGATGGGGGAGCCTGGCAGGCTGCCGTCTATGGGGTCGCACAGAGTTGGACACGACTGAAGTGACTTAGCCGCAGCAGCAGCAGGGCCTCTCCAGAACTATCTTATTTGGAAGTTCTCTAAGTGAGCAAGAAGCAGTTCCTTTCTGTGTGGGAAAGTTCACTGTTATAATTTTCAGGACAAAGAGTTCATCTCCTTATTTGACACTTTTGAAGGGACAGGTTTAATTGCCTTTTGTAGAGACAGGAAATAGGATTAGGGCAGGCTTCATGTGTCAGGGAACAAGATCAGTCGTATAGCTCTGATGTGGAGGATTGCAACAGGAACACCAGCTGTTTATGTAGGGTCGGGCAGCAAGCACATTGTGATGGCATGATGAAAAAATTATTGGGCTTTTGTTGGACAGCCAGTTTTACTTCAAAATGAGAGCAAGAAACTGTCCCTCCCAGCATTGTATAATTCTCTCACGATGCCACTTTCTTTCCTGAAGGTTTTCAGATATTCAGGTGTACCTCTCTGGCCTATGACAGGAAGGACTTCAGAACGGCCAGAAAACTGAAACTCGTTATTCGAGAAGCCTTGTGGGGGAGGACCTGGAAGCAGAAGTCACAGGGTCAGTTTGTCAGTCTTATGTGTGAAAAGTCAACTCAGTCACAGAAAAGGACCTCTGCGTAGTTCTCTCCACCCTTCGTGACTATGGTCACCTCCTGAAATAAGCAAATAAGTGATTGCTCTACTGGTTTGGGTCCCTGGGCGAAAAACAAGATGCAGTGTTGTTTCTGAAAGATGGGCCTTTCGTTTTGGATAATAGTCTAGCCTCTTGATTTTTTTTTAGAAATTGGTGACTGTTGAATTTGTAATGAAAATCAGCCTGTAGAGCACTGTAGATTAAAATCTGAAAGTATTCCTCTATTATGGGTTATCATGCTAAATTCTTGGCTTCATTCACTCTTGTCTCTGTAGAACACTCACTCTCTCTCTCTCTCTCTCTCNTTTGTAATGAAAATCAGCCTGTAGAGCACTGTAGATTAAAATCTGAAAGTATTCCTCTATTATGGGTTATCATGCTAAATTCTTGGCTTCATTCACTCTTGTCTCTGTAGAACACTCACTCTCTCTCTCTCTCTCTCTCTCACACACATACACACACACTTCTATCTGTTATCCCTCATCTTTATTTGGAAATTATTCAGATACCACACAATTCACACATTTAACATGTATGAGTCACTTGTTTTCAGTATATTCACAGAGTTGAGCATCCATCACCACAATTAATTTTAGAACATTTTCATCACCCCTAAAAGAAACCCCATTCCCAATAGCAGTCACTCCCCATTTGTCTTCAATCGTCCCAGCCCTGGGCACTCATCACCTTTCTGTCTCTATAGATTTGCTTATTCTGGACGTTTCATATAAGAAGTTATACTATATGTGGTCTTTTGGTTTAGCTTCTTTGACTGAATGTAATGTTTTCAAGGTTTATCCACATCGTGGTACATATCAGTACTTTTTTCTGTTGCTGAATAATATTCCATGTATGATATACCACATTTTGTCTTTCCATTCATCATTCAGGATTCCGGGAAGGAGAGAGAATTGTCTTGTATTGGGTTTCATGTCCATCCCTTTGATTTGTAGTTGTACCTGTACGACATAAGGGTGTCAACCCTGAAAGGAAATTGAGGCACTCTTGGGTGGGGAAAATGGATGCCACAGGTGGGATCAAGACAAGTTTTCTGCCTCTCTAGATGCACCACATTGCTGAGATTAGGACTAAAGCAGATCATGTTGGAAACCTCATCATGGAGGAAAATTAATAATTATGTCCTAGCTTCCCTGGTGGCTTAGAGGTTAAAGCGTCTGCCTGGAATGCAGGAGATCCGGGTTCGATCCCTGGGTCGGGAAGATCCCCTGGAGAAGGAAATGGCAACCCACTCTAGTACTCTTGCCTGGAGAATCCCATGGAGGGAGGAGCCTGGTAAGCTACAGTCCATGGGGTCACAAAGAGTTGGACATGACTGAGTGACTTCACTTTCACTTTCAGCATACTTTATAATAGAGAAAATATAATAAGATTTTAAAAATAATATTTAAATATTTTAAGTTATAATTTTTAAAGTATATATATCTCTATGTTGGACGTATCAGTTCAGTTCAGTCGCTCAGTCGTGTCCGACTCTTTGTGACCCCATGAATCGCAGCACGTCAGGCCTCCCTGTCCATCACCAACTCCCGGAATTCACTTAGATTTATGTCCATTGAATCAGTGATGCCATCCAGCCATCTCATCCTCTGTCGTCCCCTTCTCCTCCTGCCCCCAATCCCTCCCAGCGTCAAAATCTTTTCCGATGAGTCAACTCTTCGCATGAGGTGGCCAAAGTGCTGAAGTTTCAGCTTTAGCATCATTCCTTCCAATGAACACCCAGGACTGATCTGCTTTAGAATGGACTGGTTGGATCTCCTTGCAGTCCAAGGGACTCTCAAGAGTCTTCTCCAACACCACAGTTCAAAAGCATCAATTCTTCGGTGCTCAGCTTTCTTCACGGTCCAACTCTCACATCCATACATGAGCACTGGGAAAACCATAGCCTTGACTAGATGGACCTTAGTCAGCAAAGTAATATCTATGCTTTTAAATATGCTATCTAGGTTGGTCATAATATTTCCAAGGAGTAAGCGTGTTTATTTCAAATACAGGGTTTCATTTGGTCCTCAATAATGTTAGTTTCTAGTTATTTTCTGTAGTGGCCTCATTGTGGTTTAAATACACTTTTGTGAACTAGCCTTAGAATCCAGCCACCTAAGACTGATAATGAGAAAATGTGTTCCAAGTGACAAATGACTAATGAATGAATGCTTTGACTTTTCCCACACAAAAGTCAAGTTGCTCAGAACTCCCCCAGTGATTAAGAATCTGCCTTGCAATGAAGGGAACACAGGTTTGATCTCTGATCCAGGAACTAAGATCCCAAAATGCCCAGGGAGGCAACTAAGCTGCAAAGAGAAATACCACATACACAATGAAGATGCCTCATGCTGCAACCAAGACCGGACACAGACAAATACGTATTCGTAAAAAGAGAAAATAATTTATTTAATCTGGTAATAACAATACAAGAAGGCCAACCTGCTCATTGTCTGGGATATTGCTGGTCAGTGCCACAGGCCAGCATGTGTGGATGGTGGAGCGGGACTCTCCTGTGCTCCTTCTGGCTGCAGGGATGTTGTCTGAGGGCTCAGCAGGGTCACTTCCACTGACTTGAAGGATCACTCACTTGGAGCGGTTTGGAACAATTACAGCCCTTTCAATTTCAGGTAGCACCTAAGGTGCCTGTGGGGAGGTACAGGTGTCCGTGAAGCAGTTCTCTGGCATTTTCCGTGATAGCAAGCAGCGACCGGAAGTGCTCCACCGCTGAAAGGAGAGTGACTGGTTCAAAATGGCGACTCTGGGCTTAAAGGACTGTCGTCAGAGGCCAGGTGTCCTCGCATGGAGACTGTGCCTCTGAATGGGCTGAGAAGGAAGAGCCAAGCGCCCTGGGTCTTTTGTTTGGGCTCCAAACTTTTTTTCTTCCTTGTGCTGTCATCCTTCAGGTCGTGTCTGCATGCGGAGTCGCTTCAGCCGTGTCCCAGTCTTGGCGACTCTGGGCTGTAGCCCACCAGGCTCCCCCGTCCATGGGATTCTCCAGGCAAGAATACTGGAGTGAGTTGCCATGTCCTCCTCCAGGGGATCTTCCCGACCCAGGGATCCAACTGGGGCCTCTTAGATCTCCCACGTTGGCAGGTGGGTTCTGTACCACTAGCACGCCTGAGCGGGGAAGGCAATGGCACCCCACCCCAGTTCTCTTGCCTGGAAAATCCAATGGACGGAGTAGCCTGGTGGGCTGCAGTC
>SJYX01000271.1:218963-229147 GCA_006410675.1 Oreotragus oreotragus | reverse complement strand
TGGGCTGCCGTCTATGGGGTCACACAGAGTCGGACACGACTGAAGTGACTTAGCAGCAGCAGCAGCAGCAGCGCTCCTGAGAAGCCATCATCCTTCCAGTATTGGGCAAGGGCCCTGTCTGCAGGCCTCCTGGCTTCTGTGAACTTCTCAAGGGAGTATATGATCACCCTTACAGCCCTAGTGTCCACCCAGAGCCCACAAGGGCATTTTAGTAAGTTCTGCCAGTCACCCAGCTAAGGAATCAGTTTTCTAACGTGTTATCAGAGATTGTATCTGTAATTGCTGTGATGCTTTCAAAGTAACCACTTCATTTAGATTTTTCTGTTTTAACCCAAGGTATTCTTCTGCGGAAATAAGGAAACAGTTTACCCTCCCACCAAACCTTGGCCAGTACCATCGACAAAGCATAAGTACCTCTGGCTTCCCCTCTCTTCAGCTAGTAAGTATGAGTTACAGGTTTGCTTAGAGACTGGTCAAGGGCAGAAGTGCCCAGCTTATGCTTCCTAAGTCTTCTAAGATTCTCCCACCTCTGCCGTACATCACCAACCACCAGTTCCTAGCCCTGCATCTACGTTTTGACATCAGTTTCCCTCTCTCCCGTGGTCTGTGTGCATGCCAGTCGTTTCAGTCATGTCTGACTCTTTGTGACTCTATGGACTGTAACCTGCCAGGCTCCCTTGTCAATGGGATTCTCCAGGCAAGCGTACAGGAGTGGGTCACCATGCTCTCCACCAAGGGATCTTCCCAACCCAGGGATCCAGCTTGAGCCTCCTGTGGCTCCTGCATTGCAGGTGGGTCCTTTACTGCTGAACCACAGGGAAGCCCCTCCTTCCGTTAACTAGGGCTTAAAGTGCGAAGCGAACCTAATTCTAATGCTTCTGGACTCAATGGACTTCCCAGGCTACTTGCTTTCACCCAAATTATGACTCACATTTTGGGGAAGGGAAGGATTAGCCTGGAAACTTAATCACCATTTGTAACAGTCTTTTACTGGGAAAAAAATTTTTTTTTCCAAAATCTGAAAAGTCAAGTTATGAACCTTAAGCTTTTAAAGTAATTTTTTGGAATAATTTTATTGTAATTTACTTATAATAAATTCACTCATTCGAAGGTGTACAGTTTGAGGAATTTGGCCGGTTTATAGTTAATTTGTATAGTCACGATGCAGAACGTTTTACCCTAATAGCCCCGCTGTGCCCCTTTCTGTGGGTCTTCCCTTGCAGTCCCCAGCCAGCAGCAGCAGACGATCACCAGTCCACTTCTGTCATCATAATTCTGCTTTCTCTGGAACTTCGTATCATTGGAATCAGACAGTATGAACCTTAATTTTTAGAACACCCCCCCACCTTGTAAGTTGAAGATTGCCCACATTTTTATACTAACACCAGTTGTTGAGTGTGTGTATATATGTTATGTTATTTAAGGACTAAATGCCAGACGTGACCAGTGGGTTAAATCTAACTTAAATGAGTTGGTTGGTAAAACCAGAAGTGAGCATTCACTTCCTCTATGAGAGAGCTGCAGCCTCCACTCGACTCATTTCCTCACTTTCTGGCTTGTTCTAGCGGTTATCTTGAGGAGCTTAGGTTATTTTTTCTTTCTCACTTGTTCCTTCAAAACCACTTCTGCTCTTAGAAATTTGGTAACCTGCCGCCCAGTTTCCTGTAGCCGCCATTTTGTCTCCTGTGGCAATTTCCACACCGTGTAACTGTGTATCTTTCAAAGGTATGTTTGCTGGAGGGATTTGTGATTCTTTCAGTAGGATAATTTGTGGGTTATGTCACTGGTGAAATAGTAGTACTAAAAAATGTATAGCACCTTGTACTGCAAAAGATAATTTGCAATGGCTGTGCTTTAAAAAAAATCTATGATTTTGGTAGCATGGTCAACTGCCCTTTTTATTTGTACTTTTTCTGTTTCAAAGTCACGGATTATAATAAAAGCATATCAAGTGCATAACATCCATGATGTATTAGATCTACTTTAAGATAAATTTGGTATGCTTTTTAGTTTCATTGGTGCTGATATATATTTCATTGAAAACATTTTTTTTTTTAAATTTCTGACCCAAATTGTCTTATAGAGTATACAAAATGCAGTTAAAAAGTGACTGGATACACTTTTAAATCTTAAACAAGGTGGGGGGATGTGGGGCTTGGTTCTTTGCTTCTCTGTAAATTTAGATTACAGCTTTCTGCAGTAGCTGCCTTGAGAAACAGTGTGGACTTCACTAGTAAGAGGCTTTAAGGAAGTTTAGCTCGCAGACGTTAACCCCTTAGGTGTACACCAGCTGCAGCCTGAAATTTCTTCAGGAGAAATTTTTTTTAAGTCACAAACTTTAAAAAATTGTCTCCTATTTGCAGACGTTCTTTTGGTAGTTATGCCTGCTCATCACTAGGTTTTGACAAACGTGAATTTGGATGAATTATTTCATTAGCTAGGTGGTAGAATTAACATGTGGCTTAACTACTCATTTTCTAATAGAAGATTTCAGAGAACTAGCAAAAATGTTTATCTATACACGAGTCATATATAATTTCTACCTGATTCTGTTCGCAAATGAATAGCCTTTAAGACGTGTTTTCTCTGCTTAATTCCGTTTTAGTCTTCTGAATATTTTCTCCCAGGTCTCTACTTCAGCTTTAGCACAGTGTGCAGACCATGTTTCTTCTGATTAACTGCGTGATGAGCAGATGGCAGGAGAGGGCCAAAATCTGCCTTTGATTAATCTTTTGTTTTTTAAATGCATGGCCTACTCAGAAAAATCCGATCACCCTAATGTTTACCTTCTGGTCTTGTCATAATATCAGAATGAAGTGGCTGTTCTTTCCCTTGAGTCATCTTTCTGAACGAAGGTTCCTCCAGCAAAAATCACCCACTTACATGATAATTTCCCTTTTCCTTAAGGAACTATTTCATTTCACAGAAAGATAATGAGACATTTCAGGAAGGTTTATTTCTGGAAAGGCAGAGGAATAGTTTATCACCTAAAGACTCTCAACCTGAAGCAGCTCTTCTTAATGAGAAGCCATAGACTGTTCATTGTAAGATTTTAGATGATTGAAAAATTTGACCAAGTGCATTTTGACTTTTATTTCCCTTACCTTTGTTTATGGAACCACCATCTCAACAACCCCACATGCTGATATAAATAATTGTTTAATTTTTAAGAGTATTTAATTGGCACCAAGTTATTTATTATATTTTTAAAATTTAATGTTTATTTTATAGTGGAGTAGAGTTGATTTACAATGCTGTGCTAGTTTCAAGTGTACAACAAAGTGATTCAGTTATATAGGTTATTTTAGAATATTTAGTAGAGTTCCCGGTATACAGTAGGTCCTTGCTGACTTTCTGTTTTATATATAGCAGTGTGTATTACTCTATATACACATGTTAATCCTAAACTCCTCTGCCCTCTTGCCCCTTTTGTAACCCTAAGTTTGTTTTCGAAGTCTGTGAGTCTGTGTCTTCTCTGTAAATCAGTTCATTTCTATCATTTTTTAAGGTTCCATATATAAGTGATATCATATGTTTGTCTCTGTCTGACTTCATGTAGTATGATCATCTCTAGGTCCATCCATGTTGCTTCAAGTGGCATTATTTCATTTCTTTATGGCTAAGCAATATTCCATCATGTGTATGTACCACATTTTTATCCCTTCCTCTGTTGATGGACATTTAAGTTGCTTCCATGTCTTGGTTATTGTAAATGTGCTGCAGTGGACACTGGAGTGCCTGTATCTTTTTGAAGTATGGTTTTCCCCAGATACATGCCCAGGAATGGGTTTGTTGAATCATAAGATAGTTTTTTTTAAATTTTAATTTTCTTAAGGAACCTCCATACTGTTCTCCATAGTGGTTGTACAAATTTACATTCCTACCAACAGTGTAGGAAGGTTCCCTTTTCTCCGCACCTTCACCAGCCACTTACTGTTTGTACGTTTTTTGATAATGGCCATTCTGACCTATGTGAGGTGATAGCTCATTTTGGTTTTGATTGCGTTTCTCTAATAATTAGTGATGTTGCATAGCTTTTTAAGTATCTTCATTAAGATGAATCTGTAAAATATTAAAACCATTTTTCTGATTATTCAAAGTAGAAAGGAGAGTGAAATACACAAGAGTAGAAAGGTAGGTCATCTTTGGCTTAACTTAGAAAGAATTTGAGACACTATGTGCATGGTTAATAACTTAACCTACATTTTTATAGAGGGAAAATCTTATTTTTTTTAATGAGAAAAGAAAAATTATGAAGTAAAATGGAATGAATCAGCTGGGCCAGAACAGTTCTTGCTAAAGAGAAGGATGTAGAAAGCCACATCCTGGATATAAACAAAAACACCATGGTTACACGATGTGCTTATATGTAACAGTTACGAAGGAAAAAAAGGAGGTCTCATACTTACAAAGCACTCATTTTTGTTACATGTTTAAGCTTCTGTGTAATCAAACAACCTTTTTGTTTTATTACCAAGGATGATCTAAATGATGGATCACTTGATAAACATGGTGATCTTTTATTTTTCCTTTGTGCTTCATCTTTCGAGAAGTTAGGCTGTCCTTGGGTTTCAGTGATTTAACTGGAGGGGACATGATGGAAAATGAAGATGTCATTATAATTTCCACGCACATTCATAATTGAAGGTCAAATGAGTGCCACCCTGCATGCAGAGCATGAATTTCATTACTCTCACGGTAAAGCAGAGGAATCAAACCAGTCTTGGTAAGATTAGATTGATGTCCATTGTGGCATGTCAGTATCTTCTGTGCAGTGGCATCAGTGGAAGATTGCCACTGGTGGAAGCAGGGAAGTATTCCTTAATCTAAGCCATGAAGTGCTTTGAGATATTGAAGCCAGAGAACTTTACTGCCTTATGCTCCGTTTACTTCAAGATAGTAGAAGAGCCAAGAGGATTGCTTTAGGTATTCATTCGTTCAAGAAACATATGTTCGGTCTCATTCTGTGCCAGGAATTGCTCTAGGAGCTGGAGTTACAATAGTGAATGTAACAAAGCATCTGTCTTCATGAGCCTGCGTTCTAGAATGAGAGACATAGACAAATAAGTGAATGTAGACTATATCAAGGGATAGTAAGTGCTTTAAAGAATGAAACATGGATAGGGAATAGAGAGTGACACAGAAGAGGGGACTGTTTTGGATTGAGTGGTCTGTGAAGGCCTGCAGGTCTAGAAAGGAGGCACTTGGGAAGAATTATGAATGAACTTAACAGGTATTTGAAGGAAGAGTATTCGATTTAGAAGAAACAGCACATTCAAAGTCCCAAAGCAAGAGCACGTGGCATGCTGTAGGAACAGTAAGGGTGCAGACAGTGGGCTGAGCAGAGTGGGCAGTAGGAGATGAGATGGTAGAAGAATCAAGGCTGAGTCATAGGCCTCTGAGACCTTGGAAGAATTTTGGCCCTTACTTGGATTGAAATGGGAAGTTATTGGAAGCACTGGCTTAGCACAGTTTGCATTTTTATTATAAAGATTGCTTATAAGGTTCTTTTTTATAAAGATCCTTCTTGCTGCTATGTGGAGATAGATTCCACATAGGTGGGGAGGGCAGTTAGGAAATTGACACAAGAACTCAGGAAAATGATGGCGGTGCTTTGGAAATGGGTAGTGGCAGTAAGAAAGGTGAGAAGTGGTTGGATCCTAGACAAATTTCAAAAGTAAAGTGGATGAGATTTTCTGATAGATAATATGTACGATGTGAGAGAGAGAGAAATCGACATTGACCCAAAAGATTTTCCCCTGTACAGCTTGTGGAATGGAATTGCCACTTGCTGAGATTCAGAGACTTGAAAGTTATAAGAAGAGCAGATCAGCAGGAAAATTAAGTAATTTTGAATTTGTTATGTTTGAGAGGCCTGTTAGATCACCAGAGAGTGATGTTGAGGTATAGTAGGAAAAATCAACCCGAATGTCAGGACAAAGATTGAGGCTACAGATACCTACCTATAATTTTAAAAACAACAAAAAAAGGTGTTTAAAGTCATGGACATAAATGAGATCATAGGAGTAAATTCAGGCTGGGGAGAGAAGCTCTTTTAGGACGCAGCCTGAGGGCACTGCAAAGTGGAAGGAGAACCTAGAAAAAGTGGTGTCCCAGAGGTGCAGTGACCAAGTAAGTGTCTGTTCCAGTTTGCTGGACTGAGGGGTTTCCTGGTGCATGGACTTTCAGAACTTGGAATACACTAGGACAGTTTCTCTCTTTCCAGGTGAAGAAAGTGTTTCAAGGAGAGAGTGATTAACTGTCCAGTGCTGTAGACAAACCAGGAATGAGCAACAGCCCTTGAATTTGGCAACGTGAAGGTCTTGGGTGACATTGACCAAGACTTGCCTCTCATGAACAGCCAAGTCAGTTTGAGGACCACCCCTCGTAGGGATAAACACACCTGATGGTACACGGACAAGGCACTTATAAGCATCATGCCTCTTCCCCTACCCCCAGCCAACGGGCATGAAGCTTCCCTCATGTTGTAACAAAGTACCTGGTCCCTTGTGGTACTTTCTAGGTGGCACAGTGGTAAAGAATCTGCCTGCCAGTGGAGCAGATGCAGGAGACACCAGTTCAAAACCTGGGTTGGGAAGATCCCTTGGAGGAGGAAGTGGCAAACAGTTCCAGTATTCTTGCCTGGGAAATCCCATGGACAGAGGAGCCTGGTGGGCTGCAGTCTGTGGGGTGGAAAGAGTTGGATATGGCTAAGTACACACACGTACATCCTTATGATTACTTGTGTGACTTGGGCCAAGTCATTTAACCTCTTTGTTTTTCAGTATTTGTGATATAACGTCCAGATTTGTCATTTTAATTTTCTATCAGTGTGTTGACTGCTGTGCTAGGGCTACATAGATTAATTTTCAACAGACATGGTTCTGGTGCTGTAGAAATTTTCAATTTCAAGTTGAATCGTACGCCATGTCAGGAGAACTAGCCATTGATATACATTAAAGACAAAGGAAAATTCAGACGCTTTTCATTTAAAAAATGGATATTTGTGAGTAATTTAAGCCTTTAAAGTATTTATACTATTTTTGTGTATTTCTAGTCTTCTGTTGATCAGACCTCTGTGGGGGAAAATAGCTAGAAAGAAAGACTGCACGAATCTTCACTAGAGGAGTGTTGAAAATTGATTGAGGGCATTGACTGTGTCTCCTTGGCCTACTGCTGGACTGCTTAGGACACCAGTGAGTGTCTGTTGAAGGAGTGAAAGTAGATGTATTAGTCTGGATTCGACTGGAGCAGTGGATCTGGTAGGAGATGTACCTTCACGTATGATAAGGAATTGATTACAGGGCATTGGCTTACCCACTGGTGGTGGCTGGCTAAGCAAGCCTGAGGTCCACAGGGCAATCAGGAAGAGAAGATCATAACATGCTGGAACTCCATGGGTGTGATCTAAAGCTTGAAGCCCTGGAAATTCCAGAGGCCTCCACCCTCTTTGAAAAGGCATCCAGCTGGTTAAGTCAGGCCACCCAGGCTAATCTCCCTTTTGATCAGCTTAAGTCTGTGATGTCTGTAATGTCACGTTACAGCAGCACTGCAACTGGTGTTGATTGTATCAGTAGGTATGTGTATGCTACCGAATAACTGCAGCCGCCCATCTGTCCTCCGGTTCTGGCAAGAGAACACCCCTGTAGCTCCCCACACCTGGAAAAATACTAGGAAGGCAATTTGGAGGAATGTAGTTCTGCTGAGCCAAGTTGACACATGACAAAGCCATTACAAAGTCTGATTTAGGATAATTTGCTGTCTTAAGTTATTTTTTTGTTTGGCTTTTATTTTGATTATTTAGGGTTTTTTTCATACATTATTTTAACAAATGATAATTCCTTGGATAAGATGAACTTGAAATTACTTTGGACCGTTCAAACTAGTCTGGATTAGAAGGTCACATATAACTCAGTAGCAGAGAAAACAAAAACAATAAATTTTCATGTTTGACTTTTATTCTCCCAAGAGGCCGAGGGACTGATCTTAGAACATCCCCCCAACCCCGTCCCACTCCATTCGCAAACTTCAGCCCAGTGGAACACAATACCACTGTAAATCTCCTCAATATTTGTATATACCTAAATAGCATTGTGTATGTGGGTATGTGTTGATTGCTTCATAATATATAAAACCCACTCTTGAGATTGACTTCAGATAACTTGGAGAACAGAAATCTCTTTTGGTTCCTGTTTATTATTTGAATATGCAAGAGGAGCAACTTGCTCAGAGGCCTAGTTAACAATAGCTGGCATCTCCACTCACTTGCCGACAGCAGGGCTAGTTTATATCATCTTTGAAACAACAGTTTCCTCCCTTGTTAGTTTCAGCATAGAAAGTGTGGGGTGACTAGTTATTAAATGCTGGCTGTGTGTAGTGTTAAACTAATGCTCAGTAATTCTATCATTATAACTTATTTTTATAGTCTCTTCAGTCCTGAAGTAGATTCACACCTTAAGAGTATTATGACTTTATGATCAATTGTGCATATTGCATTTGGGGCACATTGCCACATAGTGTTCAGTGATGATGCTATATACTTTTTCATAGCTCCCCCCTCCAAAGATAGCATTATTTTTTATGTGAGAATGTGTCAGACTTCCCTGTCCCACAGTCGACTCAAGATCTGTAGAAAGAGCAGCTCCATAAGGGCCAGCTCGGTGACTTGTGTGTATTTATTTTTTTTAAATATTTGTTTCTATTGATTATTTATTCAGCTGCACTGGGTCTTAGTTGCGACACTTGGGACCTTCTAGTTGCAGCATGCAGGATCTAGTTCCCCAACCAGGGATCAAACCTGGGCCTTTTGCATTGGGAGTGCCACTGGACCACAAGGCAAGTCCCCCAGTGACATGCATTTAGTAGAGGTTCAGCAAGTAATTGCTGAATGAGGAAGTCAGCTGTCCTTTTTCCCTGGCTCTTGGGCAGCTGGTCCAATAGGTGACAGGTGCCATTATCAGCCAGGCATTTTTCCTAATGCTTGTGACTTTGAATTTTAAAAAGTGAAAGTATTAGTTGCTCAATTGCTCAGTATCTGACTCTGCGATCCCATGAACTGTAGCCTGCCAGGCTCCTCTGTCCATGGAATTCTCTAAGCAAGAATCCTGGAGTGGGTTGCCATTCCCTTCTCCAGAATATCTTTCCGATCCAGGGATCAAACCCGGGTTTCTCACATTGCAGGCAGATTCTTTACTGTCTGAGCCACCAGGGAAGCTCTTTCAAATTTTAGAGATGTGACAGTTATAATACTTAGACTGGACCTAAATTTTTTTTCTCTCTGATGATTTCACACAAATGCCATTTCTCTATGGAAGCTTCTCAGATCAGTTCAGTCACTCAGTCGTGTCCGACTCTTTGCAATCCCATGAATCGCAGCACGCCAGGCCTCCTTGTTCACCACCATCTCCCGGAGTTCACTCAGACTCACATCCATCAAGTCAGTGATGCCATCCAGCCATCTCATCCTCTGTCGTCCCATTCTCCTCCTGTCCCCAGTCCCTCCCAGCATCAGTCTTTTCCAATGAGTCAACTCTTCTCATGAGGTGGCCACAGTACTGGAGTTTCAGCTTTAGCATCATTCCTTACAAAGAAATCCCAGGGCTGATCTCCTTCAGAATGGACTGTTTGTATCTCCTTGCAGTCCAAGGGACTCTCAAGAGTCTTCTCCAACACCACAGTTCAAAAGCATCAATTCTTCGGCACTCAGCGTTCTTCACAGTCCAACTCTCACATCCATACATGACCACAGGAAAAACCATAGCCTTGACTAGACAGACCTCTGTTGGCAAAGTAATGTCTCTGCTTTTGAATAGGCTCTCTGGGTTGGTCATAACTTTCCTTCCAAGGAGTAAGCGTCTTTTAATTTCATGGGTGCAATCACTATCTGCAGTGATTTTGGAGCCCCTCAAAATAAAGTCTGACACTGTTTCCACCGTTTCCCCATCTATTTCCCATGAAGTGATGGGACCGGATGCCATGATCTTCGTTTTCTGAATGTTGAGCTTTAAGCCAACTTTTTCGCTCTCCTCCTTCACTTTCATCAAGAGGCTTTTTAGCTCCTCCTCACTTTCTGCCATAAGGGTGGTGTCATCAGCATATCTGAGGTTATTGATATTTCTCCCAGCAGTCTTGATTCCAGCTTGTGTTTATTCCAGTCCAGCGTTTCTCATGATGTACTCTGCATA
>SJYX01000271.1:139764-208332 GCA_006410675.1 Oreotragus oreotragus | reverse complement strand
AATCAAGATTGCTGGGAGAAATATCAATAACCTCAGATATGCAGATGATACCACCCTTATGTCAGAAAGTGAAGAAGAACTACGGAGCCTCTTAATGAAAGTGAAAGAGGAGAGTGAAAAAGTTGGCTTAAAGCTCAACATTCAGAAAACGAAGATCATGGCATCCGGTCCCATCACTTCATGGCAGATAGATGGGGAAACAGTGGAAACAGTGGCTGACTTTATTTTTCTGGGCTCCAATATCACTGCAGATGGTGATTGCAGCAATGAAATTAAAAGATGCTTACTCCTTGAAGGAAAGTTATGACCAACCTAGACAGCATATTAAAAAGCAGAGACATTACTTTGCCAACAAAGATCCGTCTAGTCAAAACTATGGTTTTTCCTGTGGTCATGTATGAACGTGAGAGTTGGGCTATAAAAAAAGCTGAACAGTGAAGAATTGGTGCTTTTGAACTGTGGTGTTGGAGAAGACTCTTCAGAGTCCCTTGGACTGCAAGGAAATCCAACCAGTTCATCCTAAAGGAGATCAGTCCTGGGTGTTCATTGGAAGGATTAATGTTGAGGCTGAAACTCCAATACTTTGGCCACCTGATGCTAAGAGCTGACTCATTGGAAAAAACCCTGATGCTGGGAAAGATTGAGGGCAGGAGGAGAAGGGGACAACAGAGGATGAGATGGTTGGATGGCATCATTGACTCGATGGACATGTGTTTGAGTGGACTCCGGGAGTTGGTGATGGACAGGGATACCTGGCGTGCTGGGGTTCGTGGGGTCGCAGAGTCAGACACTACTGAGAGACTAAACTGAACTGAATTGAAGGAGAAAGTTACATTTTAAACACAAAGAATAGAGATATTTTGTTTCTATTCTGATTAATTTCTGGGGGGTTCTAGGGGTTAATGAATCAAAATTTGACCTCAGATATAAAGGTAACATTTAAATTTGTGACCAAGAAATAAATTACTTGCCTTCTAGTCACTGTTGGCTCAGTCGATAAAGAAGCTGCCTGCAATGCAGAAGACCTGGGTTTGATCCCTGGGTTGAGAAGATCCCCTGGAGGAGGGAATGACAACCCTCTCCAGTGTTCTTGCCTAGAAAGTCTGATGGACAGAGGAGCCTGGTGAGCTATAGTCTATGGGGTTGCAAAGGGTCAGACATGACTGAGTGACTAATACTTTCTAGTAAAAAAGGTCCTTTTCTCTTGGGTTCATCAGATGTTCTTTGATATTGTCCTGAGCTTTATGTCTCCATGCCAGTGACCTTGACAGTTGCCTCTACTGAGAAACATCTAACCATGCTAGAATTCTCAATGTGTTTGTGTATACATGTTAGCGAGCTGGGTAGAAAGAGTCAGCAATAGGGGCACACTCCACTCACCCGGCTAGAGAAACATCAGAGAGCCTGTGACAACACATAAGCAATTTGGAATTCTTATTTCCTCACCTCTCTTATACTCCAGTAAGAATTTTTTTTCTGTGGGATAAGCGATGAAAGACTTTGGAGACTGGATTTTATCCAGCTCCTGGAAATGTGCCATTGAATTTGTGCTGATGTGTTTGGAGTAATGTCAGTATGCATACTATTTTCAGTAGCTGACAGTTAGAAAGCTTTGCTTGTATGAAGTAATTAAGAGAAAGATGTTATTCTGTTATCTTATTCTGAAATGAATGGAAAACCAAGTTTGCTGGGCAGTCAGATAAGATTATACTTTGCTGATAATAAATAAAAGATTTCAGAACAAGTTGTTCTCATGCTTTTAAATGTTATAATTAGAGATACTTTCTGGATATGAAGGTTCTAAAAAAAATCTGAGAAGGCCAATAAATAGAAAGGTCCATTTTGCTACGTTTAGTTTTTATTTTCTGTTTGGGACAGTGCGCTTTTTCATTCTTCATGGCAATTCCCATTGGAATTTTTTTTCTCTATCTTCAACAAACTTAAAGGACTGTTCTTACAATATTCATTGTAAAAATTTTAGAGATCATAGGGAAAGAAAAAAACTCAAGTTCACTATAGACAGATAACCATCATTAACATTTGATGTGTTACCTTTGAATCATATTTCTTTGTTTATATTTATATAAAACTTAAATTATTATTTGCAGCATGTTTTTTCAGTCTTTGCAATAAGTGATAATTAGCTCTTTGCTATTAAATATTTTCTTCAACAGAGTTTTTAATAATTGTATAGTATACATAGATACAAAAATTGATTTAACCAATTTTCATGTTTAGATGATTCCCTGTTTTTCAGTGTTATACCCATCAGAACAACATTCTTGTGTTTAGTTGTGATTTTTTTCCTTTGGAACAAATTCCTATAAGAGGAGTTTCTGTGTTTAAGTATATGCACAAATTTAAGGATTTGGGAATAAGGTATCAGAGATTATTAACAATATATGTATGAATCCTCAAGAATATTGGATGTTTTCTTTTCATAAATTTCTAATTATTGTGAAAAGGTAGTCTTATTTGCATTCCTTTGGTTATTTAGATTTGGTATCTTTTTTCTGTAAATTTGCTGACCATTTGTAAGTTTTCCTTGGTGCTCTGCTTATTCATTAAATTCATGTATCTCTATTAATGTTTTTGTCTGGTCATGTTTATCTCTAGGACCGCTTTCATTTGCTAAAACACTAACTCTCTGTCTTTCATATAATACAAATTCCTTACCCAGGAAACTTTTTTTAACATTCAGTATTATTTATTAATGAAATCTATATTAGCAAGTTTCCTAATGGTTTATATTTTTGCTGTCATGCTTACATTTAATCCACAAACCTAATATTATTTACTAAGACTTTTGGATTAGAATGTTAATCTAGACAATTAGCCCCTTTGGTTATTGCTTCTGTTCCCTTGTGTGTCTCTACTTGTTTTTATCTCTTCTGTAGGAACAGTAATTATTCATATATTTATTCTATTCAAGCTTTGTATCTTTTTATTTTCACAAAACAAAGCAGTATCTGTTTTAACATTATGTTTGGCAACATATAGAAGATCAGACTTGTCATTGGCCCTGTTATCTTCACATTTGGCTAGTGGACCAGTTTCTTTCCCAGAAATTAGCTAATGGATAGGTAGAAGTGTGCAACTTTGAAACTCATTGTCAGTTTCTGGAAAGCTTTGACTAGTGTTTTACTGAGAAAGCATCCTTTTCTGCTATTTGACCCTTTGGTATGCTAAATCTGATACTCTAACATAAAGGCTATAATTCCTAGCACACACCCCTCCCAGGATCATTCTCCCCTCATGTGTATCCATAATACTTGATTTGCAAGGAGCATCCAGTACACTATTGCCAGATGCCCTTCATCTCCTAACTCTACATATGTTTTAGGCTGGTTGTTTTCCGTGAGTTGTTTCTATACGGTTGCAGATTGATGATAGAAAGAGAAAGGCAAGGAAGGTGGCGGTTCTGGTGATGGTTCATGTAAGTAAAACCAGGTGGAACCTGTGAGTGGCTTCATAGATAAACCACTACAATGAAGAAGGAGAATTTAGATTTCTGACTATTATTATAGACATTGACTGCTCAGGGACTGGCAAGAAGGAAAGTACAAATGCTATCGCTAAAGCTGAAACTCCAGTACTTTGGCCACCTCATGAGAAGAGTTGACTCATTGGAAAAGACTCTGATGCTGGGAGGGATTGGGGGCAGGAGGAGAAGGGGACGACCGAGGATGAGATGGGTGGATGGCATCATGGACTCGATGGACATGAGTCTGAGTGAACTCCGGGAGATGGTGATGAACAGGGAGGCCTGGCGTGCTGCGATTCATGGAGTCGCAAAGAGTCGGACACGACTGAGCGACTGAACTGAACTGATGTTCCCCTTTGGGGAGACAAAGTATGGTACATCCTTCTCCTTCTAGCTTCATTGGATCCACAGAAATTCTGTCTACACTTAGGCATTAAGTTTTCTGTTTTGGTGAGTTTCCATTTTTCTGTGTCTTCCTAGGCTGGGAAGTTGGAGGAATTCACATAATGGTTGCTGACCAGTTGTTAACTGGTGATTAATGAGCTTTCATTTGAATTTGTTATTTTATGTGTCAAATAGTACGTGCCTTTTTTGAAAGAAACCAAGCAATAAGGCGTGTACTAAGTAGAAAGAAATCAAGCAATAAGGAATGCACAAAGTAAAACACTAGTCTCTTGCCTCACTAATCGCTTGCTTCCTGTCCTCTTCAACTCACTCTTTTTAAAACTTTTTCTCAGATTTATTTTTTATTGAAGTAACATTAGTCTATAGCATTGTATGTTTTACATATACAATGTTATATTTCTATTTCTATGTATGCTACAGTATGCTCACTACCAAAATAATTGGTTTCTATCCATCACCATATGGTTGATCACCTTTACTCATTTCATCCTCCTTTTGCCCCTAACCCTCCACCACTCTGTTCTCTATGTTTTGGAGAGTTGTTTGTTTTTTTGTTTTCTACCAACTCTAAACTGCATAGAGATCATTGAGTAGCCTTCCAGATCCTCTTTTGATCCCCTCACAAACACATATGAATACTTATAGTTTATATAAATATTTATATATGCCAAATATATACACACATACATATTTTACATACATGCATAATTGTTTTCAATAATGTGTTTGGCATCTTCCCATATCAAAGACCTATCTATCCCTTTCTTTTAAAATGCTGCCTGGCATTCCAGGTGTGAAGGAATATATTATAAATTATTGACTTCTTTTCTGTTGTTAGACACTGCAGTTGTCTCCATTTTTCATGATATAAATGATACCATAATGAAAATCCATTCACATTTGCCTCTATACATGTGTGAATATTTCTGAAGGTAGAAATGGAACCATATAGTCTAGTAAGTACTTCCAAATTCTTCTCCAGAAAAGTTGTGTTAATTTACTCCAATACCAACTGGACATGAAATTGCCCTTTCCCCCCATATCCTTGCCAATGCTGAATATTATTGATTAAACTAAAATTTTAATTCCTCTAGTCTTACTCTAGTTATTGTTTTTAAACTGGAAGCTATTTCTAGTAAGTACTTCCAAATTCTTCTCCAGAAAAGTTGTGTTAATTTACTCCAATACCAACTGGACATGAAATTGCCCTTTCCCCCCATATCCTTGCCAATGCTGAATATTATTGATTAAACTAAAATTTTAATTCCTCTAGTCTTACTCTAGTTATTGTTTTTAAACTGGAAGCTATTGGTGCTGCTGCTACTAAGTCGCTTCAGTCGTGTCCGACTCTGTGCGACCCCATAGACGGCAGCCCACCAGGCTCTTCTGTCCACAGGATTCTCCAGGCAAGAATACTGGAAGCTATTATACTCACTTTGATAAGACTGTTTTCTATCATGGAGTTTTCTTCTCTTACTCATCCTAAAATCCCAGTTAAATATACACCTACCGTATACCCTTTTCTCCTTTGCCTTTTGCTTCTCTTCTTTTCATAGCTATTTGTAAGACCTCCTCAGACAACCATTTTGCCTTTCTTTTTCTTGGGGATGGTCTTGATCACTGCCTCCTGTACAATGTCACAAACCTCTGTCCATAGTTCTTCAGGCAGTCTATCAGATCTTATCCCTTCAATCCCTTTGTCACTTCCACTGTATAATCATAAGGGATTTGATTTAGATCATACCTGAATGGTCTAGTGGTTTTCCTTACTTTCTTCAATTTAAGTCTGAATTTGGCAACAAGGAGTTCATGATCTGAGCCACAGTCAGCTCTCGGACTTGTTTTTGCTGATGGTATAGAGCTTCTCCATCTTTGACTGCAAAGAATGTCAGTTCAGTTTGGTTCAGTCGCTCAGTCATGTCTGACTCTTTGTGACCCCATGGACTGCAGCATGCCAGTCCTCTCTATCCATAACCAACATCTGTAGTTTACTCAAACTCATGTCTATTGAGTCGGTGATGCCATCCAACCATCTCATCCTCTGTTGTCCCCTTCTCCTCCTGCCTTCAATCTTTCCCAGCATCAGGGTCTTTTCAAGTGAGTCACTTCTGCTCATAAGGTGGCTAAATATTGCAGTTCAGCTTCAGCATCAGTCCTTCCAATGAATAGTCAAGACTGGTTTCCTTTAAGATGGACTGGTTGGATGTCCTTGCAGTCCAAGAGACTCTCAAGAGTCTTCTCCAACACCACAGTTCAAAAGCATCAATTCTTCGGCACTCAGCTTTCTTTATAGTCCAACTCTCACATCAATATGTGACTACTGGAAAAACCATAGCTTTGACTAGATGGACCTTTTTGGCAAAGTAATGTCTTTGCTTTTTAGTATGCTATCTAGGTTGGTCATAGATTTTCTTCCAAGGAGCATGCGTATCTTAGCTATTGTAAATAGTGCTGCAGTGAATATAGGGTGTATGTATCTTTTCAAAGTAGAGTTTTCTCCAAATATATGCCCAGAAGTGGGATTGCTGGATCATATGGTAGTTCTTTTATCAGTTTTTAAAGAAGCCTCTATACTGTTTTTCACAGTGGCCCCACCAACAGTGTAAGAAGGTGTGTGGAGACCTTTTCAAGCAATATTTCCTAAGAAGTGACTCTGAAAAATTTATGAAAATGATTTTAGTTCCAGTTTGCTCTAAGTGTGCAAATGGTAGTGATAAAAACAGAGTAGATTTATGTGTGACTATGCTCAATTTTATAATTATTTTCTACTTTCTAACAGATATTTGAGAGAGAGCCTCATATGGAATTTTATAAACTTGCTAGCTTTTTGGCACCCCACCCCAGTACTCTTGCATGGAAAATCCAATGGACGGAGTAGCCGGGTGGGCTGCAGTCCATGGGGTCGCTAACAGTCGGACAGACTGAGCGACTTCACTTTCACTTTTCTCTTTCATGCATTGGAGAAGGAAATGGCAACCCACTCCAGTATTCTTGCCTGGAGAATCCCAGGGATGGGGGAGCCTGGTGGGCTGCCGTCTATGGGGTCACACAGAGTCAGACACGACTGAAGTGACTTAGCAGCAGTAGCAGCAGCTAGCTTTTTCAAAGTTATTCTCACCAGTATAAATATATTCAGCAACATGTATGTGTAAGCTGGTTGGGTAGGCTTTTCTAGTGTATGAAATCCTTAGGGGACTGTCCCTCGTGATTCAAATAAAAAGCTTCATATGATCTAATGTCCTGGCACAAAACCAGCCAACTCAAAATAGTGGAAAATACATGTAAATTCTAAGTTGCTTCCTAAGATTACACTGCCCTAAATGACAGCACACTGAATTAGTGAATGTTTTTCCTGACAAACCAAATTTTAAGGGGAAAAATTCCAAAAGGAATTAACTAACATTAATTTGTTCTAAGGTGGAAAGAAAACAGTGAATTAAAATTCATAGTTCACACGTGCCCTTTGTCTTTCTTAGGACATGTGCACCTTAGAGGATATTGATGTCATAGATTCAGTATCACACGCTTCTTCATGGGAAACTTGCATGGGCCACAGAAATAAAAATCAGGAAACAACCTAATTTAAGACCTTATGTGTGGTAGCCTTGGAGACAAGAACTGTATCTGCTTTAGCTTTCTTTATTGTTTCATAAAATACACAACTTATTTCCAAATATGTTTACTTGTGAGTGAACCCCCACAAATCCCCTCCCCAGCACACACATAGTTACAGCCTTGCGCCTGCCCTCCACCTTTCTCACGTCATCTCTCTCTATGCCTCTGTTTCTCCATCAGGTATGGGCATGGCCATGAGGTGAATTCTAGGACATTTCCCCCAGATTTAAAGATAAAGAGTTATACCTATGATTTAAAGATAAAAAGTTTTTACACTATATCTGAAGAAATTCATATCAGATTTTATCCTCAAAAGAAACTTAAATCTAGGAGAAATGAGACTTTCTGGCTGTTGTTCTTTTGCTGTTTTATGTAAGTGGATGCTTTCTTTTCTGTCCTTGGTTTTGTTAGAATGTTTTCTGAAGTCCTTTACATGGATCCCCAAAGACATAAAAAATGGGCATTTTTTTTTTTTGAAAAAATGAGGTACAGAATAGTTTTAAAAATTCATTTCACAACATTTCTACTCTAACCCTATATCTGTGCCAGCCCTCAGGGTTTGGGGATGAAAGCATGAAGACTAGACGTATTCCATGGCTATGGGTTTGAAACCAGAGCAAACTGTGCTCCCCTTCCTCCTTCTAGATTTAGCATCTACTTCCCCATTTTAACGTCTCAGAAGGTTGCAGAACTGCCGAGTGGCAGCATGGGTAAAGCTGGCTGGAGAGGAGAGGCCAAGGGTTGGCAAGCATGTAAAGATGACTCATTTCAGAAGTGCCAGCCACAGAAGGCAGAAACCACCATGAAGTAGGTAGTGAAACTGATGGCTGAGTGCCACCAGCTACCAGAGTGCCAGCCTCATTACCCTACCCGGGCATCTGAGCCAAAGAAAGCCATGTTCCTGTTGAACCTATTTGCAGACAAGAAAGAGACAGAGAGGTAGCCAAGTGGTAGAAAGACTCATTCTCATGAAAGGAACACAATCTATTCCTCCTCCAGAGAACTGTGTTCCAATTTTTCAAATACTGCTGCTGCTGCTGCTGCTGCTAAGTCACTTCAGTCATGTCTGACTCTCTGCGACCGCATAGACAGCAGTCCACCAGGCTCCCCCGTCCCTGGGATTCTTCTGGCAAGAACACTGGAGTGGGTTGCCATTTCCTTCTCCAGTGTATGAAAGTGAAAAGTGAAAGTGAAGTCNTCATGTCTGACTCTCTGCGACCGCATAGACAGCAGTCCACCAGGCTCCCCCGTCCCTGGGATTCTTCTGGCAAGAACACTGGAGTGGGTTGCCATTTCCTTCTCCAGTGTATGAAAGTGAAAAGTGAAAGTGAAGTCGCTCAGTCGTGTCGGACTCTTAGTCAGACTTAGTGACCCCATGGACTGCAACCTACCAAGTTTCTCCATCCATGGGATTTTCCAGGCAAGAGTACTGGAGAGGGTGCCATTGCCTTCTCCTTTTTCAAATACTACTGTTACACATATGGGGACAATCCAAAGACCAAACATATTTTGAGAGCGTTCTCTTTAGGAACAGTGTGGTGGAGTACATAGAATCTGGACCATAGAGACTGGGACTGGGTCCAGATGCTGGCTCCTTACGTAATGGCTGTGAGACCCTGGGCAAGTGACTTAATCTCTGAACCACAGTGTCCTCAAGTGTGAAATGATGGGAAATGTTGCTCACTTTGAAGGCCTGTGTAAGGATTGGAAAACAATGCATGTTCCTTTTCTTCTTTTTCCTCTTTCCCTTCCTATATGCTTTCTCTTTCCTTTCTCTCCTTTGTTGTACAATTTGGTGTGAAAACCATCAGAACAAGTTAGCTATCCCTGCCTCAGGATAAAGATGAGGCGGGCCAGATGAGCTGAGGTGGGCCCGAATAAGGAGCTGAAGGCCAGACAGGGTGAGGAGGGGACACATTTAGAAGGCCTGTTGGACACAGAGAGTCAGAATCTACGTGGTGTGAGGAGGGTATGTGAGCCTGGGGCGGTCTGGCATATGCTAACAGAGCAGACTTTCTGAGTGGACTGAGGGGAGCACACACATGGAGGAGAAGCCTACCTCAGAGTCCGGTCAAGGATGTCCTCGTTGGGCGGGAGTGTCGCCTGGCACTAAGCGTCAGCACAGACTGAAGAGGACGTCACATCACAGGGACAACCTGGTGCAGGGTGTCAGAGTCAGAATTGTAGGGAGGCAGCTGGGTTGGGGGGAGTGATGTTGGCAATGGTTACATATAAGGGGAGTGATATGTATTAGGGACAGTAAGTGGCAGATTTTTTACTGCCTGAAAAGTTAAAAATATGGAAAGGAAGAAAACTAGAATGGATACTGTGATGTCAGATTGAGATTGCAAGGATCAACATGAATTCCTGGCTTTCAGCCCACACATGCATAATCACACACACATACCCTCCCTACTTAACTCTGTTCACTGAAGAGACATAGGAGGATCAATGCTTTCATAGCAATAAGCACACCCAACACCAACATCTTGGCTCCTAAGAATCATTTTCCACTAAAAAGAATCACAGCTTCTTGGAGAAATGACTGATACCAGATTTGAGGGGGAAAAAAAAAAAGTAAGATCACCTTGGAATGTCTTGAGATGGAAAGTAGGATGTGATCAGCGCCTGCTGGGGACATGTGAGAAAGACGTGAGAGCAGCTGAAGGGAGTCATCCTGGTCAAATTAAGGACGATTAGAGCACCAGAATAAGTAATAATAGAAATGGAGTAGGATATGTTGAATAAAATAGGAAACTGTGAATCTGTAATGATACAAACAAATAAGCTGAAAGCTTGATGAGGCATGAGGCATTTACAATAATCAAACCCAAGTGGAGGGGCTTTCTAAAATAGAACAGGCCTAAAATTTCAAGGTCATGAAAGTCAAGGAAATACTGAGGAACTGTTCCACAGTAAATAAGACTAAAGGCATATGACATGGATGACTTTGGATAAGATCCTTTTGCTCTAAAAGGCATTTCACATTTGGTGAAAGCTGAATGGGGTCTGAAGATTAGGTGGTGGCGTGCTGTGATTCATGGGATCTCAAAGAGTCAGACAGGACTGAACTGAACTGAGCTGAATGTGTCAATGTTAATTTCCTGAATGTGATGGTTGCATACTAATTATGATGGATAATGCCCTTGTTTATAGCATATGCTCAGTTTCTGACTCTTTCCAGCCCCATGGACTGTAGTCTGCCAGTCTCTTCTGTCCATGGAATTTTCCAGGCAAGAATACCTATTCTTGCCATGGCAAGGTGGCAAGAATACTGGAACAGGTTGGATACCGGATCCTCTAGGGGGATTTTCCCAGTCCAGGGATGGAGCCTGAGCTTCTTGAGTCTCCTGCATCTCCTGTATTGGTCAGCGGACTCTTATCATCAGTGCCACCTGGGAAGCCCCTGTTTGTAGAAGTGACACACTAAAGTATTCAGGGGTAACGGAAAATTAGGTCAACTACTTACTCTCAAACGGGTTGGGAGAGGGAAAAGGCTTTTCTACTATATTTTCAATTTTTCTATAAATTCAAAATTGTTTCAAAATAAAAGAAAAGTAATATATGCTAGGTGCCTGGCATTGTAATAAAGACCGTTAGTACGTCCCCTTTGCCATCCCATGCATTTATTTCATAGCTGCTTTGAGTATATAGGAGCTGTTGTGCCCAAAGACATTTGAGCAGTTTACTCTGCCTCTCAGCCCCTAACCTCCCACTTTGGATTGGTTGGTAATAAGCAGTGCCCAACTGGCACAACAGTGCTGGTACAAGGGGTATCATAGTCCCATTTCTTGCCTCAAAGTGGGATAGTAGGACAACTTTGCAATGTGAACATTCCAGAGTACCCTGTGTATAATGCCAAGAATTTATCTGAGCCTGCTTCCTTAGTTAACCCCTTCTGCTTCCCTATCTCTCTTACAGGCTTTTCTTTTCCGAAAGTGCACACTCTGAAAAATTATGTGCACTTGAGTCCTTGTCTCAGGCTCAGTTTCTAAGAAATCTCAGCTAAGACAATCACTAGTGCAAGAAATGATAGCTACATTAGCATAAATGATAATACCATTGGATGCAATACCAGTGCACGCAATATAGATCTGCTGCTGCTGCTGCTAAGTCGCTTCAATCGTGTCCGACTCTGTGCGACCCTGGAGACGGCAGCCCACCAGGCTCCCCCGTCCCTGGGATTCTCCAGGCAAGAACACTGGAGTGGGTTGCCATTTCCTTCTCCAATACATAAAAGTGAAAAGTGAAAGTGAAGTCGCTCAGTCGTGTCTGACTCTTTGCGACCCCATGGACTGCAGCCTACCAGGCTCCTCTGTCCAGGGATTTTCCAGGCAAGAGTACTGGAGTGGGGTGCCATTGCCTTCTCCAACTATAGATCTAAATACCCTTAATTTGTGGATATGTTGAATTTAAAATCTCTTAACATGTGAAGAGTTGACTCATTGGAAAAGACTCTGATGCTGGGAGGGATTGGGAACAGGAGGAGAAGGGGACGATAGAGGATGAGATGGCTGGATGGCATCACGGACTAGATGGATGTGAGTCTGAGTGAACTCCGGGAGTTGGTGATGAACAGGGAGGCCTGGCGTGCTGCGATTTATGGGGTCACAAAGAGTCGGACACGACTGAGCAACTGAACTGAACTGAACTGAACATCCCTATTTCCCTATGTTATTTCTATATGGGACATTTACTTTCTTACCAGAACCAAAAGTAGAACTCTGAAAAGCATTCACTTTAGGATTCCACTACTAAAACTCTCCAAACAAACACCTGCATGCAGCTGTTTTCCTGGTTAAACTTGTTCCATTTCACCCCTTCCAGGAAGTCTTTGTGGATTTCCTTTCCCAGGTGTGTTGCCCAAACCTATGATTTAAACTGAAATTGGAAATCCCAGTTTTCTGATGTATTAGTAGCTATGGCTCTCAATGAGGGTAGTTGAGGTTTCTGTTTTTTTATCATCTCAATGACTGGGGTGGACTACTGCTTTTCACACCCTGAAGTGCATTGGACGTCACACACAATGAAGGATTGTTCCAAGTTCAGCATCCAACACAATGATCACATGTCTTTCTGGACATTCAGGGCCGTGAAAATCCAGTCTGTGAATATCTGAGCCAAGCCTGTATGCCTTCTTACAAATACTTTTGAACTGAATTTTCCAAGGAAACAGCTTTCATGTAAACATAGGGGAAATTAAGCTTCATGCTGGTTAGAGCTCTACAGGAGTTTCCCCCCATTTTAGAAAATCACGTTACTGCCAACTGTGCTGCTTCGTGGTGTTTGAGTCACCCATACAGCATGTCTGTATTGGTTTTGTAGGTGTTATCTTGACAGCAGTTCTTCCCACAGGTGCAAACAGCTATTTCATTATATTCTCTGGTGCAGTCGTGTCCAAGCATTTGCATATTTACACACATGCTGTTTTATGTATTATGTTTCTTTTATTTCTCAATAAATAACAGCTGGGACATTTTTATCGACTTATAAAAATAAGAAAGTTGAGTTATAAAGATGGCATTATTAAGTATTTGTTATAGAGAAAGACAACGGTGAGTCTGAGAGATTTGAAAACCTTTGTGTGAGAGGAGTATGATATGACCGTTTGCTTGTTAGAGTTTCATTTGTTCTCCCATTCAACAAAGATTTAGAAAATACCTCCTGAGGAATACACAGGAATCCTAGCTCAAAGGAATCTATGTGTTTGGTGAAGTCATAGTCTAGTGAGGAAGAGCACATATTTAGCAGGGGAGGTAAAAATTTAGACAAGTAATTAGATGGTAATATAGAGCATGATGAAAGCTTGTATGAGAAGTACAGGCAACATGCTTTGAAAATTCACAGAAGGAAGCAGTTAATTCTGGCCAGGTCAGGGAAGGCAGGTGCAAGGGCTGGCCTGTGAATTGGGCTTTCGTGGGAGTGGATTTGTGGGGTTGGGGAATCTGCGCATAACAGGTCAAAAGTGGCTCAGTGATTTCCACAGTTGGATTGCTGTTTGTAACTGTAGAGGCTGATGAGCCTGGATGGCTTTCCATACTTTTAGAAAGCAAATAGCTAAGCACCTTGACAGCCAGCATAAGAAATGCATGTCATAATAAGCAATTATTGATCAGGGAGACATTTTTATGGTGTTTTGGGAGTAACTGAATTATATGCACTGATGTGTTTGAATTATAATTGTTTACCAGTTCACTGGGAGTAAAATATGGAGTAATAAAACAGATGATACCCCATTCCTTGATATCCCAGCTCTCCTTGAGCATGACCTTCCTTCAGAATTACCTTAATCACCCAGGATGAAAGACAAAGTTTAAGGGCTTTTATGATGCTGCTCATAACACTCATCAAATGTTTCACTATGGATAATAGACCAAGAATAAATAGCATGTAAACAAGTTTAATTACTTGAGAGCTCCACTCTCCACCAAGACACCAAACACATTCTTAGGTTATTCTCTCTTTAGTTCATTAAAGAAAATTACAGAGGAAATAATGATTAAAATATTTACTGTTACCCAAAGGATGGCAGTAAACAGCAATCCATTCAAAATTATCAAAATACATGGAAATAAGATGAGATAAACATGCAGCCATGGCACTGTCTATTCATTAGATTTATTGATCATTTTCAAAAGTCATGAAGAGGAAAAGCATGATTTTTAGAGTGGAGACAGTAAACTTTGTGCTATAGATAGTAAAAAGGTGGAATGGGATGATTAAAGGCATAATTCCAGTCTAAGTAACACAGACAAACATTTCAAGTAGGAAAATATATTTCTCTCAAAAGGAAACCATGAATTTTGTGCTTCTGTGCAATTTCATCTTTCCCTAATACAATAAAAATCTAGAAGTTTCCCCCATCCTTCATGCACACACTATCTGTCTGATTTAAAAGTCTCAATTATAGAACCTGAGTGGCAAATGTCCTATAGCATTATGAGAGTGGGAAGGAACACAAATGGCCATTACCTCACTCCCCTGCCTCCTAAGTGGGATTCAAAGCCATTATCATAGACAGCAAGGACATAAAAGACTATCCCTAGGTATTACAGAGAAATGTAATATCAGCAAGGAGATAATTGAGGAATAAAACGGCAACTAAATCAGTGTTTGACTGTATGGTTATGGATAACAAAGTCATGTCCATAGAAAACTAAGTGGCTTCATGAAGTATGGTCCTCCAGAGAAAAGTAGTTTTTCCCCTGTGATGCCTTAAAAGATGAGACATTCCTCTGACATACTGATATAAGTGCTTTTTCTGAAGTCCTCAGAATGAAAGGAATATTTTGGATTGGTTGAACTGGAACTAGAATAGCCCTAAAATACAATTCTTAAGATTTTTCAAATCTTATCTTTATTCCATGACTATATCATTGTAGTGCCTTGCCTATCATGTAAAATTTACCATGGACCATTATATTAAAGGAAATCTTCAACAACACTGAGTTGTACCCTTTTTTTCCCTTTGCTTATAATATCTTGTTTATTGGTCTAGTTTAGATTCTTTGTTAGTTGACAGGGACAATTGAATGATGTTCTCTAATACCATTTAATAAACATCAAGTTGTTGCAGATATTTATTGAATTACTGCCATAAGGCAAGAAATTTTCTGTTTTACATATGTGAATGTATTTATTGCATGCAATAGAACTGATGAAGTAAGTATTAGTTTAATTCCTATTATTCTGATAACAAAATTGAGACACAAAAACATAGAGTAATTTACCCTAGGTCATACAGCTTGTAAACTGTGGAGCCAGGACTTGATAAACCATAGCAAAGTATCAGACCTTATGTTTAATGAGTATTGCATGTAAACAGTATCCTAATCAATGTCAGGCATAATCCTAAACTTCTATCCATTGATTTTGAGGTAATTGTAATTCATGCGTTTTAGATTACAGTTCTGTGAGTTTTGACAAATGCATACAGTTGTGTAACCACTGTTACAATCAAGACACAGAACAGTCCCAGTACCCGCCCCCCTAAATTGCCCCAGGCCTCTTGCAGTCACTGTCTTAACCCCGAGACTCTGGCAGCCACTGATCTCTTTTCTGTCACTATAACTTTTCCTTTTCCAGAATGTCGTGTAAATGGAATCATGCAGTTATCTTTTTTTTTCCCTGACTCCTTTCACTTAGTATTGAATACTTGCTCTGTGCCCCTGTGCATAACCCAACATTTCACCCCTCCCAAAGAGTTATAAACTGTATTTGGATTATTGCTAGTAGCTCTCTTACATTTCCTGCTTTGTCTGTCTTCTGTTTGATCGTCATAATAAATCCTAACCGCGTTTTACATCCTTATACCAGCTTCCTTGATGGTTTTCTAATAGTGTGGGAAATCAAACAAGATGGGTGCATGTTTGTGTGGTTGAGTTTGCAGCATGTTTTCCAAGAAGGCTTTGAGTCATAAAAATAGGGAATGCACATGTTGGTTTCTATAGTTATTATTTGACAACTTATATCTGTTGCCCTTTTTTCTAACTTCTTTTGTCTAACTGCCCTTTTGTCTAACTTCTTTCTCCAATGACAGTGCTAGACATTACATTAAACCCTTTCCATAGCCACACATTTTTTAAAAAATTGAAATGTAATTGATGTACAATAGTGTGTTAGCTTCAAGTGTATAGCAAAGTAATTTAGTTATATATGTATATCTATTTATATATGTATGTTTCAGAATATTTTTCATTATAGGTAAGAAATTATACCTATCTTTCATTATCTATCATTATAAGATATTAAATATAATTTCCTGTGCTATACAGTAAATCCTTGTTTCTTATCTATTTTATATGTAGTAGTTTGTTAATCCCATACTCCTAATTTATTCTTTCCCCCATCCCCTTTAGTAACTTTGCTTGTTTTTCTATGCCTGTGAATCTGTTTTTGTTTTGTATATAGATTCATTTGTATTATATTTTACATCCCATATGTAAGTGATATAGTATAATATTTGCAAAACTTATTAAAACAACTTTAATAACATGCATGGAGTAGCAGTTGAGGATGGTAGCAAAGATTTTCGGTACATAGATCATTTAATTATATTTTTCTTAACCACATCCTGCCTTTTTTATTCTTTACTAAGAACATTGATTTGAAGATTAAATGTTTTCCTCTATTTTTATCTTCAAATGACCTTTATTCCCTGCTTCTGCACTTTGCTAGATTTATTCTAGCCTCTTCCACTGGGATCATAGTTCAGCTTCAGCTTGGAACCAAATGCCCCACAGCTGAAATGACCACACCTCTGAAGTGGCATTTTCCCAGGCCACCCCTGCCTTTAATAGTGAGCCATCGAAGAGGCAAATTTGTATCTCTTTACAACAGAGCCTTGTGTTAGGCCTGGTGCACAATTCGATGTGAAGAATTACAATTGGTCCTCTCTTTGCAAGATCTTTCAGAACCATGTCTGCACTTAAGCCATTACTTTTATTTTTAGACTAATGATTTTGCCCCTCTCTCTCTTCCTCCTTCTGTCTCTTATTTAATAACAACAATGAAAGGAACCAAGGAAGTTCAGACATTTGCAGCTTTAAAAAGACTGGATCCCGAAAAGATTTCCACAAGACGCTTCAGAAACAGACGTTCGAGTCAGAAACCCTGGAGAGCAGTGAACCCAGCGCTCAGGTATTTCCTATCAACAAACACGGCTGCCAGGCTACTGGACTGCTCTGCCATGGCGTGCTGTTGATTTTTTAAAAACTAAGAAAAAGGCTAGACTCATAGAATGTTAGTATAGAAGGAGCTCTACCATTTAGTCAGTGACATTTTTTTCATACTTGTTTTTAGCTATATAAATTGGTGTTCAAATAAAAGCAGATAAAAGTGTAGGGGCTCTAACTTGGGGGGCGGATTTGGGCCCATCCCTGTAATGATTCTGGCAGATACTCAGGGGTGCCCCCACGCCTCAGGCAGCCTGCAGTGTGATTGAAAGCTCCACCCTGGGGAAGACTGCCTGGCTCTCTCTCTCTCTGATTCTACCACATACCTACTCTGTAACCTCAGACAGGATAACTCAACTCTCTGATCTTCAATTTCTTTCCCTGGAAAACGAGGATGATAAAAGTACACAACTGGTAAAGTTGTTTGAGTATTAAATGAGTTGATATGTGTGAAGCATTTAAATCAGTGCTGGCTCACACTTTGTGTCCAGTGAATGTGGTTATTATTATTACTACTATTACAAAGTAGTTACAATTTAAAAGTCAGTACTCTATACACCTGTTTTCATAGCAACATTATTCACAGCAGCCGAAAGGTGGAAACAACCAAGTGTCCATAGACGGAGAGATAAACTGAATGTGGCATATCCATACAATGGAGTATTGCGTGTGTGTGCCAAGTGGCTTCAGTCACATTCGACTCTTTGTGACTCTATGGACTGTAACCCACCCGGCTCCTCTGTCCATGGGATTTTCCAGGCAAGAACACTGGAGTGAGTGCCATGCCCTCCTCCAGGAGATCTTCCCGATCCAGGGATTGAACCCCCGTTACTTAGGTCTCTTGCATTGGCAGGCGAGTTCTTTCCCCCTAGCAACACTTGGAAGTTACAGTGGAGTAGTTATTCAGTCTTAAAAAGGGGGGAAATTCTGACACATATTCTATGACAGGGATGAACCTTGAAGACGTTACACTGAGTGAAATAAGCCAGTTACAAAAGAATCAATACTGTATGATTCCATTTATATGAGGTACCTGGAATAATCAGATTCATAGATGTGTAAAGTTAAAATGGTAGTTGCCAGAGGCTGCAGAGAGGTAGGACTGAGGAGTTCTTGTTTAATGGGTATAGAGTTTCTGTTTTACAAAATGAAGAGCTCTGGAGACTGGCTGTACAACAATATAAATGTACTTAACATTACTGAGCAGTACACTAAAAAATGATGAAATTTTTATATTACATGTATACTTACCACAATTTGCAAAAAATTTTAAAAGCCAGTGGTCTGGTCCAGTCTGTCCATTTTATAGGTTAAAAAAAAATAAAGCATAGAGGAAGAAATGTGTATAAGTTTGCACAGGACTTCTAAACCAGTATAGTTTTCAGCTTTCAGATACCCTCATAACATAAGCATCTCACCATGCTGAATATGACTAGAGGTTTTAGATAATACCTATTTCAAACTACAGCCAGGCTGACTACTTATCTCTGCAGAGAAATCAGGCATCATTTCTGGAGCTGAATCTGGTGGACTTACTGAAACATGGAATAGCTGTATGCCATCCTCTATGGGAAATTTCAGGGGGGTTTCATTGGTAATTTTGACTGAATTCTGCTTTCATCATGTAGACGACCAACTAAATTATTCCCTTGTTTCAGTCAGACAGAAACCACACTAGATATTTCCTCTTAAGAAATTTTACATAGGGAATTAGTCAAATGTATTTTTGAGGACTGAGAGAACCAAAAAGGAAAATTGAAGTCTTACAGAAATTGTAACTACAAGAAATAGCACACCACTCTAGGGCTGGGGTCTGTGGCAGTGAGTCTCAAACCTAAGTGTCATTGGAATCCCCCTGAAGGGCTGTTTGAACACAGATTGCTGGCCACACTCCAGAGTTTCTGTTTTACTACAGCTGGAGTGGGGACTTGAGAATTTGCATTTCTCTTGAGCATTCCCTAGGAAATACTGATACTGCTGGTCCCAGGACTGTTTGAGAACCATGGGTCTAGTGGGAGGAGCTTGGAGTAATCAGAACCTGCAAGCTCAGAAGAGAGGCCTCAGAGCTGGGACTCGAATACCTGAGGCGGGGGCATAGCCTAGCCAGTGGTGTCATCAGAGGAAAGACCTCACACGGGCTGAGAGTCTGGACTCAGGCCTCCTGGGAGAAAGAATTGCCCAGTTGATGCTGGTACCTCCCAGGAAGATCAGATGAGGGTTTTTCTCGAAGTGCTGGAAGAAACTGAAAACTAGAAGCAACTGCCACTACCAGGATGAGAAGACCTGCAGGCAGAGAGGAAGCAGCCAGTTCCTTCTCCCTCCCCCAGCCGCGCAGAACCTAAAGGGAGAAGTAGCAAAACAGAAACAGGATTTGCTGAACGCAGAGCCAGCATCACAGAGCAGAGAATAAGGGTGGCTTCAAAAGGTGCATGAGCAGCACACGCGTTCTTCACTCCTCCAGCACTCCAAGTCACTGGCTGGGTTTCAGAGGCAAGTTATACAGAAGTGTGTGTTTTTAAGTATTAAACTAATACTCATCACGGAGAGATGGTCAGACAGGCAGCATCTTCCCTTTCGGTCATTCTTAGGAACCTTTTTGAGTGGAATTGTGAAGTCAAATGCCTGAATTTACATAATTTCAATATATATATATATACACACACACACATATGTATGATATGACTCCATAGTACAAATGTATTTCATAAAAATTTGATGATATAATATTATTTAACTTCTTTTTTCTTATTAACAAGAAAATTTACTATGATCATCTTTCTCTTCTAATGACAGCATGTTCTTTTTGTTTAAAGGCTGAATGAACAGCCTCATTCTATTGTATGAAAGTTCCAAAATCTCTTAATCTTAAAACTTTCTTTTTGGGGGGATGCTTAGGTTGTTTTCATTATTTTGTTACTACAAGCAGTGTTCCAGAGATACTCTTATCCTCATATCTTTGTTTACTTGTCCTGTTGTGGCCTTTAAATAAATTCTGGAGACAGATACAAATGTTGGTTCTTTTAAAGACTCTTGGGTAACCCAATTAATTTTCCCAAGAATCTTATAAATTCTAAGATGAACAAAATTTTTAATTACTTAAATTTTAATATTGGTTAATATTGTGTGTGAATGTGATTGTTAACACATTCAGTTTAGATAAAATTTATGACCTAGGAGAGCAGGACTTTTATGAGGTAGATATCACCAAAAAATTTTTTTAAATAATTTTGTTTACTTGTTTATTTTTGGCTACATGGGGTCTTCATTGTTGCACAAGACCAAAACTGTTTTATAGAGTTATTGCACAGTAGTATGTCCATTTAATAGTACTTTGAGAATAACATTTTACCATATATTTTACAGATATTTGTAATGGATCTATCTGTGTTCTTACGACATATTGTTGCTTTTGGTTTTGTACTTTTTGCCAGGTCTCAAGTTAGGTATCCAGTTTGCACTTTCCAGGACATTTCTAATGGAATAAAGCATCCTCTTTTTGACTGAAATTTTTTCAGGCATGCTGCAGCTGAGTGAATACTGCTGAAATAGCAAGTGCTTTTTTTCCCCCGCTCTGTTACTTATTCCTGTAACTGTTACTAAAGTCCTGTAGGAAAGTGTTCCCATGCCCACATTTCTGTCTTTGGAAACATGCTTTGGAGTTTATATAAAGTTTAATTTGGAACGCTCCTCACAAATCATCTTATTTTCCAGTTTTGAAAGCCAAGTTCTGGAGTTGAGATTAGCATGAGGTCTCTTTATTCCCCAGTCCAGTCTCCACCCCCTGCCTTTTTTTTTTTTTTAACACCTTATTCCAGTTCTGTTCTGCTTAAGCACAAGACGTGTATGGTTCATAGGAGGCCTGGCTCCCAATCTCTAGAAAAGAATACCCCCTCAAACTAATAGCACTATAGGACTATTGTCAAACTTTTCCTCAAGAATGGGTATATCTACATCTGATGAGCTAATCACCTGCTTCCAGGCAGGAGAGAGACATCTAAATTTAGGATATTCAGTCCAGGAAGCTATGATGTGATTCTTGTCAGAGACTCCTTGAGGCCTGATCTGCAGTCCCTCGTTGGAGCCATCTTGAGACATCCCAGACCCTTTAGTTCTCATCTGAAGCCCACGATCTCTCTCAGGAAGCCATGTCTTTTTCTTACAGGCAGGTCCCTGCCACCTGAACGTGCTGTGTGATGTTTCTGGGAAAGGTTCCAACACTGCCTGTGACTTCGACCTCCGCAGCCTGCAGCCTGACCCGAGGCTGGAAAATCTTGTGCAACACGTGAGCGCTGAGGACTTCGAGAAGCAGAACGAGGAGGCCCGGAGGGCCAATCGGCAGGCCGAGCTCTTTGCCCTTTATCCGTCAGTGGGTGAGGTGGGTACGGCTGTCCCCACACTGGAGATTTCAGTGAAGACACAGAGAGCCTCCCAGGAAAATATTATTGCTTGTCATTATTGTATAGCAATGTCAGGAAGCTTAACTGTGTGATTTCTGGGCTGTGTTTTTCAGTAAGGCGAGCCTGTGTAACAACAGAGCAAATTACTGATCAGTCATACCCTGGTGGCTCAGTGGTAAAAATCTACCTGCAATTCAGGAGGCGCAGGTTTGATCTGTGAGTCAGGAAGATCCTCTGGAGGAGGGCATGACAATCCACTCCATTATTCTTGCCTGGAGAATCC
Organism: Oreotragus oreotragus; assembly: GCA_006410675.1. NCBI lineage: Eukaryota > Metazoa > Chordata > Mammalia > Artiodactyla > Bovidae > Oreotragus > Oreotragus oreotragus. The sequence goes on along the minus strand of SJYX01000271.1, from coordinate 186,474 downwards.
AATGGACAGAGGAACCTGGTAGGCTGCAGTCATTGGGGTCGCAAAGAGTCAGATACAACTTAGCAACTGAGCACACACACTACCAAGTCTGGTGGCTTACTCACTAGTGTCCTGAGTATGCTTCAGTTTTATTTTTTTATCTATATTTTCTGACCACTTTGGTTTTCTCATCTATTTATTTTTTTTGCAGTGGCCTCAAATCCTCATTTTTAATTGTCAGAGGACTCACATCCTCTTCTGAATGAGGAAGATTAGATATGAATAATATGGACAGTGTTATCATCTCCATCCTTCATATTGCAAAGTAAGAATCAGAGAGGTTAAATAACTTGTTCAAGATTCAGCAGGCAGATTGAATTATAGAAAGGGATCATAATACATTAACTCCAAGTTTTATCTTCAACTGTTTATCTATATATGACTATACCTGATGGAAATCCAAAGATGACATAAACAATCACATCTTGTAACTTTTCAGCTTCCACCTATAGATTTAGAACTTTTTATCTAATTTGTCAAGAAATATATCTGACTGATACGACCTTCACATTCCTCTTCCTCCCAGTTCCCTGATGGAGGTGCCAATAGGTAATAATGATGCAGAATGGATACCAGAAGAGAAGAAACAGTTAAAGGGTGAGGAGGAGACTTACAGTGAGACATCAGCTCATTAAAAGCTCCTTCACTAGATTAAATGGGAGGATATCCAGGCTTGATTACAAGGATGAATCATAGACCATTTTGAAGGAATTGTGTTTTATGATCTTTAAATGGTGCAGAAACTCAGTTGAGACTAAAAGTTATGATCTAGCAGACATCCTAATGCAGCCTGCTTTACTAACTGGAGAGGATTCTTTGTGATTAGTGTATAGGATATTTGGAAATTGGAAAGTCTAAAATACTTGAAGGCTTCTAATACTGGCCCTTGAATGTGTTGAAGTTATACACACAAAAATTATATTTGCTCTTATAACTTGTACTTTCTTCAAAGAAAGTCCTATAGAAAAAAGGAGTAACTTTCTTACCTACTGTGAAATGACTACAAATGCTGATTTTTTGGAGACAACACATTCATGAAATTATTTTATATTATTATTACTTTTTGTCCTTGTGAAGAAAATTAGAAGAGAGGTGAACTATTATATCCAAATTACGCCTGAGTATACAGGGGAAGCAAAATTAGAATTCAACCACCAAGCTTCTATGAGGTGAGTTCTTTCCCTGGTTCACTCTGATTCTGTAAAAAGGCATGTGCTGGTCCCTAAGAAAGGTGCACTATTCTCCAGCTCATAGGGGAGTTTGCAATAGGACTCCTCTGGGTTGCAAGTGATAGAACCCAACTAAAAACAACTAAATTTTTTTCCAAAGTGGAGACTTACTGGCTTGTAATGAAATCTCAAGCAGGGAGATGTGGAGTTGGCCTCAGGTTCCACGGGGTCTGCTGACAGAAGAACCTCATCTCTCATATTATCCCTTTCTCTCTTGTTATCCTCTCTCTTTCTCATTGTAAATATCTATCTGTTTTCTCCCAGGAAGAGGAAAACCAGAGGTGTCCACGACTTCATATTTCCTCTTCTGCTTCATTGGCAGTTCATTTTTGTTTCAGATAACTGTAAAAGTGCAAGAAATTCACATAGTTTAGAGGAGACTTGGGAAACGTATGAATATATAGACCTTGTTTGGAACCTGAATTAAACTAACTATAAAAAAACAGACAGTTGGGGAAGTTTGGAGCTGACTACATATTCCATGAAAATAGGAAATAAAATTAATAGTAGCATTACAGTATATGTTTTTAAAAGTCCTTATCTTTTAGAGGTCTCTACTGAAATACTCACTGATTAAATTATATGATCTCTGGGGCCTTGTTCTGAGCGATCCAGCACTGAGTGGGGGGGTAGTAAGTGTACATGCTGTGTGCTGTGTTAAGCTGCTTCAGTCCTGTCTGACTCTTTGAGACCCCATGAACTGTAGCTCACCAGCGTCTGTGGGATTCTCCAGGCAAGAACACTGGAGTGGGCTGCCATACCCTCCTTTGGGGCATCTTCCTGACCCAGGGATGAAACCAAATTGCCCATAAGTCAAAGTTGTTGAAGCTAGTTGATGGTTACATATGCTCCATTACAGTATTGTCTCTACGTTTGTATATGCTTACAATTTCCCAAATGAAGAGCCTTTTGAAAGTATACCAAAGTTTTGAATCCAGACCAAAAGCAGTGTTTTTACGGTGAGGCTGTTTTCCAACAAGGGGCCCCTTTCCTTTCAGATGTGTCTGTCCTGATCACCCTGAAAGTTCCAGCTTGCTCTGAGGGCCTTCACCTCAGTGTGGGCATCAGAACAGCACCTCCTCTGAAACAACTCAGCAGTTCTACCCCCCAAACTGTTTAACAGAAAGGGAAATTGAAAGTTAGAGTGGTGGTGAGTTTACACCTGGGACTATTCCACCAAACTGAGCACAGATTTAATAAGAAGATGACTGTATTGCTATTTTTAAAAAATTCCTCTGGTTGCTGTTGAATATTCAGGATGTCATTTATAGCCCAGGAACTGAGAGAGTAGCACTGAAACATATACATTACCATATGTACAATAGATAGCTAGTGAGCTCAACTTGGTGCTCTGTGATGGACTAGAGGGTTGGGGTGGCGGGGTGGGAGGGAGGTTCCAGAGGGAGCGGACATGTGTATACTGTACCTGCTTCATGTCGTAAGGCAGAAACCTACACAACATTGTAAAACAATTATCCTCCAATTAAGAATAAATTTTAAAAATATGATTAGACATCCCTATTCATTGGACACTTGTGAGCTGCAGACCATTCATCAGAGTTTGTGTACCTACTACAAGAGCAGGAATTAAGGTTCTCAGGATGACTTGCACTGTCAGTCTCTGCATCCATGACTATAATTAAGATACTGTGATAGTTCACATTTGAATTTTTAAATTAATTTTCCTTGGAGTATAGGTGCTTCACACTGTTGAATTAGTTTTTGCTGTATAGCAAAGTGAATCAGCTGTATGTATACTTGATACTTCCCTTTAACTCTTCAGTCCTTATGTTGTGAAATAGACAGACATATTTCTTAATGTGTCATTACTAAGCTTTTCAGTTCTTAGAACTTTAGCAAGTTCTAGCTGGCCATGTCTATTTAGAACCTATAAATTCAGCCCCAAATCTCTATCATCTGTTTAAGGAAACTGTGAACCAAGAAAGCCACTGTATTACAGTATTAGTGGTTTACAGCTTTAGGTGAAAATTTCTGACTCAGATTACAAGTCTGAAACTCACATTACATTACCATATGTACAATAGATAGCTAGTGAGCTCAACTTGGTGCTCTGTGATGGACTAGAGGGTTGGGGTGGCGGGGTGGGAGGGAGGTTCCAGAGGGAGCGGACATGTGTATACTGTACCTGCTTCATGTCGTAAGGCAGAAACCTACACAACATTGTAAAACAATTATCCTCCAATTAAGAATAAATTTTAAAAATATGATTAGACATCCCTATTCATTGGACACTTGTGAGCTGCAGACCATTCATCAGAGTTTGTGTACCTACTACAAGAGCAGGAATTAAGGTTCTCAGGATGACTTGCACTGTCAGTCTCTGCATCCATGACTATAATTAAGATACTGTGATAGTTCACATTTGAATTTTTAAATTAATTTTCCTTGGAGTATAGGTGCTTCACACTGTTGAATTAGTTTTTGCTGTATAGCAAAGTGAATCAGCTGTATGTATACTTGATACTTCCCTTTAACTCTTCAGTCCTTATGTTGTGAAATAGACAGACATATTTCTTAATGTGTCATTACTAAGCTTTTCAGTTCTTAGAACTTTAGCAAGTTCTAGCTGGCCATGTCTATTTAGAACCTATAAATTCAGCCCCAAATCTCTATCATCTGTTTAAGGAAACTGTGAACCAAGAAAGCCACTGTATTACAGTATTAGTGGTTTACAGCTTTAGGTGAAAATTTCTGACTCAGATTACAAGTCTGAAACTCACATATTTACTGGTAAAGCCCTCAGCAGGAGAATATTCTGATTGTGTCCTTAGAGCCAGCAAAAAAAAAAAAAGTCAACAATAGGTATAAGACTTTGCAATGCCATCTGGTGGATGTTACTAAGCCTTATCTATGTTCACATTTCCTTCCTTCCTCTTTTGGTCTCTTTGTCTTAAATGTTTGGTTGTCTGAAAGGAGAAAAATCTTTGCTGTAAATGCTGACTTTGAAGCATGGGGGTTGGATAATAAACTCTTATAAAAGTTGATGTATTATTCTGTGATTAGAAATAAAGCAAATGCAGCTTGTCTTGCATGGTAGATAGCAGTCTCCCCTTCCCTGGGTTAACTGCTGATTAATTCACTACTGATTTCATGGGAATTCACTACTGATTTCTTTTACAATGTGATTAATAATAGGAGGATGCTGTGGAAATACGTCCAGTACCAGAATGTCCCAAGGAACATCTGGGAAACAGAATATTGGTCAAGCTGCTGACCCTGAAGTAAGTATCAGCACACACTACCTACTCGATTGAGATCTGTCTTGCCTTTCAGATACAGACTGTCTTTCTCATCAGAGCTTGAATCGGGGAGGACCCCAACACACTTTTAACAGTGGGCAGCTGTGAAGTAGTAGACAGACCAGAGTTCAGAATCAGGTAGCCCCAGCTTCTATTCCTGCCAGGCCTTTGACAGTCGTTCTTCTATGAAAAGGAAGATGAACACTAAGGTTAGATGTCTAGGTAATTAATTGAGCGAAATGTCCTGCTTTAAGAAAAATAGCAGTAAAAGCCAGTGGTGTGCTGGAGTCCACTCTAACTCATGAGAGCTTAGTGTGTGCTTCTCTTCCCAACTCTATATTCAGTGAAGTCACATTGGTAGTTTGAAATTACCCATGGTGGAATGGTAGAAATATTTACAATATTGAAATCAGAAAATGCTACAAGTTAGATCCTTTTTATTTTTAGAGATTTATATGCATTTCCCAACATACCACTATTAAGACACAATGAAAAATGTAACTAAAACTCAGTTACAGTGCCAGAGGACGTCAGAGTACAGTGGGACTATACCAAACTATCCAACGGGGGCTCTCACTACTAGCTTGGGCCAACTCTTGCCATCCAAATGAACCGACCCATTTGGATCAGTTGTCTGATTTTCTTTTAAAGAGAAACTAGAAAGCCAGATTTTTCTGCATGATTTCCTGACTTCTTAAATATTTTCTTGTTTCCTTCTTTAGTAACACACATTTCAAAGAGAACATGTCTGAACCTCTTAGGCAGCACCTGGTTTGCCATTAGGGCATTTGGATTTTGGATTCAAGACTGTATTTCAGCCCTGGGGGCTTCTCTGGAATTTTGAGCTCTTATAAATAAAGTAGTTAGACCAGATCATCCCAAAGTTCCTACGTGCTGTAAATTTCCGATTTGAACGTGGAGCCTCCCCAATTCCTCTCCTCAGAACACAAGCCAGCATGACTGCTTACACAGTTGTGGGGCTCTCTTGGTGTTGTAGCCCTCTCTTCAAGTCAGTGCTACTAGCTGGTGGGGGCGTTAGCACTTTTTGTCTTGTACAGAGATGAGCAGCCAATAAGCCAGCTTTGTGTTGAGCAATGGGTACATAAGGGCAAACGCTGGTCCCTGGGATCTGACCCAGCTGGGGGAAGCTCCTAGCCCTTCAGCAGGAGGACTAAGTGGCTCTTCCGTCCCCCTCCGCACTCATCATTCAGGAAATCCACCCTATTGTCTGAGGCTCCCACCCACTCCCACAGGAAGTGCATCAGGCCACTGTTGGCTGCAGTAACTCTGCTTTTTGGGATTGGAGGAATTCTACCCTCTGATGCTTGACACTCGGCCTCCTAGACGTTTTCTATAAGTAAATGGCAGCTCTTCTCACAGATGGGAAGACATGGCCGCTAAGACTATTGTTAAAAAAATAATCAGGTCACTTGGATTTCACCTGACGAAATCTGTGAAGTGTAGTTTCTAATGATTTTTTTCCCCAAACTGCCGAAGCAGAAATTAGAGAGATACCTGTAGTGTTTGCTCAGTCTTTGAGCTGCTCCGGTGTCTTAAATCGTATTCATACCGACATATACCTGCAAGAGGGGAGATGCAGCTTTCACTACTTTAAATAAACTGGACAAAAGAAAGCAAGTTCTTTTAGGTAAACTTGGAATCTTTAAATATGAATAGTAAAAATTATGTTAATGACAAATTTTATTTGTAGTAAAAAAATATTAAATGATAGTGTTAAATTTTATTTGTGGTAAAATGCAGATAACATAAAATTTTCTGTCATATCCATTTTTCACTAGTATTTCAGTGGCAGTAAATACATTCACATTGTTGTACAGCTATTGCCACCATCTATCTCCGTAACTCTTGTCACTTACCCAAACTGGAATTTTATACCCACTAAACAATAACTCCCATTTCTATCTTCCACCATTCCCTTATGGAAGTGGAATTATACACTGTTTGTCCTTTAGTGACTGGTATATCTCAGTTACAATTTCTTCAGTGTTTGTCCATATGGTAGTATGTGTCAGAATTTCCTTTCTTTTTAAGACTGAATAATGTTCTGTTGTATGCATATACCATATTCTGTTGATTCACTCATCTCTGATGGACACCTGAGTTTGCTTCCACCTTTTGGCTACTGTAAATAATGATGTTCCGTGACATTGTTTATAAAGTACGTTCACACATACTGTCTTTCACAGTCCTTACAACAATCCTAGGAAATGGGAAGAGCAAGTATCCTTTCCTCATTTTACACATAAGTGGAATTGGGGAAAGTCAGTAACCCAGTGCAGATTCCAGAATTAGCCAGGCTGGGAGAGGGAAAGAGCCCAGGTCTCTCTGACTCAGTGTCTGTGACTCTTCCATCATGCCCACCGTCTCATTTCCAAAGGTGTCATTTGACCAGCTCTTTTGTCTGGTTACCTCTATCCACATATTCTTTGAAAAATTCTCTTTCTAGACAAAGCTACGCTAAATCCTCTCTCACATACAGCTGAAAACAGAGTTTGACCTAATTTGCGTGACTTCTGCAGTGGTGGTGGTCCAGGCCCGATTACTAGGGCTCTTAGCTGGCAGTGTCATGGGCTGTTGGTGAAGTGAAGTTGCTCAGTCGTGTCCGACTCTTTGCGACCTCATGGACTGTAGCCCACCAGGCTCTTCCATCCATGGGATTTTCTAGGCAAGAGTACTGCAGTGGATTGCCATTTCCCGCTCTAGGGGATCTTCCCGACCCAGGGATCGAACCCGGGTCTCCTGCATTGCAGGCAGACGCTTTACCGCCTGAGCCACCAGGGAAGCCCTGTGTGTTAACCTGAAACATTTAGAAAGTGCGTGTCTGTTCCATGTGCATCCTATAGCAAGCAGGATTGTGCTTGGAGTTTCCTTCTCTTGTCTTCAGCCCACCATTTCGGGGGGAGTTGGCCATTAGGGCCAGTATGAGAGCTGCTCTTGCTAGCGCTCGTTGGATCCTCACACCTCAGTGTTGATCAGCTGCACTCACTTCCCTCCCTCCACCTCAGTTCAGAAGCTCCCCAGGCAATGGAAGGACCAGACATTCACACACATCGTAACCTTATTTCCTTCTGGGGGTCCCACTAGAAGTCTAAAGAAAAGCACCTTAACTTTTCTTTTTGTACGAGCTGAAAGCCGCAGCCCTTAAAACTGAATAATAAGAGCTACCTATTCTGGCAGTAAAATGTAAACTGTAAACAATACCTTTAGCTAAGACAGACTCAATCCTCTGAAAACCCAGCAGCTACAACAGTAAGAAGTGCCATGTGGGTTCAGATGGAGGATCTATTCCACATGCTCTCTGTTGCAGGGCCACCAGCAAGCACTTTCATGATCTCAAATGATTAGGAATTTTCTATGAACCTCTCATATTGCTCTATTAATATTCTCATATGAATCTCATATGCGCAGAGCTACCCAAATATTTCTGGAAACTACTTACATTTTTAACCTGATTATGTATCTTGGCATTTTCAGAAATTTCAAAATTATCAAAGTTAAATCCATATAGACTTTTCTCTCTTTCTCTGACAGGTTTGAGATAGAAATTGAGCCACTGTTTGCCAGTATTGCCCTCTATGATGTTAAAGAAAGGAAAAAGGTAAGTAAGCAAAAATAACTCAGCCCTGAGGGCATCATATATTGTTCATGGAATCTTTGGGTTCATTTCTTTAAATATCATTTCTATGCAGTAAAACCACATTAGATTTGAAAGCAAATGACCTTTGATATGTCCAGTTCTATTGCCTTTGCAGCTTTTAAAGACATGACCTGGGAATGTTTGTCATTTATGTTCTTTGAAGAATCTTGAAAGAAAAGTTGACAGCCTGGCTGAAACAGAGAACTGATATAGTGACATATGGGGATACACATAAAACAAAGCCATCTAAACGTGGCTGTGACAAGCTCAAGGCACATGATGTTTCCTGAGTTTTGGAGTTTTTGCATTTTATTGTGAATGGAAGGCATCTTGTGCAATAAAAGTCTAAATTTGCCTTTGGGTAGAGTCCTCATCAAGTATAACGTGCTTTTAATTGAAGAGACTTTTCCACGAGTGTTTTAATGTTTAGTCATTTTGTAACTCCTAAAGAAGGACAGGAATAGCAAAACCAGGGGAGACACTTCTGCCCCCTTGCTCAAATACTATAACCACTCAGTATTTAAGAAGTGTATTGTGTATTTTTTTAAATAAATATTAATAATTATGAAGATTTGTATTAGGATAGGTTAACTGCTAAAACAGGAGACCCCACCATGAACACACACACATATTCAGTAGTTTAAAACTGTAGTTCTCAAAATGGCACAGGCATCAGAATCCCCTGGAGGGCTTGTTAAAACAGTTGCTGGGCCCAATGCCAGAGTTTCTGATGTAGTAAATCTGGTAGGGCCTGAGAACTTGCATTTCTAACAGGTCCCCAGGTGATGCTGAAACTGTTGGTCAGAGGGCCACATATGGAGAACTTGTGACTTAAGGAAGGAGAACTTTCTATTTTTTGTTTCTTAACAATCCAGGGATTTTCCTAGTGGTCCAGTAGTTAAGAATCCATCTTGCAGTACAGGGGACTCAGGTTTGATTCCTGGTTGGGAAACTAAGGTCTCACTTGCCCCAGAGCAACTAAGCCTGCCCCTATGCATCATGAGGGAAGATCTCACTTGATGCAACAAAGATCCAGCGTACTGCATCTAAGACCCAAAGCTGCCAAAGAAATAACTAACAGCCCAGGGTAGGGGCAAGGGTGCAGGGTCAGCAGTGGTTTACTCCACTCAGTCATTCAGGAACCCAAGCTGGCATCTTTGGTATGTGTTCTCCCAAATCATTCTTGCACTGCCACTGCAGCTCCCAGAAAAGGGGGAAAGATAGCAGAGGGTGGAGGTGGGTAGAGTTGGAGCCTGGAGGTTTGACCCATCACTGCTCCTGCTCACAGTTCATTGGAGAGAATCTAGTTACAGGCTTCCCAGGAGGCGCAGTGGTAAAGAATCCACCTGCCAGTGCAGGAGATACAAGAGACGTGGGTTTGATCCCTCGGTCAAGAAGATCCCCTGGAGTAGGAAATGACAACCTGCTCCAGTATTCTTGGCTGAAAAATCTCATGGACAGAGGAACCTGATGGGTTACAGTCCATGGGGTCACAAAGAGTCAGACACAAGTGAGTGCATGCACACACACACACACATGCTTAACACACACACACATGCTTACACACACACACACTCACATGCTTACTCCTAACTGCAAGGGAGCTGGTAAATGCAGTCTCTGCGTGGGAGCCTCTTCTTGGCTGTAAATCTGTTGGTGGTGAAGGGAGAACCAACTCTGCAAGGGTTCTTAAGTAACACTGCACTATTTGGACTACTCGTCCAACATGAGTGCTCCATCCATGGAGCTCTCATCAAGTCACACTCTTGCTCAAAATCTTTAACAGATCCTCACTACCTGAAACATTAAAAACAAACTCTTCACCTTCCACACCTGGCTTTCTTCAGGATGGCTCTCATCTGCTTTCTTTCCCTCGAGAGCCTAGGCAGAGTCAAGCTGGATTTCTCAGTATTAACTAAAGTCACTGCAGATTTTCCAGCTGCTGAGACATCTGTGCTGTGCTCTCTCCCTGGTACCTGTCACCCTCCAGCTCTGCCTGGTGGAATCTTCTTCCAAGGCCTGTCCATCTCACTCACCTCGCCCTTGGAAAGCATTCCCCATCTGCCCCACTGGATATGACCTCTCACCCTCAGGAACTTGCACAACGTGTTTTCCTCTGAGTGTGATCACTATAGTTAGTACATATTTGCCTTTTCCCTCCTTCTTGATTGTAAGCTAATTGGGAGCCCAAGTAATGCCCTGTTTTTCTTCAGTGCAGTACCTGGCACATCACTGTATTCGGAGATATTGGTGGGGATAATAAAAATTTAAATGTTTCAAAGAACATCTCTCAGATGACTCAAAAATACCTAGAGACTGTGACAAAATATGTATCGGATTTTCCAGCAACCACTGATCATAAACCATGTCTGTGATTACACTTACTTCTCTCGTGAAATTTGGTGGGGCTTTTTCGCTCTTTTTTTTTTTTTTTTCAAACATGTTTGTAAGCGTTAGTCGCTCAGTCGTGCCCAACTCTTTGCGACCCCATGGACTGCAGCCCACCAGGCTCCTGTGTCCGTGAGATTTTCCAGGTGAGGATACTGGAGTGGGTTGCCATTTCCTTCTCCAGGGGATCTTCCCAACCCAGGGATTAAACCTGGGCTTGATCCTGCACTGCAGGCAGATTCTTTACCAACTGAGCTACAAGGGAAGCCCTCATGTTCAGACCATGAGAACAACTGTAATTCATTTTTTCGTTTTGCCGCTCATTTGCAGATCTCAGAAAATTTTCACTGTGACCTGAACTCTGACCAGTTTAAAGGATTTCTGCGTGCTCACACGCCCTCTGTTGCCACATCCAGTCAGGCAAGATGTGCGGTGTTCTCCGTCACCTACCCATCCTCGGACATCTACCTAGTAGCCAAGGTGGTTCGATACAGTCTGATTTGCACATCCTGATGTTCTCATTGTTGCATTAGTCCCAGTACCTGTTTAGGGTGAAAGAGGTGTCAGCAAGTACTACATGTCCTCTGTGAGATTCATTTTGTTTCCCTCTCAACTGTCCTTTTCCTTTTCCAGCAAATTGTGTTGGATACTAGAATGACTCTGAGTTTTGAAGTCATACAGTCCTAGGTTTCAGTCCTGGCTTTGCAACTTAGCACCTATATGACTTTGGGCAATTACCTAACCTTTCTGAGACTTAGTTTCCTCATCTGTTAAGTGGGGATAATAACACCTCCCTCAATGAATAGATGTGACTACGGAATAAAGCCTGGTATGGATGAGCACCCTTCCTCCTAACAAGGAAAGCCCCCTCAGCTATCCAGCTCTGGGAGGCTGCTGTGGAGAAATCTTGGATAGAGTCTCCTAATCATGTTCATGATTTTCTAAAGACCCAGAGTTAAATGTCTACAAATATCTAGGCTCTGACAGTTTGAGATGTGGGTTTTAGTTTCCAAGCTTCACTCTTCCTTTTTTAATCACCATTATAGGCAGTTCTAAGTGGAAGGACCTTTCATTCTAGGTTGTACTCTTTACCAGTGTAAGAAAACCAGAGACTTTGTCTACACTCCAAAATGTCTGGTTAGAAGTTAATAGCAAACATTGAGTATTTTACCTGCCTTAAGCCAAATAATTAGTCTCATTGACTCTTTACCCTCAAATTTAAAAAAGTTCAGATGTTTTGATTTCATGTACACCCAGCATTCTAGGTTTGGGACATTTTCTAGTTAGCATACTGTTTTGTGTACATAATCTCATTGATTCCTCCTTGATCCCATGGGAGTAGCATACAGATTCCAAAAAGTTCAGGTTATATGGAAGTCACTTAAGTGACAGATGCATTTCCCTTCTTGCTCCCTTTATACCATTTTGCAAAGATTCTGAAGGTCATTATAGTTTGAAGGGAACTTGTGTAAGTTTTTGGAAAGTACGGTTTAAAATTCTGTTGCTGAAAAGACACATATGTTGTTATTAAACTTAATATGTATACTTTTCATTGCAGTATTACTTAGACATACAGGAAAATTAGCTTAAAATGCATTCTAGCAGCCTTTCACCTTTTAGAGTTAATTTGTAAATTCTCTCCAGCCTGAGAAATCAAAAAGCCAACCCTAGTTCTATAGATCCAAATTTTACTTCCAACTCCACTTCTCAGTGGATGACTTTATTTTGGCTAACCCATGGTAGGTAGTAAGCCAAATATCAGTGGTTACCTGTGAGTTACTATTACTTACTGAATGAATTCCAAAATTTTTCAATGCATACATGTATTCATTTGGCAATGATATGCATTCTCTAAATTGTTTGGGTAGAGTTAAGAAATTTAAATCTGTCCATTAAGAGTCCCTGGTTTTCTTCTGATTTGTTTTTCTTTACAGTAAACCATAGTTGTTGCTTCTTTCCCTCTAAATAGGCCTGAGTGTAGCCTCTTTACCTCCAATAAATCCCCAGGCAATTCTGATATGCCCCATAGCCTACCAGCCATGGTTATGCAGACTCATGCATCTCTTTTACGCATCAATCATGAAGGACCATATAGTAACCTGTCACATCAGCGTGCAGCTTTGACTCACAAAGTACCTGGAGTTAGCCTTGCCCAACTCGGTGAAGGGAATAGTGTCTGCTGGTCTGGTCAAATGTGAATTCTCCTGCTTCCAAATTCTGGAGACCCCTCTGTTGTGCCACACTATACATGTGAAGTCTTAGCATTCCAATTTTTTGCTTCAGTGTCCTAGTTAAAAGATTCTTTATCTCTGTTCACAGTTCATTTTAAAGACCACATTTTAATTCCTTGACCTCAGGGAAAAAATAACTTCTTTCTTTCTAATTTTCTTGATAAGCTCCTGACCATGAACTTGAGGAAAATAGGGCTCAGGTCTATCACGTTAACCACCTTGTCTCCCTAACAATTACCCTGTAGAAAGGACTCAGCAAATATTTATTTGAATGATAGGTGAATGATCACTGACTGATAGGAACATGGGTCAGTCTTTACCTCACGTGTTAAATGTCCATGGTCTCAGCCTGGCACATCCCTCAAGAGGATCAGCCTTGTCTTCAGGCTATGGCAATGGGAAGGGGATTTTATGTTCTTCTTTGATAAGAGAGACTTCCTGCTTGCAGTCTTCCTGAGACAAATGTTCACTAAGCAGCCCCATGCCACTTCCTTTGAAACTCCACAAAACACCCCTGCATCACCAGGGTATTTCTGGTTTAAATATTTTGTACCTAACTGACAATGCCTGTTAAGAATGTGTGCCTTTTAGGATATATTGACCTAAATTTCTTCTTCAAGGATTGTCTCAACTAAAGATACAGACAAATGGGACTAAATCCACTTGTTTTTTACTTCCACGTCTAAGTTAAATTTTTTTGAGCAGAGAGTTAGGCAATTTAAAATTTCTGCTTTTCTTTCTTTCTTTTTTATTTTTTAATGTAAATTTATTTATTTAAATTGGAGGCTAATTACTTTACAATATTGTATTGGTTTTGCCATACATTGACATGAATCTGCCACAGTGTACATGTGTTCCCTGTTCTGAACCCCCTCCCTCCTCCCTCCCCATCTTAAGGTAGTTGGAAGAAAATGCTTGATGTTAGTAGCATCCATTCATGTTACCAGCCAGTTAGCAAAGTGAAAAACTGCGCCATCCTCCTGCTTTCGAGTTCCTCTCCAAGTCTGTTAAATCCAAAGACACAGCCATAACAGGAAATACAAAGGAAATGATTACAGATAATTTATTCTGTTCATTTATTCATTTTGTGGAAGGTTTTAGTCCCCAACCTGACTTTTACAGAGGTCATATCTCTTTTTTACATTGTAAGTAATAATAAAGAAAACGAGCTATTCACTTCCTACATACGTCCTTTGGGGTTTGTATTATAAAATAACTTTTATTGCATTTTTTATTGTAGGCATAATACTTGTTTATTGTTTAAAAACAGAGAATACACATAAGCAATAGGAAGAAAATATAGTACATAATCCTACCATACAAAGATTACTGTTAACATTTGCTGTGTATCTACTCTCATCCCTTTTATACGCTTTTATGATTTTCTTTTTTATAAAACTGTATAATACTCTTCATACTAACTTTTAAAATAAAAAACATATATTGTGGACATCTTTTGATGTCATTAGATACTGTCATAAAGCACTATTTTGATGGTTGCATTGATGCCATTATATGGATTAGTTCATGCCCTTTGTTTTAATATCATTTTTGTTGGTAGATTGAAAAAGTCCTTCAGCAGGGAGAGATTGGAGACTGTGCAGAACCCTACATGGTTATCAAAGAAAGTGATGGTGGAAAGGTATGCTATTTTGACTGTTGCTAATTGGTAACATTTTAGAATAAGCAGATATCTTTCAAAAGTCTTCCACAAAATAGTTAATGGAGTTTAGTCTATAATGTGTCCCTATATGAAGCACTAATCAATTATATTAAAACAAAATAAGGAAGGGAAAATGATCAATGATGATAACTTTTTAAAGAAATAAATTATTAAACTCAACAAAGTCAACATGTGATGATGTACACACCAGTGTCTAATTACAGAACTTGACCAGGGCAAAGACACTTCCTGTTGCATTCGTTCTGAGGCTCCAACTCAGTTGGTTGAGAGGGCCACAGACACCCCGAAACTGTACACTGCCCGACTCTCTCAGCCTCATTACAGCATGGGCCATTGCCCTTTCTAGTATTTAAAAATTATCCGAGTCTGCCGTACATCAGAAATTTATTAGTACAACATAGGTACTGAGCCTATGAAAAGGACATCTCTTCTCAGGACCCATTTCCAAAAGTTTCTGATACAATTTTTAAAACATGGCCTTTTGGGAAATATCTCTTGCCTGACAGCATCCCTTCTCAGACAGTAAAGAATCCATGTGCAATGCAGGAGACCCAGATTCGATCCCTGGGTCGGGAAGATCCCCTGGGAAAGGGAATGGCTGTCCACTCCAGTATTCTTGCCTGGAGGATCCCATGAACAGAAGAGCCTGGCAGGTTATAGTTCATAGAGTTGCAAAGAGTTGGTCATGACTGAGTGACTAACAATTTCACTTTGTTTTCCCTTTCAATAGTATCCTACTGCAGACTCATAAGTAAGATTCAAATTAAGATTTATTGAACTCAAGATACTTTTTTAAAATCTGAAACTAGAATGAATACCTTAAAGGTGTTGTCAACCTAATAAGGAAGTTGTAAGAAACCCTTATAGATGTCTCTGGAGTCTTCCAAGGCATCTTTGGAAAACGAGGCTCTCTTAAGGGCTTGAGAGGTGATGTACAGAACTTTTCATCCCCTAATTCCCTTATATGAATCCAATATAGCTACCCTCCTAAAAGAGGTACTTATTGATTAGCTGGTATAACAAGCCCAAGACTTTGGGGAGTTTTTTGTTTGTTTAGCTGAAGACGTATTTAATAGTTAATGCAGCCTTTCTTTACCTTTCCTAAATTCCCCCTTTTCTATTATGTGTTTCCTTATCGGTTGCACTTCTGGCATCACTTTTCTGCCTATTCCCTCTTTTTAACCAGTAGAATGGGGATTTTGGAGATGGCTCTCAGGTCCATGGCAGAGGCAGTTGACCTGATGCTCATGTCTTATTGTCTGTTTCTGCTGTCTCTTTCCATTTTCTGCTAGAGTAAAGAAAAGATTGAAAAACTGAAACTTCAAGCGGAATCCTTCTGCCAACGTTTGGGGAAATACCGGATGCCCTTTGCTTGGGCTCCCATAAGCTTAGCAAGTTTCTTCAATGTCTCTA
This sequence comes from Oreotragus oreotragus, assembly GCA_006410675.1. Lineage (NCBI taxonomy): Eukaryota > Metazoa > Chordata > Mammalia > Artiodactyla > Bovidae > Oreotragus > Oreotragus oreotragus. The sequence continues at coordinate 170,572 of SJYX01000271.1, read as the reverse complement.
CCCTGGACAGGGAGGTAACTGATGTGGAGTCCACGGTTGGTAAGCTTTTCAACTATGTGTGAAGGGACGGGCTCCCCAGTGTACCAGCCCTGAGGTCAGCGGCTGATTGGTGGGATAGGGGTGCAGTATGGTGGGCGAGTGGGGAGGGAGAAGCAGGTGAATAGAATGAAACACAATTGGAACTAGAATACAAATGCTTGATTGAGCAGTGATCCCCAAGACAATTATCATAACTTTGTGGAGTTGAAATATAGTAAGATTTTTGGTTGGAATTTTCTGTACAGTTAGACGTTTTAAAAAGTTAATTTACTTCTTAAAAGCAAATCCTTGAAAATAACAAGAAAATATAATAATATAGTCTATAGTGTACGAAGAGCAAGGGCTTCTAAAAGTAAAACTCTTGTTTTCTCAGTAAAATTTTAGTTCCTTGAAGTTTGTTTTGCCAAGAACAATGAAAAAAAGTGGATGCCAAAATAATATTTAGTTACTGTTCTGATTCATTTAGCATATTTCTCTTTCATTACCTAACCCTTCATCTGAATTATGAGCTTCCTCAACAGTTTGGGTTTGGAACTATTGAAAAGGGTTACAGGGAATATCTCAAGAAATCTCCCCTCACCTATGGCAGAGTTCCTGTTTTTTAAAATGTCTTTGTATCTTGCAAATATTTATGTCTCCACTCACATTTCTTGGGACATTTCTCATGCATCCCTTAGTGCTGCCACTTCCAAAATGTTGCCTTTAGCAGAGGAGTGGAGGAAAACATATTGTATTTCTGCTTTCCTGGAGTTGTTAATGCATAATTACCAGTCAAACTCGGGTTATTTCAAAAACAAGCTCCATTTTCATCCATCCTGATCTTCACACCACAATATATGTAGTTGTTTTTTTTTTTTAATCCCACTTTCTATGTAGACCCAGGTAGCCTTATTCAAAAGAGTTCTTCATAGAAAAGGACACCTTTCAGCTAGATAGTTAAGGCACAGAGCTTGCCGGATCCTCAGTCATTTCCAAGCAAGGAGAAATTAACCTGACTACAGAGACTGATTCTTAAGCAACCAAAGATGCCGTGTGTTATCCTGAGCAGTGTGTCAAGTTTAGGGGGCTCAGTGGTAGCAGGAAGCTCCAGTTCAGCATCATGACAAGAATTAAGGGTAAGAGAATGTGCAAAGACAAGGTTGGACCATTAGAGTTCTAGGCATTTTGACCATTCACAACAGTGAATGTAAAAGCAACAAGATCTTCACCTAAATCTCCAAAGTGGGTAAAAAATACTCAAGCAGACTGTGAAAGAGTTCAGATTTGGGTGTGACTCCATTCTACTTGCCGTTTTTCAGTGGTAGCAGGAAGCTCCAATTCAGCATCATGACAAGAATTAAGGGTAAGAGAATGTGCAAAGACAAGATTGGACCATTAGAGTTCTAGGCATTTTGACCATTCACAACAGAACCCCTGAGTTTTGGAGTGTAAAAGCAACAAGATCTTCACCTAAATCTCCAAAGTGGGTAAAAAATACTCAAGCAGACTGTGAAAGAGTTCAGATTTGGGTGTGACTCCATTCTACTTGCTGTTGGGCAGGTCGGCCTAGGCAGAAACTCAGTTCTGTGGCCAGGCCCGCAGAGCAGAAGAAAGCTCAGATCCAGAATGCTAGGCTTACACGGTGTGTTTGGGTCACAATCCCACAGGCCTTCAGGGGCATTGGAGTACACACCTCTCCCAATGGAATGTAAATATACTAATAAAACAGAACTAAAGACTGTTGACTAAATAAAGCTTATTATTTAGCCAGACTCTGTTCTGGTTGCAGTTCTGGACTGCAGCTACCCTGATCTCCACCTGGGAGGGCACTGCAGTAGCTCCTGGGCTCTCACTATGACCGGAGGAAAATTAGGGGCTGCACAGAGGAGGTTCGGGGAAGGCAATGGCACCCCACCCCAGTACTCTTGCCTGGAAAATCCAATGGACGGAGTAGCCTGGTGGGCTGCAGTCCATGGGGTCGCTAACAGTCAGACAGACTGAGCGACTTCACTTTCACTTTTTTCTTTCATGCATTGGAGAAGGAAATGGCAACCCACTCCAGTATTCTTGCCTGGAGAATCCCAGGGATGGGGGAGCCTGTTGGGCTGCCGTCTATGGGGTCACACACAGTCGGACACGACTGAAGTGACTTAGCAGTAGCAGCAGAGGAGGTTGGGGAGGGGTGGTGGGTAGGGTCTAAGAACCAGGACAAGGGGAGGAAAACCGTTATTCAAAGCAAGAATGGCCCTGTTCAGTGTTGTCATTCATTGAGCGTCAACACACCTTAGAGATGGTAAAGTTAATAACTGTTATGTATTCAAACAGGAAGGCAAACTTTTGAATGACAAGTGTTTTCCTTAAAGGGAAAGGCTCTGCGGGTGAGCGGAGAACTTTGTCCCAATCTCGAAGACTTTCTGAAAGAGCCTTCTCCTTGGAGGAAAATGGGGTTGGATCCAACTTCAGGACTTTAACCATTAACAGCTTTTTCAAGCAGGTATCTCTTCATGTTACAGTGTGTCTGGAATGGTCTCCCCATAATGGCATGAGGGCAGGAGCCCAAAGCAATAGTATATATAGTGACTAGGAGGGCGAGTTAGTCATCCTCACTAATTATCTACAAGACAGGGCAGTTGGCACGTGCTTCTTGTGGCTGTTGGGGGTTGAGAGGACGAGAGGTGTAAAGTGCTTCCCAGAGTGCCTGGGATACAGCAAGTGCGAAGTGAATGTTAGCTCTTTTAATTAAGAGAAAGATTGGCTCCCATTAATACAAACTATCCTATTTGACTGTCAGGGTCAATTCATTTATTAGGCTATGAAAACAGTCTGACTGAAATATCCATTTCCCTTTTGGTTCAGGGTTTCTTGGCCTGGAAGTTACCCATCTCACCCCCTTTCCAAGTGCAGGCTTTCTCCACGTGCCTACTTCCTCACTGAGTGTGACCATTATAGATGATATTCTTTGTTAGCTCCGAAACTTTTGAGACTACATAAAGAATGAAGAACTTCCTAGTGTCATCAAATTCATAGAGACAGAAAGTGTAATTACAGAAAGTAGAATGAGGGTGACTAGGGGCTACAGGAAGGGGGAAATGGGGAGTTGTTTAATGGGGATAGAGTTTCAGTTTTGCAAACTCCAAGTATTCTGGAGATTGTTTGCACTCAAAAATGGTAAATTTTACGTGATATGTATTTTAGTACCCAAAACACAACTTAACTTATACTTAGTTTGACTCTGTTTTGGAAAATGTTCTGAAGCTCAAGCAGTTCTCATGGGACATGTCAAGGGGTTATGTAAACAAGGGGTTATGTTAACTGAAATGCAGAAGAAATACTGAGGTTTCTGTATGTCATGCCTCACGATAGAGCTCACAGGGAACTGAAAGGATCTCTGTTGGGGGAATATTCACAATTGTGTTGCCTTGGGGGGCAAGGTACTTGACATAACTAAGTCAGAGTTTTCTCATCTGTACTTAGGAATAGGACACACCTACCTACCTACCTTCCTTACTGGGCTGCTGTAAGGATCGGAACTTGCTCACATATATCCTTTGGCAGCATGCCTGTCCCATGCAGGCACATGGAGGGTAGTGTTTATGCTTAGCTTTCTTAGCCAACACAAATGTGAAAAATATGAGGATATTTGATATATGAAAAACATGAGGAAAAAGATAGAAAGATGCTCTCTCCATCTTCAGATCTTTGAAGAAAGATATAGACGTATGCTGTTTCGTTCCAGGAAGTAAACAAGTATCAGTGGGGTGAGTTACATGGGGAGGAGCTTTTGGCCTAGATTCTCAGTGGTCCTCAGAAATGCAGTAGAAGAGCGGTCCCCAGGAGGACTGAAGAGCCAGGGTGAGTTGGGAGTGGCAGAGAAATAATATTTGACAAGAGGGTGACTAATGGTTTCGGAGTTTCCTCATACCTATGAAAGACATGTTAGAATAAAACTTAAAAATAAAAACTTTTGAGAAATCCTTGGTCCCAACCCAGGAGTCCATGATGCATCTACGCTAAGCCTGACTTCTCTCTTGGCAGGAGGGAGACCGCCTCAGTGATGAAGACTTATTCAAGTTTTTAGCTGACTACAAAAGATCTTCATCCCTACAGAGAAGAGTCAAGTCAATTCCAGGTGTGAATGGCTGTCTTTATCCTCTCTGATGCCAAAGCTGTTTAGGACTAGGCACTTCATTCATATAATGCTGCGGTTTTTTTTGTCAAGGGAAATATAGGATTTTGCATTAGGAGTTAAGGTCTAGTTCTGGGGGCAAATCTGTTAATGCTTTCTGTTTTATTAAAGGGTTGTTTCCGTAAATAAACCTCATGCTTTATATTTGATTGCTCACTCAGAAAATTAGATAATTTTGTGAACAGAGAAGCCTCTTTTATCATATTGTATGGAACTCTTAGCGTAAGAAAACAGTGAGATGCTTTGGTGGAAGGTGAGGGTGTAACCTCCTTATTCTCAGCCTGACAGCCCCTGAGGCACTTCTGCAGCTCCCTGGGGTTACCAGGGAACCCACTGTGAAAATCACCAATTTTTAGTGCTTGTGATGAAGAGAAATTACTGAATTATGCACTTATGGTGTGGTAGTTCTAGAAGGGACTTTAAAGATCCTCTAATGTTCTTACTCATTTTTACAATTTCTTTCTTTTTTAAGTTCTAGAAACCACATCTCAAAAATCATCATGACATGCTTTTTCTCAAACTATAGGAAATTATCTGAGCATTCCAAAATTCTCATACTTGTACAACTTACCTTGATTTTTATTAAAGAAATACAGTATAGCAGTCTTTTTTGATCCTTTGTGTATGATGTCTTCACTAAGACAGGCCTATTTTCTTCCTAAATTTAGGCTTGCTCAGACTGGAGATAGCTCTGGCTCCAGAGACCATCAATTGCTGTCTGACTCCTGAAATGCTGCCAGTGAGGCCCTTTCCTGAAAACCGGGGACGCCCACACAAAGAGATACTGGAATTTCCAATCCGAGAAGTATATGTCCCTCATACTGTGTACAGGTAAGAAGTAAAGGCTCTTGGAAATCCACTGAAGTAAAATTTTGAGTCATTTGGTAATATGTTCATCATTCTTTGATCTATTTTCCTACTTGCTAAGTTTTGGGGAAATGAAATATGATGCTTACAAAATTATAGATAATGGCCGGATCACTTTCTAAAGACGATTTATCTCAGTTTTTTTTTTTTCCCCCACAAGAAAATGTTACTTCAGTTATAACTGAAATATAGAATTATAGTGGACATATCTGGTAGGCTGCAGTCCATGTGGTCACGAAGAGTTGGACACAACTGAGTGACTTCACTTTCACTTTTCACTTTCATGCATTGGAGAAGGAAATGGCACCCCACTCCAGTGTTCTTGCCTGGAGAATCCCAGGGACGGTGGAGCCTGGTGGGCTGCAGTCTATGGGGTCACACAAAGTCAAACACAACTGAAGTGACTTAGTAACAGCAGCAGCATTCCTTCTAGAAACAAAAAAAAATCCTCCTAAGTCATTACCTTGGTTTTCCTATGGGCAGAAAGACATATTGAGAAAAGAGCAGTGACTAAAAGAGTTCAGGTTATCTGAAAGACAGGTTTTTAGCTCAAGATCTGCTCTGTCAATAGAATTTAGAGGAATGATAGACATGTTCTATATGGTAGCCACTAGCCACACGTGGCCATTTCAGCATTTGAAATGTACCCACTGCAGTGTAGGAACTAAAATTATCATTTTATTTAACTTTAATTAATTTGAATTCAAATTCAAGTAGCTACATGTGGCTAGTGGCTACCATACTGGATAGCATGGAGCTAAGGCAGTAAAGGTCCAAAAGGTTAGGTTGCTTCAGTTTCTCGGAGATCCTTCACATGGAGGCTCAGAGGGAGCTTGTCAGCATCCATCTGCCAAAAGTATTGCTGCTCATATACTTTTATTTTGAGAAGATTTTTTTTTTAAATGAAGAGAAGAATATTATAATAAGTACATTTTCTTCATTAGAAATGGCATTTCGTAGTTTTGTGTATTTTTGTTTTGTCATTCTTTTAAACTACTATATAGTGTTCCTTTCTGTAAAGTGACCATATTTTTATCTATTTCCTATTTTCGTATTGATATTTTTTTCAGTGTTGGGCTCTTGTAAACACTGTACAGTGAGAATTTTTGTCTTTGTGTCTCTGTGCACGTATATGAAAACTTCCCTAAGCAACGTGCCTAGAAGTGAAATTATTGGAGCACAGTAATATATAGCTTCAGTTTTATTTACACTACCACTTGTTTCCAAAGCTGTGTCAGTTAGCAGTCATGCCCGCAGTGTAAGAGAGTTCTAATTCCCAAGTCTCCCTCCTAGAGAGATAAGCATTCCTGGGATGCAGTAGTTTCTGTTCTCCATTCCCTAGAGGGAGATGAGGATGTTTGCTTATGGATGCTGAGTGTATCTTTTTAGAAACCTATCCTATAACTGGAAAACAGAATGCTCCTGGCCTTGGAATAAACTTGGACCGAATGAATTCTATAGTTATTCAACTTCCCCTCAGCATTTAATCACCCATGGGAGACATTTACAACTCTCTGTACTCCTTGCTGCAAACATTATCCTTAATTACATCACAGCAGGACTCAGAATGCATTAGTGCACCAACTGATTCAGAAATGTAGGAGTGCCGAGGAGGACAAGTCTGAACGGATTACTATGGACCCAGCTTGGCATCATGAGCAGCAGACCCACAAGTGCAAAGTGAATATTCTTTACCTATTCTGTGCACTGTGGAAGTGCCAAAGCCACCCCATTAAAAACCAGGTCTCTGTTCAGGAGTGATAGAACGCAATACTTCTCTTTAGCTTTGGCCTTTTTTTGGCTCGCACAGCACCATATTTTATATCTTGTTTAAGGAAGGAGAATTTATGGTAACCTTGGCTCAGAATCTTACTGTGTGAAAATGTTAAAGAACCGAGAGAGCATCTTGTCTGAATTTCTCATGCTGTTGTTACATTGTTAGTGTTCCTTTAGTCTACGTATGCTTTGTAGTGGTTTTGATTAGGCTGGTCTTGACAGTAACCCTGTCCTAGAATAATTCTTCCATCACCACTACCATTTTGCAAAACAGAAATAAGAGACTCAAGTCAGATCTGAACCCAAGTCAAACGGGGAAGCTGACTCAGTTTACCCTTGGTGACCTCATCTTCTCATTTTTGTTGAAACCGTAACCTCATGACTTTTCTGTTCCCTCCTCTTTAAATCAGTCTCCTTTCAGACAAAGGTCGCTAAACCTCTTTACGTTATGATATCAGTAGCAGGTGTGGTCTAAAGTCTCAGCTCTCCCAAGACTGTTATTTCAGTTGGTGGTGGTGGTGAATCAGTCGCTAAGTCGTGTCTGACTCTGTGACCCCATGGACTGCAACACATCAGGCTTCCTTGTCTTTTGCTGTCTCCCTGAGTTTGCTCAAATTCATATCCATTGTGTTGGTGATGCTGTCTAACCATCTCATCCTCTGCCGGCCTCTTCTACTTTTGCCTTCAATCTTCCCCAGCATCAGGGTCTTTTCCAGTGAGTCAGCTGTTTGCATCAGGTGGCCAAAGTAATGGAACTTCAGCTTCAGCATCAGTCCATTCAGTGAATATTCAGGGTTGATTTCCTTTAGGATTGACTGGTTTGATCTTGCTGTCCAAGGGACTCTCAAGAGTCTTCTCCAGCACAATTCAAAAATATCAATTCTTTGACACTTGGCCTTCTTTATAGTCCAACTCTCAAATCCATACATGACTACTGGAAAAACCATAGCTTTGACTACATGGACCTTTGTCGGCAAAGTGACGTCTCTGCTTTTAAATTTGTCTAGGTTTGTCATAGCTTTTCTCCCAAGGAGCACGTGGTGTTTAATTTCACGGCTGCAGTCACCATCCACTGTAATTTTGGAGCCCACGGAAATAAAATCTGTCACTGCTCCCACTTTTTCCTCTTCTGTTTGCCATGAAGTGATGGGATGGGATGCCATGATCTTAGTTTTCTGAATATTGAGCTTTAAGCCACTTTTTTTCGCTTTCCTCTTTCACCTTCATCAAGAAGCCCTTTAGTTCCTCCTCGCTTTGTGCTGTTAGGATGGTATTATCTGCATATATGAGGTTGTTGATGTTTCTCCTGGCGATCTTGATTCTAGCTTGTGATTCATCCACCTGGCATTTCACATAAGGTACTCTACATATAAGTTAAATAAGCAAGGTGACAATATACAGCCTTGTCATACTCCTTTCCCGATTTTGAAGCAGTCAGTTGTTCCATGTAAGGTTCTGTATAAGGTTCCATGTAAGGTTCTAACTGTTGCTTCCTGACCAACATACAGGTTTCTGAGAAGACAGGTAAAGTGGTCTGGTATTCTTCTCTCTTTAAGAATTTTCCAAAATTATTTCAGTAGGGCAATTCCTGTTTTTCTGCATGTTATCTAAGAGTATGGTAGGTAGGGTAGCTCTTCCTGTTGATCTTGCTGTTTCCATGTCTGTAATTATAGTCATTTTTTGTATCCCTTTAAGGAAATAAAATAAATGAAAATTAAAATTTACCAAGCAGATCAATTTGGGAATAATTCTTTGATAGTGGATTCACCTCATAAATTTGAAATATGGCTTCACGTAGAAATTTGATCCACCTGACACTGGTGGAGAATATATGTGTTGGACCAAGCAAGGAATGCCTACAGTGACAAAGCCAGGATTTAGCTTTCCAATTTGTGTACCTTTTGCATGAACTTCAGAGCTCCCTTGAGTGGGAGGGAGCTATTACATGGACGCATGGCAGGTGTCTGGCCTTAAGTGTGAGTTGTGGCTAGAGTCACATTTTATAAGATTTTCAGGTGTTAGGGTTTCTGCTTAATGTTATATGAATAGAACTCAGGTTCTTTACCTCTCTTAAAGGAGTAGCCTCAAATAAAATTGGTCTGGGATAGACTGAGCTGCCTTCCTGCTCTCCGTCTCCCTGTCCTCCGACCTCTTTAAGTGCCTCCTTTAACAGCCCTGCCTCTCCAGGTGCCCTCAGTCAGGGTCACAGTGTTGCCCACTATGGGCACCATTTACGCTGTATTCTCTCTGGCTGCTGCCCTGCCCTGCCTCCCTTATGCAGATTGCTTTGAGAAATAATTGACAGACCAGTTATAAAAGAACTGGGCCCGGCTGTGGAAGCGTNAAGTGCCTCCTTTAACAGCCCTGCCCCTCCAGGTGCCCTCAGTCAGGGTCACAGTGTTGCCCACTATGGGCACCATTTACGCTGTATTCTCTCTGGCTGCTGCCCTGCCCTGCCTCCCTTATGCAGATTGCTTTGAGAAATAATTGACAGACCAGTTATAAAAGAACTGGGCCCAGCTGTGGAAGCGTCCCCATGAACCAAGGAGGGTTGATCACGCATAAAACAAACACTTGCTCTAAGGAAGAGATGAACTTCTAGGGCCAAAAGTACCCATTCCAGGAATGGCCAACATCTTAGGGGCTGGGGCTTCCGCAGTGCCATGGGCAGCCTCTGTGGGTCAGACCAGCCTGTCCCGAAGCAGACCCTCACCAGAGCTTTTTCAAACATCACAAAAAGGACAGTCATTCTGAAAGCAGAGCAGAACAGTTGGAAAAATTAGGTTGATAAACAGGATTATCCAACTCTGAGTTTGGCATTCTTTTCTCCATGCCAAGATTAAGAAAATACTGGTTGTTAGGCCAAGAACATGTCTGAGCCAACTCCTGACTTATTTTCCATGTGGCCCAGCAGCTGGTAACGGGAGACGCCAGCTGCCTGCTGATGGAGGCAGGATGAAAACCCTGTGGTCTGAGGCCAAGGCCCCGCGAGGGCTTTAAGGGAGTTTTATCCTCTGGCTGTTACAGGGGTTTGTGGGGAGATCACAGGCGCTAAGGTTGTAATGAGCTTGTTAAGTTCCTTGCCGTCCCTGTAACTGGTGATTATATTAGAGAAATCCACATAAAGTGTGTTTTCATCTCTCATCCCAGCCCCCAAGAGCCTCTGAGGTCTTTTTATCCAATTATCAGACTCGCTGTGGAGGACTGTGCTTGCTGAGAACAAGCATATCCGTTAGAACATGATTTCTTTGATGGATAATTAGCTGTTTTCAGGCCGCCTCCTTTTTAGCTGAATATTCTCAGACTACAAGTCTGCATTCTCAAAGCTCGCCTGCTCTCTGGTCTAACAGGGAGGTGCCTCCCGAATCACAGTGGCATCCTACGGGGCAAAATAGAACGGCATAGGATAAATGTGCAAACTGGTCTTGAATGACGAACTCGAGTTAAAATTTAGTGAATAGCATTTCTAGGGAAAGGAAGCAATGAGGAGTAATTGTGGGTGAGGTATTTAGGAAGGAGTCAGGGAATGGAGAATGGATGGCATCCTTGAGAGGAACTTCATTTTGTCCAATCTGAGCCCACTTGTGTCTCTGTCCGAAGTGGATCTTTTCCGTTTGGGGGGTAGGGAGCAGAAGGGTAGTGTGCCTTAGAGTTAGTTTGTAGAGCTTTATAGAAATGCAGGTGTCGAGCCCTACCTGGAGACTCCCATCCAGGAGGTCTGGGGAAGGCCTTAAGGGTGTAACACCCTTCTTTGAGAATCAGAGCCTCTCCTCCCTCCCTTTCATGGTCACTGTTAATGAATTCTTCTACTCCTTGGAGCCATCCAGAGGCCCCCAGGGAATCAAGTCACTGGGAACTGAGGGAGGGCTCCTTACAACCTAATCCTCCTGACCTTGAAACCATATGCCTGGATCCCAGGTAGATGGCTTTGGCAAAGAGCAAGTACTTGTCTGGAAGGAATCTGCAACACCCAGAAAACTTCTCCCTGTGAGGACAAATTTTTTTATGGTGTAATGCTCCTCAGATGCTGTAAGTATTCCAAGGTTATTGCTAATCAGTGATTCATAGTTTTATGATGTGATTGACCCTGTCTAAATCATCATCAAAACAATGCCTTACTTAAATAACTATTCCAAATAATAACTCCCCATCCTTATTTGTTTCTTTAGTTGTTTGAATTTTACTTTGGAATAGGTAACCTATTCTAATAGTTCAATATTTTAAAAGTACATGAAAGCACAATGAAAATTCTCTCTACCATACTTGACCTCCAGCTATACAATTCCCCTCCTTGGCAATAGTCTGTGTGTGTGTGTATATATGTGTATATATTTGATTTTATTCATTTTTCCCACAAATATTATTAAATGCCTTCAATGTTCCAGGCCCTTTTTAGACACTGGAGAAATACTAGCAAACAAAACAGGTGAAAATTATGTACATTTCACAGCTCAATCCTATTCTGGGAAACAACCATTTAAAAAATCAGTTTCTTGTTTATCCTTCCAGAAATAAGCTATGTATGTACAAGCCAGTACAACCCTCTCAGAACGCAAGTATAACATAATTTTCACACTTTGATTTCTCACTGAACACTGTGTTATGGAGAGTACTTCTATATGAATAGAGAATAACCTTGCGCTTTTTTTTATGCCTGCACTAAATCTCATCATTTGGGTGTATCACAATTCATTTAACCCCAGACTAATGAGGATCTAAGCTGCTGTTGATCTTTTAACATTACAAATGATGTTACAATGAAGAACCTCATATAAACTTTCACACATGTGCAAATATATTTATTGTATAAATTCCTACTTTTCACTCTTTAAAGTGAAGTGGAACTGTTAATCACTTAGCTATGTGCGACTCTTTGTGACCCCATGGACTGTAGCCCACCAGGCTTCTCTGTCCATGGAATTCTCCGGGCAAGAATACTGGAGTGGGTTGACATTCCTTTCTCCACGGGATCTTCCCAACCCAGGGATCGAACCCTGGTATATCACAGTGCAGGTAGATTCTTTGTTGTCTGAGCCACCAGGGAAGCCCTTCACCCTTTAAAGAAATGTCTAACCCCGTTTTAGCTGTAAGACGGCCCCAAAATTGAATCCTTGATTTTTCTAGACTTAGAAGGCAGTTGTCTGTGGAACACGAAGCTTACTATAAAGAAACACTTTCTTAAAGAGGTAGTGGCGACAGCCCAGCCAAATCTAATCATTTGAATTAAGTGAATTCCTGGTGCCAAAGTTATCCAGATAATTAAATTCCCACACTTTTCCCTGGAAAGTTGGTCTCAATAATAAGTCAGGAGCACAATCCCCACTTTTCTGATGCTTTGCTCTAAAATTCAGTCGTCCTTTTTAGAAGAATGAAAACACCCTTGGAGGGAACTGATTACCTCAGATTACTTAGCAACCATGTCAGGTTTTGCCACGGTCTCTTTGCAGTACAACATTTAGCCACTTGAGGGCAGAATTTACTCACTTTCTAGATTGAGACCCACCTAGGTCTCTTTTCCATTCCAAAGCAGATGGAGTCATGGTTTATTAAAAGAAAACAGGCATTCTGTTTTTTGCTCTTGAGGCGTAGGGCCAAGAAAGACTGGGAAAGTATTCCAGTGTCCCAAGACATCACTGTTGGCACTTTTTGCAAAGAATTTTCTCTTACCCTGTCAGCTTCTTTCATCATAAGTCATACCTTAGAAATCTGGCACTTTGTTGAAAGATGTGCTGGATAGGAGGCTGCCGAAATATACCCTGTGGTATATAGAGAGTAAAATCTCATTTGGGGGTTGTAGTTCATTATACATACTTACACATCCTCCCCTCCCCGCTTCAAATATAAAAATAAAAGAATGTGGGTCCATCATCAGTAATGAAGTAGTGTTAAGGAGGTTCTGTGTACACTGATGTCATTGATTCCATAACTATCTCCCTATCTTTTTATTATCTAATGTATTTATTTATGGCTGTGCTTGGTCTTCATTGCTGTGCTGAGCAGGCTTTTCTCTGGCTGCAGCAGGTGGGGGCCACTCTCCAGTTGCAGTGCTTCTCGCGGCAGTGGCCTCTCTCGTCACGGATCTCGGGCGCTGGGGCATGCAGGCTCAGTGGCTGCAGCTCTAGACTAGAGTTCAGGCTCAGGAGCTGTGGTGCACGGACTTAATTGCCGCGAGGCATGTGCAGTCTTCCCGGATCAGGGATCGAACATGTGTGTCCTGCCTTGGCAGGTAAATTTTTTTACCACTGAACCAGCAGGGAACCCCGTTAATCTATAGTTTATACTCATTCACTTTGAGTCCATCATGCTTTAGTGTTACTGCCTGTAAACAACTGTCCTAACAAAAAACCCTGCTCTGTTCATTCATGTGCCATGTATGTCATTTCTTTTTCCCCCAGTGATCCTTTACATAGATTTTAGCAGGAAGGTTCATGAAGCATCCTGTTTTTACATGGGGTGGGAAGGTAAGGTTGATAGGAGCAGAAGCAGCGGAGAAAGGGTGATAAAAGGACAATGAATCTGGGCCTGCTTTTGATGATGATGAGTTAGCCTAAATTAGAAGCATCTTCCTAAAATTCAAAAGGCCTTCTTTCTTTGATTTCCCTACTTCTGTTAGTTTTTTTAATTATTATTTTAAAATTAGCTCTTTGAAGTGGCTTGTCTTCTGATGAGCCATCCTTCGGGGAATTGTTCCATCTTATTTCTTTTGCCATTTGGGGGAGGGAGGAATCTTCTCTACTGTTCAGTTTTTAATTCTTTGTTCTCACTTTCCTGTGTACTTTATAGAGCCACTCTTCCCATGAAGTATTTGGCCATCTCTCAAGTAATGTATGTCCTATGGTTTTAAGGTCTCAGACAGTCTGCCCTTGGCCTCTCTCTGCAGAACCAGAATGCCCTGGGGTTTTGGGTGAGGGCAGTTCAGGCTGGTCCCACAGCACCAAGTAAAATAGAGCAACGAGTAGGGAACGGCTGAGTTTTGACAGTGTAAGAAGGTAATTTTTTAAAAAACCAGGGCTTATCGATCACATGTCATGTACCTTTTATTATTAAAAAATGAATTTCATTTTTCCACTGGCCTAAAATCCAGAAAGGTTATAAAGCTTTCAAAACTGTGCTATTTCACCTCACCTCTTTAATGTTCTTTATTTGACAGCCTTCAAAATGTAAACTAAGAACCATGTAAAATGTAAACTAAGAACCATGTGAAAATATAAATATTACAGTTTAGTGAAGATAAAAGTTGAGTGAAGTTGAGTTCCTCAACTTAATGGCTCATTTTAATTATTTTTAAGAGATTTCCATGCCTAGGCTAATAATTATGTATTTAATAATAAGACCATCTCAAAGACCCTTTCTCATCTCTTCCTGGAATTACATTTTTCTCATCTTTTCCTGGAATTACATTTTTTATTTTTATTTATTTAACTAAGGAAGATGCTTTTTAAAAATTAATTTTTATTGGAGTATAGTTGCTTTACACTGTTGTAAAGTTTCTACTGTATGGCAAAATGAAAAAGCATACGTATACATATATCCTCTCCCTTCTGGACTTCAGAACATCCTTTTCTAAATTGAAGCNACTTTTTTCTTTCATGCATTGGAGAAGGAAATGGCAACCCACTCCAGTATTCTTGCCTGGAGAATCCCAGGGATGGGGGAGCCTGTTGGGCTGCCGTCTGTGGGGTCACACACAGTCGGACACGACTGAAGTGACTTAGCAGTAGCAGCAGAGGAGGTTGGGGAGGGGTGGTGGGTAGGGTCTAAGAACCAGGACAAGGGGAGGAAAACCGTTATTCAAAGCAAGAATGGCCCTGTTCAGTGTTGTCATTCATTGAGCGTCAACACACCTTAGAGATGGTAAAGTTAATAACTGTTATGTATTCAAACAGGAAGGCAAACTTTTGAATGACAAGTGTTTTCCTTAAAGGGAAAGGCTCTGCGGGTGAGCGGAGAACTTTGTCCCAATCTCGAAGACTTTCTGAAAGAGCCTTCTCCTTGGAGGAAAATGGGGTTGGATCCAACTTCAGGACTTTAACCATTAACAGCTTTTTCAAGCAGGTATCTCTTCATGTTACAGTGTGTCTGGAATGGTCTCCCCATAATGGCATGAGGGCAGGAGCCCAAAGCAATAGTATATATAGTGACTAGGAGGGCGAGTTAGTCATCCTCACTAATTATCTACAAGACAGGGCAGTTGGCACGTGCTTCTTGTGGCTGTTGGGGGTTGAGAGGACGAGAGGTGTAAAGTGCTTCCCAGAGTGCCTGGGATACAGCAAGTGCGAAGTGAATGTTAGCTCTTTTAATTAAGAGAAAGATTGGCTCCCATTAATACAAACTATCCTATTTGACTGTCAGGGTCAATTCATTTATTAGGCTATGAAAACAGTCTGACTGAAATATCCATTTCCCTTTTGGTTCAGGGTTTCTTGGCCTGGAAGTTACCCATCTCACCCCCTTTCCAAGTGCAGGCTTTCTCCACGTGCCTACTTCCTCACTGAGTGTGACCATTATAGATGATATTCTTTGTTAGCTCCGAAACTTTTGAGACTACATAAAGAATGAAGAACTTCCTAGTGTCATCAAATTCATAGAGACAGAAAGTGTAATTACAGAAAGTAGAATGAGGGTGACTAGGGGCTACAGGAAGGGGGAAATGGGGAGTTGTTTAATGGGGATAGAGTTTCAGTTTTGCAAACTCCAAGTATTCTGGAGATTGTTTGCACTCAAAAATGGTAAATTTTACGTGATATGTATTTTAGTACCCAAAACACAACTTAACTTATACTTAGTTTGACTCTGTTTTGGAAAATGTTCTGAAGCTCAAGCAGTTCTCATGGGACATGTCAAGGGGTTATGTAAACAAGGGGTTATGTTAACTGAAATGCAGAAGAAATACTGAGGTTTCTGTATGCCATGCCTCACGATAGAGCTCACAGGGAACTGAAAGGATCTCTGTTGGGGGAATATTCACAATTGTGTTGCCTTGGGGGGCAAGGTACTTGACATAACTAAGTCAGAGTTTTCTCATCTGTACTTAGGAATAGGACACACCTACCTACCTACCTTCCTTACTGGGCTGCTGTAAGGATCGGAACTTGCTCACATATATCCTTTGGCAGCATGCCTGTCCCATGCAGGCACATGGAGGGTAGTGTTTATGCTTAGCTTTCTTAGCCAACACAAATGTGAAAAATATGAGGATATTTGATATATGAAAAACATGAGGAAAAAGATAGAAAGATGCTCTCTCCATCTTCAGATCTTTGAAGAAAGATATAGACGTATGCTGTTTCGTTCCAGGAAGTAAACAAGTATCAGTGGGGTGAGTTACATGGGGAGGAGCTTTTGGCCTAGATTCTCAGTGGTCCTCAGAAATGCAGTAGAAGAGCGGTCCCCAGGAGGACTGAAGAGCCAGGGTGAGTTGGGAGTGGCAGAGAAATAATATTTGACAAGAGGGTGACTAATGGTTTCGGAGTTTCCTCATACCTATGAAAGACATGTTAGAATAAAACTTAAAAATAAAAACTTTTGAGAAATCCTTGGTCCCAACCCAGGAGTCCATGATGCATCTACGCTAAGCCTGACTTCTCTCTTGGCAGGAGGGAGACCGCCTCAGTGATGAAGACTTATTCAAGTTTTTAGCTGACTACAAAAGATCTTCATCCCTACAGAGAAGAGTCAAGTCAATTCCAGGTGTGAATGGCTGTCTTTATCCTCTCTGATGCCAAAGCTGTTTAGGACTAGGCACTTCATTCATATAATGCTGCGGTTTTTTTTGTCAAGGGAAATATAGGATTTTGCATTAGGAGTTAAGGTCTAGTTCTGGGGGCAAATCTGTTAATGCTTTCTGTTTTATTAAAGGGTTGTTTCCGTAAATAAACCTCATGCTTTATATTTGATTGCTCACTCAGAAAATTAGATAATTTTGTGAACAGAGAAGCCTCTTTTATCATATTGTATGGAACTCTTAGCGTAAGAAAACAGTGAGATGCTTTGGTGGAAGGTGAGGGTGTAACCTCCTTATTCTCAGCCTGACAGCCCCTGAGGCACTTCTGCAGCTCCCTGGGGTTACCAGGGAACCCACTGTGAAAATCACCAATTTTTAGTGCTTGTGATGAAGAGAAATTACTGAATTATGCACTTATGGTGTGGTAGTTCTAGAAGGGACTTTAAAGATCCTCTAATGTTCTTACTCATTTTTACAATTTCTTTCTTTTTTAAGTTCTAGAAACCACATCTCAAAAATCATCATGACATGCTTTTTCTCAAACTATAGGAAATTATCTGAGCATTCCAAAATTCTCATACTTGTACAACTTACCTTGATTTTTATNGAAGACTTATTCAAGTTTTTAGCTGACTACAAAAGATCTTCATCCCTACAGAGAAGAGTCAAGTCAATTCCAGGTGTGAATGGCTGTCTTTATCCTCTCTGATGCCAAAGCTGTTTAGGACTAGGCACTTCATTCATATAATGCTGCGGTTTTTTTTGTCAAGGGAAATATAGGATTTTGCATTAGGAGTTAAGGTCTAGTTCTGGGGGCAAATCTGTTAATGCTTTCTGTTTTATTAAAGGGTTGTTTCCGTAAATAAACCTCATGCTTTATATTTGATTGCTCACTCAGAAAATTAGATAATTTTGTGAACAGAGAAGCCTCTTTTATCATATTGTATGGAACTCTTAGCGTAAGAAAACAGTGAGATGCTTTGGTGGAAGGTGAGGGTGTAACCTCCTTATTCTCAGCCTGACAGCCCCTGAGGCACTTCTGCAGCTCCCTGGGGTTACCAGGGAACCCACTGTGAAAATCACCAATTTTTAGTGCTTGTGATGAAGAGAAATTACTGAATTATGCACTTATGGTGTGGTAGTTCTAGAAGGGACTTTAAAGATCCTCTAATGTTCTTACTCATTTTTACAATTTCTTTCTTTTTTAAGTTCTAGAAACCACATCTCAAAAATCATCATGACATGCTTTTTCTCAAACTATAGGAAATTATCTGAGCATTCCAAAATTCTCATACTTGTACAACTTACCTTGATTTTTATAAAAGAAATACAGTATAGCAGTCTTTTTTGATCCTTTGTGTATGATGTCTTCACTAAGACAGGCCTATTTTCTTCCTAAATTTAGGCTTGCTCAGACTGGAGATAGCTCTGGCTCCAGAGACCATCAGTTGCTGTCTGACTCCTGAAATGCTGCCAGTGAGGCCCTTTCCTGAAAACCGGGGACGCCCACACAAAGAGATACTGGAATTTCCAATCCGAGAAGTATATGTCCCTCATACTGTGTACAGGTAAGAAGTAAAGGCTCTTGGAAATCCACTGAAGTAAAATTTTGAGTCGTTTGGTAATATGTTCATCATTCTTTGATCTATTTTCCTACTTGCTAAGTTTTGGGGAAATGAAATATGATGCTTACAAAATTATAGATAATGGCCAGATCACTTTCTAAAGATGATTTATCTCAGTTTTTTTTTTTCCCCCACAAGAAAATGTTACTTCAGTTATAATTGAAATATAGAATTATAGTGGACATATCTGGTAGGCTGCAGTCCATGTGGTCACGAAGAGTTGGACACAACTGAGTGACTTCACTTTCACTTTTCACTTTCATGCATTGGAGAAGGAAATGGCACCCCACTCCAGTGTTCTTGCCTGGAGAATCCCAGGGACGGTGGAGCCTGGTGGGCTGCAGTCTATGGGGTCACACAAAGTCAAACACAACTGAAGTGACTTAGCAGCAGCAGCAGCATTCCTTCTAGAAACAAAAAAAAATCCTCCTAAGTCATTACCTTGGTTTTCCTATGGGCAGAAAGACATATTGAGAAAAGAGCAGTGACTAAAAGAGTTCAGGTTATCTGAAAGACAGGTTTTTAGCTCAAGATCTGCTCTGTCAATAGAATTTAGAGGAATGATAGACATGTTCTATATGGTAGCCACTAGCCACACGTGGCCATTTCAGCATTTGAAATGTACCCACTGCAGTGTAGGAACTAAAATTATCATTTTATTTAACTTTAATTAATTTGAATTCAAATTCAAGTAGCTACATGTGGCTAGTGGCTACCATACTGGATAGCATGGAGCTAAGGCAGTAAAGGTCCAAAAGGTTAGGTTGCTTCAGTTTCTCGGAGATCCTTCACATGGAGGCTCAGAGGGAGCTTGTCAGCATCCATCTGCCAAAAGTATTGCTGCTCATATACTTTTATTTTGAGAAGATTTTTTTTTTTAATGAAGAGAAGAATATTATAATAAGTACATTTTCTTCATTAGAAATGGCATTTCGTAGTTTTGTGTATTTTTGTTTTGTCATTCTTTTAAACTACTATATAGTGTTCCTTTCTGTAAAGTGACCATATTTTTATCTATTTCCTATTTTCGTATTGATATTTTTTTCAGTGTTGGGCTCTTGTAAACACTGTA
The DNA here is from genome assembly GCA_006410675.1 of Oreotragus oreotragus. Classification (NCBI taxonomy): domain Eukaryota; kingdom Metazoa; phylum Chordata; class Mammalia; order Artiodactyla; family Bovidae; genus Oreotragus; species Oreotragus oreotragus. The sequence goes on along the minus strand of SJYX01000271.1, from coordinate 151,304 downwards.
CAGTGAGAATTTTTGTCTTTGTGTCTCTGTGCACGTATATGAAAACTTCCCTAAGCAACGTGCCTAGAAGTGAAATTATTGGAGCACAGTAATATATAGCTTCAGTTTTATTTACACTACCACTTGTTTCCAAAGCTGTGTCAGTTAGCAGTCATGCCCGCAGTGTAAGAGAGTTCTAATTCCCAAGTCTCCCTCCTAGAGAGATAAGCATTCCTGGGATGCAGTAGTTTCTGTTCTCCATTCCCTAGAGGGAGATGAGGATGTTTGCTTATGGATGCTGAGTGTATCTTTTTAGAAACCTATCCTATAACTGGAAAACAGAATGCTCCTGGCCTTGGAATAAACTTGGACCGAATGAATTCTATAGTTATTCAACTTCCCCTCAGCATTTAATCACCCGTGGGAGACATTTACAACTCTCTGTACTCCTTGCTGCAAACATTATCCTTAATTACATCACAGCAGGACTCAGAATGCATTAGTGCACCAACTGATTCAGAAATGTAGGAGTGCCGAGGAGGACAAGTCTGAACGGATTACTATGGACCCAGCTTGGCATCATGAGCAGCAGACCCACAAGTGCAAAGTGAATATTCTTTACCTATTCTGTGCACTGTGGAAGTGCCAAAGCCACCCCATTAAAAACCAGGTCTCTGTTCAGGAGTGATAGAACGCAATACTTCTCTTTAGCTTTGGCCTTTTTTTGGCTCGCACAGCACCATATTTTATATCTTGTTTAAGGAAGGAGAATTTATGGTAACCTTGGCTCAGAATCTTACTGTGTGAAAATGTTAAAGAACCGAGAGAGCATCTTGTCTGAATTTCTCATGCTGTTGTTACATTGTTAGTGTTCCTTTAGTCTACGTATGCTTTGTAGTGGTTTTGATTAGGCTGGTCTTGACAGTAACCCTGTCCTAGAATAATTCTTCCATCACCACTACCATTTTGCAAAACAGAAATAAGAGACTCAAGTCAGATCTGAACCCAAGTCAAACGGGGAAGCTGACTCAGTTTACCCTTGGTGACCTCATCTTCTCATTTTTGTTGAAACCGTAACCTCATGACTTTTCTGTTCCCTCCTCTTTAAATCAGTCTCCTTTCAGACAAAGGTCGCTAAACCTCTTTACGTTATGATATCAGTAGCAGGTGTGGTCTAAAGTCTCAGCTCTCCCAAGACTGTTATTTCAGTTGGGGGTGGTGGTGAATCAGTCGCTAAGTCGTGTCTGACTCTGTGACCCCATGGACTGCAGCACATCAGGCTTCCTTGTCTTTTGCTGTCTCCCTGAGTTTGCTCAAATTCATATCCATTGTGTTGGTGATGCTGTCTAACCATCTCATCCTCTGCCGGCCTCTTCTACTTTTGCCTTCAATCTTCCCCAGCATCAGGGTCTTTTCCAGTGAGTCAGCTGTTTGCATCAGGTGGCCAAAGTAATGGAACTTCAGCTTCAGCATCAGTCCATTCAGTGAATATTCAGGGTTGATTTCCTTTAGGATTGACTGGTTTGATCTTGCTGTCCAAGGGACTCTCAAGAGTCTTCTCCAGCACAATTCAAAAATATCAATTCTTTGACACTTGGCCTTCTTTATAGTCCAACTCTCACATCCATACATGACTACTGGAAAAACCATAGCTTTGACTACATGGACCTTTGTCGGCAAAGTGACGTCTCTGCTTTTAAATTTGTCTAGGTTTGTCATAGCTTTTCTCCCAAGGAGCACGTGGTGTTTAATTTCACGGCTGCAGTCACCATCCACTGTAATTTTGGAGCCCACGGAAATAAAATCTGTCACTGCTCCCACTTTTTCCTCTTCTGTTTGCCATGAAGTGATGGGATGGGATGCCATGATCTTAGTTTTCTGAATATTGAGCTTTAAGCCACTTTTTTTCGCTTTCCTCTTTCACCTTCATCAAGAAGCCCTTTAGTTCCTCCTCGCTTTGTGCTGTTAGGATGGTATTATCTGCATATATGAGGTTGTTGATGTTTCTCCTGGCGATCTTGATTCTAGCTTGTGATTCATCCACCTGGCATTTCACATAAGGTACTCTACATATAAGTTAAATAAGCAAGGTGACAATATACAGCCTTGTCATACTCCTTTCCCGATTTTGAAGCAGTCAGTTGTTCCATGTAAGGTTCTGTATAAGGTTCCATGTAAGGTTCTAACTGTTGCTTCCTGACCAACATACAGGTTTCTGAGAAGACAGGTAAAGTGGTCTGGTATTCTTCTCTCTTTAAGAATTTTCCAAAATTATTTCAGTAGGGCAATTCCTGTTTTTCTGCATGTTATCTAAGAGTATGGTAGGTAGGGTAGCTCTTCCTGTTGATCTTGCTGTTTCCATGTCTGTAATTATAGTCATTTTTTGTATCCCTTTAAGGAAATAAAATAAATGAAAATTAAAATTTACCAAGCAGATCAATTTGGGAATAATTCTTTGATAGTGGATTCACCTCATAAATTTGAAATATGGCTTCACGTAGAAATTTGATCCACCTGACACTGGTGGAGAATATATGTGTTGGACCAAGCAAGGAATGCCTACAGTGACAAAGCCAGGATTTAGCTTTCCAATTTGTGTACCTTTTGCATGAACTTCAGAGCTCCCTTGAGTGGGAGGGAGCTATTACATGGACGCATGGCAGGTGTCTGGCCTTAAGTGTGAGTTGTGGCTAGAGTCACATTTTATAAGATTTTCAGGTGTTAGGGTTTCTGCTTAATGTTATATGAATAGAACTCAGGTTCTTTACCTCTCTTAAAGGAGTAGCCTCAAATAAAATTGGTCTGGGATAGACTGAGCTGCCTTCCTGCTCTCCGTCTCCCTGTCCTCCGACCTCTTTAAGTGCCTCCTTTAACAGCCCTGCCTCTCCAGGTGCCCTCAGTCAGGGTCACAGTGTTGCCCACTATGGGCACCATTTACGCTGTATTCTCTCTGGCTGCTGCCCTGCCCTGCCTCCCTTATGCAGATTGCTTTGAGAAATAATTGACAGACCAGTTATAAAAGAACTGGGCCCAGCTGTGGAAGCGTCCCCATGAACCAAGGAGGGTTGATCACGCATAAAACAAACACTTGCTCTAAGGAAGAGATGAACTTCTAGGGCCAAAAGTACCCATTCCAGGAATGGCCAACATCTTAGGGGCTGGGGCTTCCGCAGTGCCATGGGCAGCCTCTGTGGGTCAGACCAGCCTGTCCAGAAGCAGACCCTCACCAGAGCTTTTTCAAACATCACAAAAAGGACAGTCATTCTGAAAGCAGAGCAGAACAGTTGGAAAAATTAGGTTGATAAACAGGATTATCCAACTCTGAGTTTGGCATTCTTTTCTCCATGCCAAGATTAAGAAAATACTGGTTGTTAGGCCAAGAACATGTCTGAGCCAACTCCTGACTTATTTTCCATGTGGCCCAGCAGCTGGTAACGGGAGACGCCAGCTGCCTGCTGATGGAGGCAGGATGAAAACCCTGTGGTCTGAGGCCAAGGCCCCGCGAGGGCTTTAAGGGAGTTTTATCCTCTGGCTGTTACAGGGGTTTGTGGGGAGATCACAGGCGCTGAGGTTGTAATGAGCTTGTTAAGTTCCTTGCCGTCCCTGTAACTGGTGATTATATTAGAGAAATCCACATAAAGTGTGTTTTCATCTCTCATCCCAGCCCCCAAGAGCCTCTGAGGTCTTTTTATCCAATTATCAGACTCGCTGTGGAGGACTGTGCTTGCTGAGAACAAGCATATCCGTTAGAACATGATTTCTTTGATGGATAATTAGCTGTTTTCAGGCCGCCTCCTTTTTAGCTGAGTATTCTCGGACTACAAGTCTGCATTCTCAAAGCTCGCCTGCTCTCTGGTCTAACAGGGAGGTGCCTCCCGAATCACAGTGGCATCCTACGGGGCAAAATAGAACGGCATAGGATAAATGTGCAAACTGGTCTTGAATGACGAACTCGAGTTAAAATTTAGTGAATAGCATTTCTAGGGAAAGGAAGCAATGAGGAGTAATTGTGGGTGAGGTATTTAGGAAGGAGTCAGGGAATGGAGAATGGATGGCATCCTTGAGAGGAACTTCATTTTGTCCAATCTGAGCCCACTTGTGTCTCTCTCCGAAGTGGATCTTTTCCGTTTGGGGGGTAGGGAGCAGAAGGGTAGTGTGCCTTAGAGTTAGTTTGTAGAGCTTTATAGAAATGCAGGTGTCGAGCCCTACCTGGAGACTCCCATCCAGGAGGTCTGGGGAAGGCCTTAAGGGTGTAACACCCTTCTTTGAGAATCAGAGCCTCTCCTCCCTCCCTTTCATGGTCACTGTTAATGAATTCTTCTACTCCTTGGAGCCATCCAGAGGCCCCCAGGGAATCAAGTCACTGGGAACTGAGGGAGGGCTCCTTACAACCTAATCCTCCTGACCTTGAAACCATACGCCTGGATCCCAGGTAGATGGCTTTGGCAAAGAGCAATTACTTGTCTGGAAGGAATCTGCAACACCCAGAAAACTTCTCCCTGTGAGGACAAATTTTTTTATGGTGTAATGCTCCTCAGATGCTGTAAGTATTCCAAGGTTATTGCTAATCAGTGATTCATAGTTTTATGATGTGATTGACCCTGTCTAAATCATCATCAAAACAATGCCTTACTTAAATAACTATTCCAAATAATAACTCCCCATCCTTATTTGTTTCTTTAGTTGTTTGAATTTTACTTTGGAATAGGTAACCTATTCTAATAGTTCAATATTTTAAAAGTACATGAAAGCACAATGAAAATTCTCTCTACCATACTTGACCTCCAGCTATACAATTCCCCTCCTTGGCAATAGTCTGTGTGTGTGTGTATATATGTGTATATATTTGATTTTATTCATTTTTCCCACAAATATTATTGAATGCCTTCAATGTTCCAGGCCCTTTTTAGACACTGGAGAAATACTAGCAAACAAAACAGGTGAAAATTATGTACATTTCACAGCTCAATCCTATTCTGGGAAACAACCATTTAAAAAATCAGTTTCTTGTTTATCCTTCCAGAAATAAGCTATGTATGTACAAGCCAGTACAACCCTCTCAGAACGCAAGTATAACATAATTTTCACACTTTGATTTCTCACTGAACACTGTGTTATGGAGAGTACTTCTATATGAATAGAGAATAACCTTGCGCTTTTTTTTATGCCTGCACTAAATCTCATCATTTGGGTGTATCACAATTCATTTAACCCCAGACTAATGAGGATCTAAGCTGCTGTTGATCTTTTAACATTACAAATGATGTTACAATGAAGAACCTCATATAAACTTTCACACATGTGCAAATATATTTATTGTATAAATTCCTACTTTTCACTCTTTAAAGTGAAGTGGAACTGTTAATCACTTAGCTATGTGCGACTCTTTGTGACCCCATGGACTGTAGCCCACCAGGCTTCTCTGTCCATGGAATTCTCCGGGCAAGAATACTGGAGTGGGTTGACATTCCTTTCTCCACGGGATCTTCCCAACCCAGGGATCGAACCCTGGTATATCACAGTGCAGGTAGATTCTTTGTTGTCTGAGCCACCAGGGAAGCCCTTCACCCTTTAAAGAAATGTCTAACCCTGTTTTAGCTGTAAGACGGCCCCAAAATTGAATCCTTGATTTTTCTAGACTTAGAAGGCAGTTGTCTGTGGAACACGAAGCTTACTATAAAGAAACACTTTCTTAAAGAGGTAGTGGCGACAGCCCAGCCAAATCTAATTATTTGAATTAAGTGAATTCCTGGTGCCAAAGTTATCCAGATAATTAAATTCCCACACTTTTCCCTGGAAAGTTGGTCTCAATAATAAGTCAGGAGCACAATCCCCACTTTTCTGATGCTTTGCTCTAAAATTCAGTCGTCCTTTTTAGAAGAATGAAAACACCCTTGGAGGGAACTGATTACCTCAGATTACTTAGCAACCATGTCAGGTTTTGCCACGGTCTCTTTGCAGTACAACATTTAGCCACTTGAGGGCAGAATTTACTCACTTTCTAGATTGAGACCCACCTAGGTCTCTTTTCCATTCCAAAGCAGATGGAGTCATGGTTTATTAAAAGAAAACAGGCATTCTGTTTTTTGCTCTTGAGGCGTAGGGCCAAGAAAGACTGGGAAAGTATTCCAGTGTCCCAAGACATCACTGTTGGCACTTTTTGCAAAGAATTTTCTCTTACCCTGTCAGCTTCTTTCATCATAAGTCATACCTTAGAAATCTGGCACTTTGTTGAAAGATGTGCTGGATAGGAGGCTGCCGAAATATACCCTGTGGTATATAGAGAGTAAAATCTCATTTGGGGGTTGTAGTTCATTATACATACTTACACATCCTCCCCTCCCCGCTTCAAATATAAAAATAAAAGAATGTGGGTCCATCATCAGTAATGAAGTAGTGTTAAGGAGGTTCTGTGTACACTGATGTCATTGATTCCATAACTATCTCCCTATCTTTTTATTATCTAATGTATTTATTTATGGCTGTGCTTGGTCTTCATTGCTGTGCTGAGCAGGCTTTTCTCTGGCTGCAGCAGGTGGGGGCCACTCTCCAGTTGCAGTGCTTCTCGCGGCAGTGGCCTCTCTCGTCACGGATCTCGGGCGCTGGGGCATGCAGGCTCAGTGGCTGCAGCTCTAGACTAGAGTTCAGGCTCAGGAGCTGTGGTGCACGGACTTAATTGCCGCAAGGCATGTGCAGTCTTCCCGGATCAGGGATCGAACATGTGTGTCCTGCCTTGGCAGGTAAATTTTTTTACCACTGAACCAGCAGGGAACCCCGTTAATCTATAGTTTATACTCATTCACTTTGAGTCCATCATGCTTTAGTGTTACTGCCTGTAAACAACTGTCCTAACAAAAAACCCTGCTCTGTTCATTCACGTGCCATGTATGTCATTTCTTTTTCCCCCAGTGATCCTTTACATAGATTTTAGCAGGAAGGTTCATGAAGCATCCTGTTTTTACATGGGGTGGGAAGGTAAGGTTGATAGGAGCAGAAGCAGCGGAGAAAGGGTGATAAAAGGACAATGAATCTGGGCCTGCTTTTGATGATGATGAGTTAGCCTAAATTAGAAGCATCTTCCTAAAATTCAAAAGGCCTTCTTTCTTTGATTTCCCTACTTCTGTTAGTTTTTTAAATTATTATTTTAAAATTAGCTCTTTGAAGTGGCTTGTCTTCTGATGAGCCATCCTTCGGGGAATTGTTCCATCTTATTTCTTTTGCCATTTGGGGGAGGGAGGAATCTTCTCTACTGTTCAGTTTTTAATTCTTTGTTCTCACTTTCCTGTGTACTTTATAGAGCCACTCTTCCCATGAAGTATTTGGCCATCTCTCAAGTAATGTATGTCCTATGGTTTTAAGGTCTCAGACAGTCTGCCCTTGGCCTCTCTCTGCAGAACCAGAATGCCCTGGGGTTTTGGGTGAGGGCAGTTCAGGCTGGTCCCACAGCACCAAGTAAAATAGAGCAACGAGTAGGGAACGGCTGAGTTTTGACAGTGTAAGAAGGTAATTTTTTAAAAAACCAGGGCTTATCGATCACATGTCATGTACCTTTTATTATTAAAAAATGAATTTCATTTTTCCACTGGCCTAAAATCCAGAAAGGTTATAAAGCTTTCAAAACTGTGCTATTTCACCTCACCTCTTTAATGTTCTTTATTTGACAGCCTTCAAAATGTAAACTAAGAACCATGTAAAATGTAAACTAAGAACCATGTGAAAATATAAATATTACAGTTTAGTGAAGATAAAAGTTGAGTGAAGTTGAGTTCCTCAACTTAATGGCTCATTTTAATTATTTTTAAGAGATTTCCATGCCTAGGCTAATAATTATGTATTTAATAATAAGACCATCTCAAAGACCCTTTCTCATCTTTTCCTGGAATTACATTTTTCTCATCTTTTCCTGGAATTACATTTTTTATTTTTATTTATTTAACTAAGGAAGATGCTTTTTAAAAATTAATTTTTATTGGAGTATAGTTGCTTTACACTGTTGTAAAGTTTCTACTGTATGGCAAAATGAAAAAGCATACGTATACATATATCCTCTCCCTTCTGGACTTCAGAACATCCTTTTCTAAATTGAAGCGGGCATGACTTACAACATTAGGTTATTTCAGGCTCTGGGCATGAGAGTCCCCAGTGGGATACATCTTCTGTGGTATGCTCTCTAATGTCTTCTCCCAAAGTTTAGTTGAAGTGAAACCAGTACGATATTGTAAAGTAAAGGAAAGGGAAGTCGCTTAGTCGTGTCCAACTCGTTGCGACCCCGTGGACTGTAGCCCACCAGGCTCCCCTGTCCATGGGATTCTCCAGGCAAGAGTACTGGAGTGGGGTGCCATTTCCTTCTCCAGGGGATCTTCCTGACCCAGGGATCTAACCCAGGTCTCCCGCATTGCAGGCAGACGCTTTAACCTCTGAGCCACCAGGGAAGCCCATTGTAAAGTAATTAGCCTCCAATTGAAATAAATAAATTTAAATTAAAAAAAAAAAAAAGAAACCAACTCTAGCATGAAACCCTTGTGTATCCCAAGCCAGCAGCTGACAAAGCATTGCCTGTTTCTGTTTCTAAGTCAGGGAGAAGTGAAGATCATAACAACAGCTATTACTCAACCCTCCAAATGGTCTGGGAACAGGCAGCTCCTTGTGGACTTGTCACCCTGGTATGAGAGTGGGAGCAGGAACTCTTCCCCTCCCCTTTCCTCACGCTCTGTCATAGAGCAGGCTACCTGTCCTTTGAAAATCTTGCTACCTAAGCAGTACTTCTCACCCTATGAGTGAAGATGATGCAGTCATCTAACCAGTATTTTTGAGTCCCTGCTATATGCCAGGCACAATTCTTGGTGCTGAGAGACAAAGAGGAGAAATGACTACCTCTCCTTGCAGGCAAACCCCAGCCTCCTGAAGACACCAGAATGGCTCACAGCTGAGTTGATCTATAGAAAGACACATGTGCAACTTTGTCCTGCAGTGACCTGAGATCTTGCAAGCTCTCCCACCTCCGAAACCCAGACCAGCCTTCTCCCGCACTAAGTACCCAGAGCAGGGATATGCTTCTAGACGTTGCTGGGGGCATCTGAACAATTTATTTCTTAGTAGTCCTGCTGTTTCCTCCAACTCCAGTATTTTCTTCAGCATGAACCAAGACATCTGCCAATATTAAAATCAGGCATTTTAAACAACAGTGTTGATTTATTCATTGGCTTTCTTTTTTTTAATGAGTAGGAAACTAATAAAGGTTCTGCCTCAAACCAAAAGAAAAAAATTCAGTTTCAGCAACAGCAAAACTTGAAAGTTTTCTTACATATGTATGAATTTTTGTCAGTTGGCAGATTTGTTTTAGGAAACTATTTGCAAAGCCTGGAAAAAATGTGCTCCCTCTGCCTCTCAAAAGAACATGCAGGTTGGTTCATGTTAACTCTCCACATGACAGTTCTGCCTCATGGCCTTTTTAAAAATGTAACCCAGATCTGGCATCAAAATGGTATCTTTAAACTTAAATTTTAAGTCTCTCACAAAGCCAAATATTGTTGAAATGTTTGTTTTGTTTGGGGGAATCTTTCATTAAAATTTTTATGTTTCAAGGGAAAAGGAAGGTATTTGTGGTAGGTACTTTTTAGCATTCTTCTTCACTTTTATTTGACCTGTCACAGCCTCTTTAAGAAACAATTAATTCAGTGAACAGAATCAAAATGAGAGCTGAAGAAAAATTATTTATACATTTTTAAATGCTCAGGGTTCTATAGTTAGTAATTGGATGGGCTCCATGGAGGCTACTTTGCTATTAAGATCATTTTCTCAAAGTAGTCATTGACATTATATCCCATAGAGAAGCAATAATCCTGAGATACAGTTAAGAGACAGAAATGTTACAAGGTAAAGCATTTTTAAAGGAATCCCATGTTTAAATATCAGTGAATACCTAACATACTTTTTAAAAATGTACATACTCATATTAGTTACTTGTTGCTGCTTAACTGAAACTTTGCAGCATAAAACAACAGATAGTTGTTATTTCACAGCCTCTGTGTTTTATCCAGATGTGCTTTAGCTGAGTGCCTCTGACTCAGGGCTCTCAAAAGGCCATGGTCAAGATGTTAGTCAAGGTTGGGATCACCCCAGGGGTCAGCAAGGGAAGAATTCACTTCTGAGCTCACTCATGAGGTTGTTGACAGTGTCCGCTAAAAAAACGGTGAACAACTTGAGAGTTGCAAGTTAAGTTTTATTCGGGGCAAAATGAGGCAGCACCTCAGATAGCTCTGAGAGACTGCTCCAAAGCGGCACCTGGGGAAAGTCAATGGATAAGGTTTTGGTGAAGAGGGAGTGAATACCATTAAGCATTCATTTTGCAAAAAGTTTGTTGCTAGGGTCTGATGTCGGGCTTCCCTGGTGGCTCAGATGGTAAAAGCGTCTGTCTGCAATGCAGGAGACCCGGGTTCGATCCCTGGGTTGGGAAGATCCCCTGGAGAAGGAAATGGCAGCCCACTCCAGTATTCTTACCTGGAAAATCCCATGGACAGCGGAGCCTGGTAGGCTACCGTCCATGGGGTCGCAGAGAGTTGGACACGACTGAGCGATTTCACTTCAGGGTCTGATGTCACCATGAAGGGATTTAGTGCTTTTCTAGATATGAGAAGATGCAAGGATTGGGATCCTAAAATCTGTTCCTAAAACATCTATCTAAAGACCTGTCCCATCAGATTGCCTGGAGCATAGAGTGCCTTACTCCACCCTGAACTCCCTCTGCAGGTGTTGAAGGTCAGCAGCTTCAGCCGCGCAGGGTTTAGTCTCCGCAGAGGCAGATGGCGAATGCCCTTGTTGTTCAGTCGTTGGCAACCATCTTGGCAAGTGCCAGTTTGTAGTTGACAACAGTATTCAGTTCCTCTTGGTTTGTTAAGCTAAGGGCCTTAAGTCCTCACTAGCTGTTGGCAAGAGATCCCCTAGAATCCCTTGCTATATTGGTTTCTCAGTAGAGCAGCTCACAACATTGATGGCTTCAGAATAAGCAAGAGAGAGTAAGAATATATAGCTAGAGTCTTTTTGTAATGTAATTTCACTTAGATTAGTAGATTAGAAAAGTTTCTAGTTAGAAATGAGTCACTTAGGTACAGCCCACTCTCAAGGGGAGGGAACTTTGGAGGGTAAGAGCAGCAGGCGTCTGGCATCATCCAGAGCTATTTTAGAACCTGCTACCAGAGTTCCCTCCTCCAACAACACAAGAGAAGACTCTACACATGGACATCACCAGATGGTCAACACCGAAATCAGACTGATTACATTCTTTGCAACCAAAGATGGAGAAGCTCTATACAGTCAGGAAAAACAAGACCGGGAGCTGACTGTGGCTCAGATCATGAACTCTTTACTGCCAAATTCAGACTTAAATTGAAGAAGGTAGGGAAAACCACTAGACCATTCAGGTATGACCTAAATCAAATCCCTTATGATTATACAGTGGAAGAGAGAAATAGATTTAAGGGACTAGATCTGATAGATAGAGTGCCTGATGAACTATGGACAGAGGTTCCTGACACTGTACAGGAGACAGGGATCAAGACCAT